>CAWUFW010001681.1:622500-1080000 GCA_963921515.1 Calotriton arnoldi | reverse complement strand
AAGAGGCTCTTGAAGAGGATTTCTTGTTCGAAACCTTAAGTTCCTCTCAAAGAGCTAATTACACATTACCAATGCTCAAAGGGATGCTTAAGCATACAGACGAGATCTTTAAAGATCCTGTGTGGGCAAGAATTATTGCACCCAGGGTGGAGAAAAAGTATAAGCCAGCACCTACTGACCCCACTTACATCAAGGGTTAGGTTCCTTTAGACTCTCTTGTAGTATCCAACACTCGCAAAAGCGCAAATTCACAAACCACAGGTGAGGCTCCTCCTCCTGATAAGGAGTCAAAATTAATCGATGCCTCGGGTACGAGAGTAGCATCGCAAGCAGCCAATCATTGGCGCATTGCTAATGCACAAGCTTTATTAGCTCGCTACGACAGGGCTCATTATGATGAGCTAGAGAAACTGATGCAATTTCTGCCTGATGAGCACGAATCAAAAGCCAATTACCTTATTCAGGAGGGTTAATTAATCACGAATACCTCCATCAGGTGCGATTTAGACGCAGCAGACACGGCAGCCCGCGCAGTGAACACCAGCGTTCTGCTACGCATGCATGCTTGGTTGAGAATTTCAGGGTTCAAATCTGAGGTTCAAGCCTCTATTCTCAACCAACCATTCGACAAAGAACACCTCTTCGGCCCAACAGTGGACACTTCGCTAGAAAAAATGAAGGACACTGAGGTCGGCAAGTCCATGAGGGCTTTGCAATTACCATCTAATAGGAGATCCTTTCGTCGCTCCTTTTACAGGGGTGGCTCCAAAAATGTTTCCACAGAGAATCCCTCCTCTTACAAGGGCAACAACCAATCGCCCTCATCAAGAGGTTATTTAAGAGGTGGATTTAGAGGTAACAACGGCAAGGGAAGAGGCAGAGGTAACTCAACACGCACTTCCCCTGCAAACAACAAACAGTGACTTCCTTCCGCTACCCCCGAACATTCCACTCCTGTCGGGGGACGTCGCTCTCAATTTCTACCCGTCTGGAATACAATAACCTCAGACAAATGGGTTCTACAAATTATCCAATATGGTTACTGCCTGGAACTTACAGACACTCCCCCAAACATTCCTCCAAGACCACATGCAATGTCACAAGAACATCTCCACCTTCTCAAGCAAGAAGTTCTCTTTCTGTTAGAAAAAGGAGTTATAGAACCAGTCCCATTACAATATAAAGGGGCCGGTGTATACTCCTTGTACTTCTTAATTCCCAAGAAGGACGGCTCTCTCAGGCCTATACTAGACCTCAGAGACCTAAATCTATACATTCAATCGGACCACTTTCATATGGTGACACTCCAACAAGTGCTCCCGCTCCTTCAGCAAGGCGACTTTCTGTCCACTCTGGACTTAAAGGACGCCTATTTCCACATCCCAATACACCCCGCTCACCGCAAATACCTCAGGTTCGTGGTAGCGGGCCAACATTATCAATTCAAGGTGCTCCCATTCGGAGTCACCACCGCACCCAGGGTTTTCACCAAATGCCTGGCAGTAGTCGCAGCTCATCTACGAAGACAACACATTCATGTCTTCCCATGCTTAGGCGACTGGCTCATAAAAGCCAGCTCGCAACAAAGCTGTCTACGTCACACTCACAAAACAGTGCAGCTGCTCCACAATCTTGGATTCACAGTAAATCTGTCCAAGTCCCATCTCCAACCATCCAACACACAAGCGTATTTGGGAGCCACTATAGATACACAAAGGGCTCTGGCCTACCCCAATCCGGCCAGAATCCGCAACATGCAGACTCTACTATCTCAGTTTCAGCCTCAACACTCATTGCCAGCTCGAGTGTTCATGCAGTTACTAGGGATGATGGTGTCTTGCATTTTAATAATCCCTTACGCAAGACTTCAAATGCGTCCCCTTCAGGAATGCTTAGCACGGCAGTGGAACCAGGCTCAGGGTCAGTTATCAGATTTAGTGTTGGTGGACGCTCATCGCTCTCTGCAGTGGTGGAATCCACAAAACCTTTCAAAAGGGCGGCCCTTCATCCACCCGGTTCCACAGACAGTGCTAACAGCAGACGCATCGCTCACTGGTTGGGGAGCTCATCTCCAAACACTCACAATTCAGGGCATGTGGAGCTTGCAGCAAAAGCAGCTTCACATAAATTATCTAGAGCTTCTAGCAATTTTTCTAGCTCTCAAAGCCTTTCAAGTTCATCTAGTAGGCAAAGCTGTCCTGATAGGTACAGACAACATGACAGCAATGTACTACATACAAAAACAGGGGGGGACACACTCTCTCCAGTTGTCACAACTAGCACAGACCATCTGGAGGTAGGCCATACGCCACAAAATGCATCTCCTCTCAGAACACCTTCCAGGAGTAGACAATCAAATAGCAGATCTGCTCAGTCATCAAAGACAACAGATCCACGAGTGGGAACTCCGCCCTCGAGTTCTCCTCCCATTCTTTCAGATGTGGGGCTTCCCAGACATAGATCTGTTCGCCACACACCTAAACGCAAAATGCCCAAGCTTCGCATACAGGTATCCACACCCATTGTTCAGAGGCAATGCACTATGAATGAATTGGTCAGGGATATTTGCCTACGCTTTTCCACCTCTCCCACTCATACCTTTAGTGGTTCGGAAGCTCAGACAGGCGTCCCTGGCACTAATCCTAGTTGCTCCCACATGGGCCCGTCAACCCTGGTTCACCACCCTGTTGGAGCTCTCAGTAGTTCCTCACCAAAAACTACATCTTACACCCAATCTACTCACGCAGAGCCGTGGAGAGATAATACATCCAGATCCCAGTCATCTCAACCTTGCGATCTGGCCCCTGAAGTCTTCGAGTTTGGCTACCTCAATCTCCCGCAGACTGCATGAACATTATCAAAGAGGCTAGACGTCCTACCACAAGGGCGTGCTATGCAGCAAAGTGGAAGCGGTTTGTCATATATTGTAATAACAATCAAATCAACCCGCTTGATGCTGTAGTTCAAAACATTATATGCTATTTATTACATCTACAAAATTCAAACTTAGCGTACACATCCATACGCTTACATCTTGCTGCAATAGCTGCATACCTTCAAAATAGACAACATATGTCTCTCTTCAGAGTGCCTATCATTAAAACATTTATGGAAAGACTTAAGAGTCATTCTCCCAAGACTTCCACCTGCTCCAGTGTGGAATCTCAACATTGTCCTCACCAGACTGATGGGTCCACCTTTTGAACCATTGCACAGATGTGAGCTGCAATTTCTCACTTGGAAGGTAGCTTTCCTCATAGCTATCACATCACTGAGGAGAGTAGGTGAGCTTCAGGCACTAACTATAGAAGAACCATTTTTACAAGTACATCAAAACAAAGTCGTTCTTCGGACTAACCCTAATATTCTACCTAAGGTCATTTCTGCCTTTCATATCAACCAATCTGTTGAGTTGCATGTGTTCTTTCCTCAACCAGATTCTGTGGCAGAACGTGCTCTACACACCTTAGATGTTAAAAGAGCATTACTCTATTACATAGAAAGAAAAAAACCTTTCCGTAAGACAAAACAACTCTTTGTAGCTTTTGCTCCACCACATAAAGGCAATCCCATATCAAAATCAGGTATTGTACGGTGGATAGTCAAATGCAATCAGACATGCTATGAAAAGGCAAAACGAACATTAACAGTTCCCCCTAGACCGCACTCCACCCGCAAACTAGGGGCTTCTATGGCATTCTTAGGAAATATCCATAGATGACATCTGCAAAGCTGCAACATGGTCTACACCTCACACATTCACAAAACACTATTGGGTAGATGTGTTTGCAAGACAGCAAGCTAGTGTGGGCCAAGCAGTTTTACGTACACTATTTCAAACCACTGCAACAGCTACAGGTTAGCCACCACTTTGGGAGATCACTGCTGTATAGTCTATGCAAAGCATGTGATCTACAGCTCACATGCCTCGAACGGAAAATGCCCAGTATGCATCTGTTCTTGGCATGTAGAGCTGTAGGTTCACATGCGCCCACCCGCCTCCCCGGATACCTATTCCTGTTGCAGTGATATCTTACTTAGATATATATACATGGACATCTCTTTCTACTACTCTAACTCCATTATCACCCTCTGCGGGAAAACAATCTAACAATGGAGTCGATGCCCATGTGCACTATCACCGAAAGGAGGAGTCACCTACCGTGTGACTGGAAAAGACTTCTTCGAAGAAAAACAAAGTGCAAACATCCAGACCCAACACTAGATGGCAGGCTATGCAAAGCGTGTGAATCTACAGCTCTACATGCCAAGAACAGATGCATACTGGGTAAGTAGCATTTTCCTTATTTTTTTAATTTAGGGAGAACCCCCGCCCCCCCATTTTTTGTACATTATTATAAAAACAAATAGTTTCGTTTTGGGGAACCCCCGACCCCCAAACCTTCCCTTTTTTGTAACCTTACCACCACTATTCCCTTACCCACCCCTAAACATGCCCTTACCATCCAATTCCCTTACCAACCCCATAATCCTAAAATCACCTTTACTACCCAATTCGCTTACACATCCCATACACCCTATAAACACCCTTACTACCCGATTCCCTCACACACCCCATAACCCTTAAAAATACCCTTACCACCCAAATAGCTTACCCATCCCAAACCCTAAAATCACTCTTAACATCCAATTCCTTTACACACTCAACCCTGAAAACACCGTTAGTACCCAATTTCCTTTCCCTACCTCTAAACCCTAAAAACACCCTTGCCACCCAATTTCCTTAGCCATCTCTAATCCCTAAAAACACCCTTGGCACCAAATTATCTTAGCCACCCCTAAACACACCCTTACCACCCTATACCGTTACCCACCCCTAAACCCTAAAATCACCCTATACCCTTACTCACCCCAAAAACTATATATATATATATATATATATATATATATATATATCCAGTGTATTCCGTTTCGCCTTCAATCTCCACAAGAACGGAAACGGACCACTTCAGAATTTTATTGGTGCACAGCCATAACGCGTTTCAACTCTCTTCGAGCCTTGATCACATGACATGGGCTCCGCGTTTTACTCCGGTATTTAAAGTGACAAGGTGCTGGGTGATAACAACCACGTGTGCAAATAGCGCAATAGACATAGAAGACTTTTACAAATCAAACCATATAAATATGTTTAAAAATGTGTCTGTTGCAATTGCAATTGGATAAAAACGGATTTAAATATATTGAAACATTCACAGCATAAAAAATGTAAAATTATAACATTTAAAATTTAGAATGCACAAAGTAACTAATGTGACGTATTTTTCAATAAATGTATAATACATAATCATCACTGACTTTAAATGTTTCACATATTTAACTGCAGTGTCTATTGGAATTTAATCAGGCCACAGTGATCCTGTCTCCAATTTAATTATGACGCTGTCTTTTGTACTAGGGTACATCCAAATTCCAACCAATTCCTTTCAAAATTACATTGTTCAACACATGTATTCAAACAAGATCATATCATCTTGTATTGCAGTTTCCATAGTCTTAATTGCCATTTGCCAAAAAATGTGTCCTAGTGTAATACATAAAACGTGAATCAAAGTGATTTAAAACCACCAACAATTGTGCAAAATTAAAATTTGATTAAGTGCCATACCTGCAGCTATTACATATTTGTTTTAAAAAAAATTTATTTTTCTTTTTTATTATGTTTTTCTTAGTATAAGGCTTCATATGATAGACACATGTAAAGGTAAAGGTAAAAGTAAAATATAGGTACATATGCCTTGGCTTGGAGCCCCAAGCCTAAGGTTTGTTTTTCTTTACATGGATATGTACCAATTTTTAGATATTTTATATAAACTTGGTTTTTTATCAAATTTATTAATTTTTAGATTTTTTAGATTATATATATTCATCACAAATCCTTCCCAACAGGAAAGAGGGTCGCACTCAGGAATTTTGCAATTTTTTTATTTTCTTAGCTCATCGTCAGGGTTAAGGCAACAGACCAGCTGTTGGTTTAAAAGTGGCAACAAAGATGCAGTCCTACGTCCAATACTGTGAAACAAACTATCAAGTTCCTTTTCTACTGCCCGTTTGCATTGAAACTCTTATTGCGCTCTTTAAGGACACGGGGTTTCCAGATATTGGTTGAAAGCCCGCTTTACGCTTGCATGCGTTTACTTAAAGATACATTGTGGCGCTTCGTTTTTTCACACTGCGAGCAGTTGGAGTGCTTACCTCGACCCTCCGGTTTTCGGTAGGGCGTCCTTCAATGCCCCGCGTTGGCACTCTGTTTTCTTTATTATGAAATTCTCCGGCGGTAACCGCATCCGACTTTCACTATTACTTCCAAGTTTGGCCCGTTCGTCGGACTCAGCGGCGCTCATTCACAGTGCGGGATCCCGCGGTCGAGCCAGACTGCTCTCTATTCATCACAAATCCTTCCCGACATGGAAAGAGGGTCGCACTTGCGTAGAAAGTTTGCAATTTTTGTATTTTCTTAGCTTATTGTCAGGGTTAAGGCAACAAACCAGCGGTCGGTTTAAAAGTGGCAACAAAGATGCAGCCCTACGTCCAATACTGTGAAACAAACTATCAAGTTCCTTTTCTACCGCCCGTTTGCATTGAAACTCTTATTGCGGTCTTTTGATGTCATATGTGAGGTCATAAGCAGCGCATTGCAAGGGCGTAAGTTATAGTTAGCTCAGCTAACTATAACCTCTGAATTTCACAGGTATGGTACAAGTGAAATGTGAGCCTAACTATAATGTCCCTGAAACCTTTGTTTTTTTCAGTGAATATACATATATATGGATAGATAGATAGATAGAGACACCATATGTATACTTACCATTTAGTTGTAAAGGCATGCTTGGTAAAGGCATTTGCGTAGTAAAAGCGTGTTGTAAAGGCAATGAGTGGTAAAGGCATTGCTTGGTAAATGCATTACGTTGTAATGCCTGTGTGGTAAAGGCTGTTTCCTGCGGAAATATACCATTTTGTTTGTTTTCTCCTTTTGACTCTGAATGTTTTGGTTGCATCCCATGATGTCATGGGTCTGAATAGAAGGGTCTGGAGATCTTGTGATGCGGTATTAATACGTATGCGGAGCAAGTTGCGCGCAGTCAACGCTGTTATTCCAAACACAATGACATATGCTTCACTAGTTTGGAGCGGTTGCCAGGAGAAATATCGGAAATCTCTGCAAAAGCTACAGAAAATGCCCTTTGGATCGTAGCAGGTACTCCTTGCTTCACAAGAACAGCAGTCCTCCACAGAGATTTAGGAGTTGACATGTTGGATGACGATCTCCGCAAACTCAACGAGAAATTATGCAAAGGACTTGATCAAAAGGAAAACTCACTGATCGGAGCACTTGCTGAGATTTTTGCAAACCATTATGGACAGCTACCCATTGCCCATCACTGCGCTGCCCCTGTGGACCAGTGTGCCTGTGACAATGTGTTGCAGATCAACAAGAAAACAAAACTATGACTTTAAAAATGGATAGTGAATATTGAGTAATGAGGCTCAAGTCTCGGTAGCCAAAAATACCACTGTCGGATCGAATCTGACAGCCAGAGAAGAACAGACCAGTGATGAGGTATTTGATGGAGAGCTGATGTGCAAGTGTGTGGTTTGTTCTTCTCGGTCAATCTGTTACTCTGGGCCCAAAACCTTAACAAGCACCTTCGACCTTGTTGGCTCATTAAGGGTGTTGGCTGTCAGTTATGTGGAATTTGCTAAAATGTTACTCTCTGGGCTCCTAAATGTTTCTTAAGATCATCTTTTTGCATCGTTTCATTGCTAGCTCCAGACTGGCTTTGAATTCCTTCTTGCGTCCATTGGAGGTCTCTGGTGATCCGGGCTCCTCAGCCAGGCAGTGCTTCATAAAACTCTGTTTTTGTTGTATATTTCTGAGGGGTGAAGCGATGCGTTCTGGTGCTGAAATAATCCCCTGTGCGAGGGAGCTGGGGATAACAGTCTCATTCAGCACAACACACTTTGTCATGGCATGCATAATGCAAGCCTTCCAATTACAGTGGCACCATTTAGGAGCTTTGTTCGCAGACTGATGAGATGGCAATTATTTTAAAGAGGGGCCGGCACAATCCGCTGGTTTTGCCTTCAGGCATTTCTGCGCAGGAGAAGGTTCAGATTGCTTTTTGCTATTGAATATTTGAGAGGTCCGGTCGAGGAGAGCAATTAGCTGCTGTAAAGTGAAGCCGTGCTGATCAGTGGGAGCAGGACAGCCAGTGTGTTTGGGAGATGGAGGCAGCATCAAAGTGCAAATCAATTCTGCAGACCTGGAGGCGAGAGCTCTTCGAGCTGCGGAAGTGGTGTCGGCCCTTTGCCCGCTCTCAGCCGTGCTTCTTGGCACGCACACTAGGGTGGCAGGCTAGGAAAGACCCCAGGTTTCCAGTTTACATGTGACAGCTCAAGAGTCAAGACTCCTGAACACTCAACGTATACATTTAATTGAGTGTTGGGGAGTTGTGTTTATTGTACTCCAAAGATAGCTCAGCAAATTAAGCACTGTCTACTGTACTGTGTGTGGTCTGCAGGTCACAACTATGAATTCCACAATACCAATTATAATTTTATCCTTCCACTGAGTATCAGTATATTTGTTAATAGAAACAGCTACCATTTCTTAACAGACCTTTCTGAGGTAAAAAACTACAGTATTAACTGACAAATTTAAAGAAACAACTATTATTATCACTTGCCTATATGTGTGAGCTTGTTTGATCGAAGAGGACCTGGCTAGGTGGTACCAACCCATTCAGGTTGCCAAAGAAATGTCCCCAGAAGCACCGGGTTGGGGTTCAACCTCAAAGGCAAAACCATTGCCTTTGCCAATTCCTTAGAGACTTTTCAGTGAAGATTCTGGTATAAGGAAAGTAGACCTTGGCAAGCCCCTCCTTAAGGAGAGAACACAAATGGGGCCACCTTAAGGATAGGAAGGAGTATGTATGTATTTGGTATTGTTATAGCGGAAACTTAGCCAAAAGGTAGCGGACCGCTTTACATGGTCAAAGGCATGCATTATGTCAGCGAGTAAAAGGAGAGGAAGCTGAGTTATGGATGGTTATTGCATGGTGAGGAGTCAAGCCTTGCATTTCTTTTAATCAGAAGACATCCAAACAGTGTTTACTGATATTTTGGACCGAAGATGGTGTTCATACTAGAAAAATGTCATAGTTTGGCACCCATTTTCTTAAAAATCCCAGTATGGCTAAAAATATGCTAATCTATATTTGTTGTCTTCAGAGATGTCTAAAAATGTTCACTTTGAAAACATCCTCACAAATACTTCAAAAGTTTAAGAGCAATATTCTAAATTTATTAAAGAATGAATGGCATCTACACTTGTTATGTCTTCATTCGTTTGTCGGTGAAAGCAATCTATATGTATGTGCTATCCTAACTTATTGTTTAGAGAGATAACTGATTTCCATAGTCAGAGGAACATGAGTTTTCTGGAACTGCCATACTGTTTCATGTCAGGAAAACACTATGTGACCAGCCCTGGCCTTTTTCTTTTTTTATAAAAACAGTATTTGTAGTTTGTCTGCATCTGATAGGGACTTCTAGCTGCAGATTCCTTACCTTAGAATTATCTCCAGGCGTCAGATTAGATCCTTATATTTTTCGTGAGCAGTACCCCTGCGTGCTGGTAGGTGGTGTCGTTCGGCTCTGCGTAGCTTTGTCTGCATCGTCCGTGCTGAAAGTGACGTGCGTGGTGCCTTTGTAGGCGCCACCCCAGCTTGCTGACGTCAGTTCTTTTCTTTCCAAGCCAGTCAGTGTAGATCGGGAGAGAGCTACCCCATTCACTTTTGAACTGTCTTTTTTCCACTTTTTCTCAAAGTGTTTTGAGACTTATCTCCTGGTGTGGCAGGGATGTCAAAGAGGAAGGCAAGAATCAATTCCTGCAGTGCCTGTCACCTGAAAATGTCAGTGATGGACCCACACCTTGTCTGTATGTGGTGTCTTATGCGTTATCACGATGCCAAGACCTACGTCGATTCTCGCCATGCACCACAAGGCCTTGAGGGAGTGATCCCTCAAGCTCCTTGCCGCTCGATGTGTGACACCACGATGGTCTTGATCCCGGTTAAGAGGAAGGTCCCGGGCTCGGTCACGGAGGCATCGATCTTCAGTCCAAGTCGTCCCACTCCAGTAGGTCCCACAAGAAGAATAAGAGCAATAAGTCGAAGAGGTCTTAGACTTCACCCCATCAGTTGAAGTTATCCAGAGAGGCTAGGGAGCTTCATCACTCAAGGCATGGCTCTGCGGTTGTGCCTGGGCCATCTCCGCGTCTGTTGGAAAGTTGGTTATTGGTAGGTGTAAGTATACACCTATCACTAGTAGTAAGGCCACCAACATGGAATAGGGTCCAGTAAAGGTCTCAGTAAATTAGCCCCTTGCTCAACCCTTGGTAGCTGACAATGAGCTGTCTGGCCTAACTTAGGAGACAGGAGTGTAAAGCGTTTGAAAACACTAATACTCTAAGTAAGACACAACACACAGTAAAAAACCCACACCAATGTATAGAAATAGTAAATATTTTTATGAGCAAATAGACACCAAAATGACCAAAATCCAATGTAGGGAACTGGAGATATGAATTTTGAAAGATTAACCACTTTATAGTGCTTAAAAACATATAGTGCCACTTTTGGACATCTGGCTATGCCTGACCGGGACAAAGTCAAAGTTTGAGGCTGACCATGATGGAACCCTGGTCAGATACACTAAGTGTGAGGCCCTGGTGAAAATGTTACCTTCACACTTTGAAACCTTTCCTGGAGCTTTTCCTTCCGACATTGCCCGACCCTCCACAGCAGGCCGGATTCGGTGAGGGCTCACAGGCTTGACTTTCTGCGCGGCCACAGTCAAATCCTGGAAGTCTGGAGCTCCGGAGCTTTCAGCGGAACGAAACTGAAATCCAGGCCGGGTCGCAGTTGAAGGTAGTCTGCTTGACTCTCAGCAAAGTTATACAAACTTCAGGAGGATCTTCATGAAGGTATTCTTGTAGGTTCTAAGTGTCCAAAACACCAATCCAAAGGTCTGGAATCTCCTAGCTGTTCTCTGGGATGTCTGGATTACAATTCCTGCACTATACCTGGCCAATCCTTAAAAGTCCACTGGACGCACTGTTAACCTGTAGCTTGAAGGGAGTCCACTCCTTAATCCTTCTTGAAGCAAGATACAGTCCACAGAATTGTACAGCAGGCGCAGTCAGTCAGAGTGCAGGCCTTTTGGGTACAAATACAGATTCCAGAAGGACAGGCCTTCTTCTCCTTCTAGTTTCAGGCAGCAGATCTGAGAGCTATGCAGATTTCACATACTTATTCAGTAGTATGGGGCGACAAGCAGGGGGGGCACCCCTGTCCAGTGAGATGCTGGGTGCCACCAAAAAGCATGACAACTTCCTCGAAAGTCTTGTCCCGCAAAGCACTGCACTTCCAAAATCCAGCATGGACGAATTCTCTCCAGAGATGGCTAAACCAACCCACCGTGTGGCTCATTTCCATTAGCTCTCTTCCTCCTGACCTCTGCAAATTCTAATCCTAAGTCTGTCATCTGGCTGGGCGGGTACAGGATGTGGGGTATGTAAGCCTGGCATTCCTTACTGATCTGCTCTCTTTGAGCTCAGTTTGATTTACCCCTCCCCCTGCCTGGCCTGTTCTAAGCAGCTGCAGAACTCCCCCCATCAGATAACCTCTGCTCCGGCCAGGCCACTTATCACCTAATCAAAGCAGCCTAGCTAAGCCTGTTAAGGCTGACCAAACAGCAGAGACCACTAAAAG
This sequence comes from Calotriton arnoldi, assembly GCA_963921515.1. NCBI lineage: Eukaryota > Metazoa > Chordata > Amphibia > Caudata > Salamandridae > Calotriton > Calotriton arnoldi. The sequence goes on along the minus strand of CAWUFW010001681.1, from coordinate 1,068,205 downwards.
GCTGGATTTTGGCTTCCAGAAGAGAAAGTTCTATAACTTCTCTTCTGTACTAGTTATGATAAATTCAACAGTGGCAAGTTGTTGAATTTATCAATTCCAATCTTTTAAGTCTTTGAATGATATTACTCCTTTCCTAGCAATAGTTATATCTAATAAAATATTGCAATGTTAGCCTATGGAGCTAAGTATCTACAATGGGGAAAAATGAAATGGGCAGTTTCTCTCTCACCAGGGCATATAAAACATATTTTATAAGGTGCCTGTCTATAGTTACATGGCCCCAGCCCTGGGACACCTGGGGGAGACCTTGGGGGTGCCTAATGTGTAAACGTAAGGTAGAATATCACTTCAAAGTGCCCATACTACCAAAGTCGAATTTGCATACAATTTACTTTTCTAGTCTGCTAAGCAAGTCTGCCTTTAAAATGACAACAGGCACTCAGCAGTGCACACATTCAAGTACAAAAAAACTGCCGGGCCTCTACACTTCCATGCCTTCTTATATACTAGGGGCTTATAGGTAGTTTGAATTCTCTAGCTCTATTATATACTAGGGACTTATATGGTCTGTCATTGCCATTTGTAAGTGTACCCTATTACATGTACCTTTTTAAACATAGCACTGGCCCTGGGACTGGTTAGCAGAGCCCAGGGTACAGTCGGAGTCAGTTACCACAAGTATCACTCAGCAACAAATGGGGGTGAACAGGGCAAAAGGATAACTTTCTAACAGCGCCTCTCTGAATTTCCGGAAGCTGGAGTGACCTCCGCCCAACTCCAAGAATTTTATGAGGCCAGGCACCTCATATTTGAGCGAGCCGTCCCTGCTGGAGTGCCTTTGGGCCCGCAGGTTTGGGAGGGGCCCCTACTGGTTCCCACCCAGTGGGTCTGCACTCGGCGCCATTTGGGCCCCTTGGATCCACAGATGGATCTGGACCGGTGCCGGTGGAGCCTCCTTTACCTTCCCTGGCGCCAGTCCCAGTATCGCCTCTTTTGCATTCTTATCCCCGACTCCGAAACGGAGCCAGAGGGGCGTCACCCAACCCTGACTCCGGTGTCGATGGGAACCATTCACTTCAGACCGAAGCCTAAGCCCTATTCCTATTCCTGGGACTTGAGGAAGATTGGAAGGGGCCACTGGACAGTGAAGAATTCCAGTCCCTAGACCCCAGTGAGGACACCTTGTGTGAGGATCTGGTGGACACCAGTGGACTGGACACCTCTTGTGGCTATGGAGAAGGAAGCCTCATGTGCTGTGGTGGTGAGGAGGGCGGCCAAGGTCCTAGACCTTTAGCTCTCTGCAGCTGTCAAGACAAACGTCTTAACGTAGATACTTCAAGTCACCCCTTCAGATCGTCTTCTCCCATTTAATGAAGTCCTCACGTACGTCTTGCTCGTATCCCTCCTCCAGTCTACGGCGGACCTGCTGCACTCGCTGGGGTTCACTGTCAACATACCAAAATCACATCTGACCCCTTCTCAACTCTCCCTTTCATCTGGGCTGTTCTGAACACAGTGCAGTTTGGGCTTGTCCTCCCGAAAGGCAAGTCCAGGATATTCAGGCTACGGTACCGATGTTTCAGCCTCTATCCTGCATTTTGGTGAGACTGACTCTGAGGCTGCCGGGTCTCATGGCCTCCTGCATCTTGCTTGTGACAAATGCCTGCTGGCATATGCGGGCTCTGCAGTGGGACCTGAAGTTCCAGTGGGTGCAGCATCAGGGGAATCTTTGTGATATGGGCAGGTAAACTCAGCCGAAGATGACTAGCGGATCACAAATGGCGTCTCCATCCGGAGGTGGTGCAAGTTCTCTTTCAGCAGTGGGGAGAACCTTGGCTGGATCTGTTCACCATTGCCGAGAACATGCAATGTCAGCAGTTCTGAGTGCTGGAGTTTCCAAGGCAGCTTTCGCTTGGAGACGCTTTTTGTCTCGAGTAGAGCTCAGGCCTCCTGTACGCCTTTCCGCACATGCCATTACTGCCCAAGGTTTTCAAGAAGATCCTGGACGACTGGGCCCAAGTCATCCTTGTGGCTGTGGACTGGGCTTGGAGAGTCTGGTATCCCAAGTTGCTGAGCATGGCCAGTGGTCCTTCGATCCGGCTGCCCCAAAGGGAGGATCTTCTGTCACAGCAGCAGGGGAGGGTTTTTCACCCGAACCCGTCAACGCTCCGCTTTCATGCGTGGCGATTGAGCGGCGACAGTTGACAGCTTTCGAACTTCCACCTCAAGTCTGTAATGTCATCTTGGCAGCCAGGCATCCCTCCACCAAGACAGTATACACCTGCTGTTGGGGCAAGTTTATGGCAGAGTGTGCAGAAAAACAGGTTGACCCCACCCCTTTCTGCCCCCCTACCCCCTTCTCAGGTCCTTCTGTTCTCTCTCTTGCCCAGCAAGGCTCTGCTATGGGCACCTTGGAAGGCTATCTTTCTGCCATCTCGGCCTTTATGCGGTTGACTGATCACCCATCCCTTTTCAAGTCCCCTATTGTACATAGGTTTCTGAAAAGTCTCCAACACTTGTTCCCACCTTCACCCTTCATCATGCCTCAGTGAGACCTAAATTTAGTTCTGACTTTCCTGATGTGCGCTCCTTTTGAGCCGTTACACAATTGTCCTCTCCGTCTTCTAACTATCAAGACTGACTTTCTAGTGGCAATAACATCTGCCCGGAGGGTCAGTGAGCTCCAGCTTTTGTCATCTAAGCCTTCATACCTCAACATCTTCCTAGACAAGCTAGTCCTTTGCACTAGAGCTTCCTTCCTACCGAAGCTGGTCACTCCCTCTCTTGTAGGCCAGTCCATCACCCTGCCTACCTTTTATGCTCCACCTCATCCCTTTAAGGGAGAGAACTGACTCCACCGGCTGGACCCAAAAAGAGCATTGTCGTTCTGCCCTAGTTGGCAGGGTATGCCCAGACATGGGTCCCTTGCTCACTTTGCCACTGGATTCAAGCTAGCCTGGCTGATGAGGGGTGTTACCCCGAAACCTGTCCCAGGATGCTTGTTTCCGGTTCAGGGAAGACTTGGCTTGGCAGTTCGGGCTGGACTGTTCCCATGAGGCACAGGGTCAAGACTGATTTGCATATAGCTTGGTCTGAACTGAGGTGGCCAAGTGAGCTAAAGAACGATGATGGATTCAACCCAGATCTGTGACTGGGGGTGAGTGTCTGAAAAGTTTCAGTGCTCCGTCCATCATCTCCTTGTGTTTGCGTTCTACCTTAGTTCCAGGTGGCTGAACAACTCTTCGTGGGGTATGTCGGAGGCGAGAAAGGGAAGGCAGTACAGCAACTGACCATCTCTAAATGGATCGTGCCCTGTATCAAAATCTGCTATGCTTTGGCCAAGAAGCAACCCCCTGAACGTTTGCATACTCATTCCAGCAGATGCAAGGCTACCACTGTGTTAACATGCGGAGTTCTGGTCCTCGACATCTGCCAGGCAGCAATGTGGGCATATCTGTATACCTTTCCCAAGCACTACTGCCTGGCCAATCAGGTCTGTAGGAATGGGCACTTTGCCAGTTCGGTCCTGCAGGACTTTTTTGTGTGAAATGGTTTCGCAGACCCACCTCCAGGGAGGTATCGCTTGGGTATTTATTCTAAGCGAAGAAATCTGCAGCTAGAAGTCTTTATCCGATTAACAAGTTACTTGCCTTCGGTAACGCCTTATCTGATAGAGACACTATTTAGACGCAGATTCCTTAATGACTCACCCATTCTTCCCGCTCTGCAAGCAGATTTCTTGGGACAGCACTGTTCCCCTTTCAGGGCCCTAGTTTTCCACACCAGTGATCAGTGTTCTTCGTGACTCTGCATTCCTGGCGGTAAAAGTCGCAAAAAGAAAATATGTGAGCGCGCTTGGGTGGTGCCTATAGAGGCACCCCGTACGTCACTTCCAGCGTGGACAACGCCACGCGTAGCCAAACGACACCACCTACCGGTGCACAGGGGTACTGCTCACAAAAAAGTTCTGTATCCAGTCTGACGCCTGGGGATAATTCTAATCATCTCAAACGCTGATGACACCCAACTCTTCCTCTCACGGGCAGCGAACCCCAACCAGACAAAGACCAACTTCCACAACTGCATGATGAACGTCGCGACATGGATGAGACTCAACTGCCTCAAACTGAACACGGACAAGACGGAAGTCCTCATCTTCGACAGACGCACTGCACTTCGGAACGACTCCTGGTGGCCCACTGAGCTCGGTCCCAGCCCCACACTGAAAGACCACGCCCGCAACCTCCGCATCGAACTAAACCGCGAACTCTCCATGAAACACCAGGTAAACACTGTCGCCTCAGCCTGCTTCCACACAATCTGCATGCTCCAAAAGATCTTCAGATGGCTCCCCATCGGCACCAGAAAAACTGTGATGCAAGCCCCCATCACCATCCGACTCAACTACGGCAACGCACTCTACACCGGCACAACATCCGTACTCATGCAAAGACTCCAGACAATCCAGAACGCAGCAGCCATGCTGATCCTATGTCTGCCCAGGAGGGCTCGCATAACGCAACACCTCAAAGACCGCCACTGGCTCCCAGTCCAGAAGAGATGCCAGTTCAAGCTCTTGATCCACGCCTACAAAGCCCTCCACAACACAGGTCCACACTACATGAACTGCCGCCTGACTGCACCAACCATCCAGAAACCTTAGTTCCACTCACCTCGCCCTCGCACATCTGCCACAGCCACACCGGAGGACGCACCTTCTCGCCACTAAAGCCTGAAACACCCTCCACCTCCGCACTTCACGGGCCCTGAACCACTTCAGGAAGGAACTCAAGACCTGACTCTTCGAATGAAACCTGCAGCACATCGCCTGGAAACCACCCGGCATGACAAGTCGCACTCTACAAATACCAATTGATTGATTAAGGTTAGGAATCTGGGACAAGATCGAGTGTCTACCAGATAATGCATTACCGAAGGTAAACAACTTGTTCTTCAATTGAACACTTAGACTCACACACCTGGTAACAGGCAATCATAAAAGGCAAGGCAGATACGAGGTACATGTTACCATTTTTGATTTGTTAATTATCATCCTGCAGCTTTGCAAGCAAAAATGTCAGAATATTTATTCAACTTCAGAAAATTTGATACGTTTGTGATTTCAGAGGGATAGAGAGCCTTTACCCTTTTAAAAACTGGGAATGTTCAGAATGCTATGTTTTTTTCTGTTTTGTAAAAATATAGTTGTGTACACATGCATACAAATGTAACTCTAAAATACTACCAGAATAGTTTTAGAATAAGAAAGATATTGCTGATCATGTGGTTTAATTAAAATTCTCAAAGTTAAAACATATTAAGGAACCTTATTCCTGAGGAGCGAGTAGAGTGCCTTAAAAATGTGAGCTTCAGCTTAGGGCATTGGCTCCTGTGCTCCACTGTTTCAGTGCCCTAATCTTTCTGTGCTTCCTGGCATCAGGCATGTGTCGTCAGTGCACTGGATTACTTCATTCTAAGCACTTGAGATGTATCTTTACAGACGTTTGTGTGAACAGATGAATTTATGCTTTGCGCCAAGATCTTCCTGGATGCTAATGTCTCATGAACACTGGGGTTAAACTTCTCTGCCTCGCCTATTTTATATTCAAATAAGCATTAACAAATTGTTTGGGTTTTCACCTAAGGGCTTGAACAGGTACATTATTCAGACTCTGTTCATACATATTTAGCATGTGTACTCTGCACCCTTGATTGTTTTTGTGTCTTGTGCTGTCTAATATTCTTACACTTACTCTTGTACACATTATTGTAGCTATGCACATGTCCAGAGAACTGCAGCAACACGTAGTGTGGTTTTGATACATATTGTTTACTCTAATCCCATTAATGAGTTGTTTGCACAGGGGTGTGAAATTTGATAAAATATCTGCTTCTGTGGGATGGAATGTCTCATAAATCTACTTGTCCTGTAAAAACTCCACTGTCACTTTGCTGCCATGCAGTAAAGTGACAAATTATGGCAGCAATCTCATTGAAACAGAGAGCTCTGAAAATAGTCTCTGTGATGATGCCAGGACTCATACTATATAACATGAGATGTCCAGAAAGGTTCTTTATGGCACATTAATGAAACCGAGACCTTAGACATTCAATTGAAAGGCCCGAGTGTTTTATTTCACTCTTATTTCGGAATTTCTTAAGAACAAGATTAAACCATTATTTTCATGTTCTTGTCGGGAAACACTTATTTGAAATAACATTTTCATAATTACACACAAATCATACATACACAATTCGTAATGCAGCACAATAGAATGCAAAACACTTTAAACAGAACAGTGAGCAAAAGAAATAATCATAAATTGTGAAATAAATTCCAAATGACCAGTCCTTATTTGTAATATGCACTGGGCGGACACTGAAAGTTCGTTGACAGAGGCTTTTGCCTACTATCCTGCCCGTGTCTAATGCTTAAGGAATAGTAATTTTAAAGGGTGTTGTCCTTGCAGGGAAAAAGGATGGAAATTATTCCCTCGTGGCACACCCAATAGATCTTATCGCTTAAGCTGGAGTCAACGCGTTTCGAACAAATAAGGACTGGTCATTTGGAATTTATTTCACAATTTATGATTATTTCTTTTGCTCACTGTTATGTTTAAAGTGTTTTGCATTCTATTGTGCTGCATTACGAATTGTTTATGTATGATTTGTTTGTAATTATGAAAATGTTATTTCAAAAAAGTGTTGCCGACAAGATGACATGAAAATAATGGTTTAATCTTGTTCTTAAGAAATTCCGAAATAAGAGTGAAATAAAACACTCGGGCCTTTCAATTGAATGTCTAAGGTCTCGGTTTCATTAATGTGCCATAAAGAACCTTTCTGGACATCTCATATGTTATATAGTATGTTAGTGGTCCAGTCCGGAAAGTGCAAGGACCCAAGCCTTCTTTGTTTAAAAAGGACTCATACTATAGCAGGATTTGTATTCAGCAGCCCCACTCCCCCTCAGCGCCTTGAGACCCTCACGGGTGAGTAGCCGCGCTCTACAAACCCCCGATTCTAATAATTGCTTGATTTTGCCACCTCTACATACAGGAGTTATAAGTAGCAAGAAGTGGTAGTGCATGGGTTAGAATACCCCTTTGACCTGGAAACTTGCATGTTTAAGGGTTTTTACCAACTCTTCTCTCTTCCCACACTGGGACTTGTTGAAAATATACTACTGACAAGGGCAGAAGTAAAACTTTTTCCAGGGTTGGAGGAAAAAAGGTTTGTAGGGTAAGTCAACTTGCAAACGCTCAACAAATTCTTGCATGAGCAAACATATACATGCATATTTGCTCACGCCACAATGCAGTTCACAAAGGAGTAGTTTCCATGCTTATTTCTTTAAATACTTGTGAGTTCTTGAAAGTCCTAAACCTGCAATAATGCGAATACATATACCATGGGTGCACTTTTGTGACTTTATTTAATATTTGGGTCCCTAATTGCATCTGGCATTAGCCAAAGCATTTTATTTTTATTAAATTTGTATATATATTCTCATCAGTACACAAAGTGGTTTCCATCAGTTCCAGGATCTACTACAGCAGTGTGCGCATTTTTATACAAAAAAGATTTTTGCTGTTAGCTGATGTTTTTTCACATTGGTGAGGGCCTGGCAGCTCCCACAAAAATAATGTTTTACAAAAGCTATGTCAGAACAAAACCCACATTGACAAATCTAAAGGCTGGCAACCACTGCCAGAACGATTGTCTTTGCCAGTGCTTGTTTTTCCTAGTTTCCCATAACCTTGCCAAAACTGGTTTTACACTAAGTTTCTAATATTAATATTTTTTGGAAATGGTAGCATGTATCAAGCACATTTTACTAAGGGATGCCTCAAAGAAATGGTACTCAAAATTGCACAGTTTAGCAAAACTTGTTTCTTCTAGTTGCTAATTTTAGTGTACACTCTATTTTGAAATCTAAGAATCATCAATTTAATTTCAGGCTTTTGCGAGTAATTGCATTTAATCACAGAGCATTCTAGGAGCATTATAGGTAGCCTCAAATTGTTAAACTTTGCAAACGTGTGTACACATTATATTTTTTTACTGAAACCTCTCTCAGTAGTGCTAGCTGAGCTCACACCATTTCCTTACAGTGTTTTCCCTATTAATAAAGACTTTGCACTAATGAACTGTAAATACAAGGTCTAACAGCATGGACATATGGATATGTAAATATTGATGTCGGCACACGCAACTATACGTGTATGTTCAAAAACGAGATCGAATCACTTTTGTCAATCTCCTGAGACGACCACTCCATCACCCCCCAAGTAAGATGGTCAGGCAGGCACTGCAACCTGGGCCCGAGTCTACTGATTGACAGATCCCAGGTGGGGTGGCACTTAACCAGCCAGAAAAACGCGTGAACAGGAAAACCCAGATTATTCCTACAGATAGGCAGCAACATCACAATGGTCCCAGGAGATTGTCCCCAATAAAGTACATATGGCCGGAGGGGTGCACGTGTTCCCAAAACACCATAAAATTAGAGGCCACATGAAGTTGAGAACACTCAGCCTATCAGAACATAGCACACACCGTTCACGCAGTGATCACGCGCTCCTTATGTCGGGCATCTGGACACATCACCCACTGGCCCTCATTGTGTCCACATAAGGTCAAGACCCACCTGCATTCGCTATCAAGTGGCCTGATCTACAGCTCCATGACTAGACCCATATTCCTTTATTTTTTTAAATGAGATCTAAATAGTTTTATGGTTCCCCAAAGACTATATATAATGGCACTCAGAATGAATGTACGTGTAGACAGCCCTCGGACCCGTTTCTGTGACTGTTTCCTGGCCGCAGCGTTTAATTAAACCAACTGTTCCTGTTCTGCCAAACGCCTCTTGTCTTTTATTTTTTCAAGGTAAATTCACATTCCAGGTATAGATACACATCTTAACTCAACTACAGAAAATGCTCTTTCACAGATCCATAAATGTGGTACTGTTAACTGGCAGCCAAGAGGTTTGTGCTGCAGGGGGTTGGGCCTACTTGTCAAAAGGACTAAAATATGAAAACGTGATGTCCTTGACTCCAAACATTATGTCCTGGGCATCGTGCAATTGGAAATCCACACTCCTGTTTAGAGAGTCTCATCCAGAGTGGCCCTCACCAAAGTGTACTTACAGGTATCAACCATTGATGAAAAGTGTTATTCATAGGAAATCCATTGGTCACACGCTCAGCATGACCATGGGTCAGCAGTCTATGCCATAAGAAAGCCATTTTCATTCCCTTGACACATTTCTAAAGACCTATTTTAATATTGCTGCTAAAGGCAAATTGCACATTATGCATTGATAATTTTCCCCATTATATCCCTTACGTGGCTGTCTATATGGCAACAACTATAAGGCAGAAAGACAACCATGCTAATGTGCACTGCTGCACACATTTCTTTGCTGGAGTTCAAGCAACACAGTCCTGGACTCCGGGAAACCTAGAAACATCTTGTTTACAAAAAAGGCATTTGGGACAATCCATAGGGCCCACTGGTGTTTATCTCATAAGTGTTATGCCGTAAACTGTCAGTATTATGCTGTAAACAGTCAGTATGTCAGGTGAGAACATACCTTTCTCTCTGATTCATATTTAAACAACTATTCAAATCTTCTCTTGAGTTTTCTGCCGTTTGTGTGTTGCTTAACACTGATCATGGAATATGGAAAAGCCAGTGTGGTGCAAACTCCATCTGTTTTCCTTTATGTATGTTGTTTATAGGTCTCTCTAAATGCAGCAAGGTAACAAGCTTTCGAAAAACTGTGACGTATTAGATTCCTTGCTCAGGTGTACCCATTTCTGGAGGAGTTGCCATTTAGCATGTCATCATAGGGACCCCTCTGGATTAATGTAATACGCTTAACAGCAACAGATTACACGTGTTTTGCAGCATTATTACCTCTCTCTCTCAAGGCTGTAATGTAAAAAAAATATACTAAACATCCATGACTGTTGTGGTACTTCAAGCTATGAAACAGTATCTTAAACACTATCCATGAATTGCAGACATGAAATAAAATGCACACTATCTCCTCATAGTTACTTGGTCAACAATATCAACAGTATGCGTGCATCTCCCAATTTCCATTATTTCCTACATTAAACTCTTCCTCGTCCCTTGGTGCGGAGTGAGCGTGGGGCGCCCAGGAACAGTGCACTTCTTTCGCAGTCCTGCTCCCCTTAGTATCCTACACGGACGGATACCCGATCAGAAATGGAATGGAATTATCAAGTCATGCAAAGGGTTATCCAAGTATTAATTTCTCATTAAGAGCATTACTTTTCACCATTGGGAGTACAGTATTTACAGTACACATGACATTGTTTCATTCCATATGTAATTAATGTCTCCAGGTTTCGCCCTTTAATTCGTCATTATAAATAACATCCCTCACTTTAGTCTGAATCTCAGGGTTGTTCTCTTAGATTTAAAAAAAAAAAAATGCAAAAAGTAATTTATCTAGTTAGATGACCTCCCAAGGTTAAACACAATGCATTTTTTTGCTGACTGCCTACTTGTGAGTAAGCTGTAAGTAGGTTTTTTAAGACCGCTTCTTCCATGAAATCCAAGCCGGGTAGGATTCTGAATCTGAGAAGAGAAATGTCACATCGAGCAGTGGAAATGATGCCTGTGTAAAGATAAGCATGGGGGACATGGCAGCATTGGATACTGTCAGATGTATACAGAGAGAATGCACCAGTTACCTCTTTGCAGAGGTTTCTGTTCATCAGGAGAGGCTACTTGAAGCTGCATCCTGGGTCTCATCATGAAGCCTGGGGACCAGCCTCAGCTTGTCCAGGAGACAGACATCTTGAAAAAACTCATTAGTGCTGAAATGCATGTTGCAGATGATGAAATCTGTTTCCAATAAACACATCCTCTGCGACAACAAGTTTCTTGGCTCTTGGTAATAAGAGAGAGGGTGGAGGGCAGTTCTTTGAAGGATACGTGTCTGAACACAGGGACGGGTGTGGGACAGCGTTTCAGACAGCATCTGATTGGGCACGGATTTTAAGGGGCTGGTTCTTGAGAGTGGTCCCTTTCATACTAGCTTCTTTTTGATGTTCTCTCCTCTGTACAGGTTGTTGCTATGGGACTGTGATGACCGAAGCTACAGCTACTACATCGAGGTTTCGACCAATCAGCAACAGTGGACCATGGTGGTAGACCGAACCAAGGTGTCCTGCAAGTGAGTTGTCAATAGTCCTGTAGATTTCCACCATTTTTCAGTATTGTTGTTTCAGGCCAGGAAGCTCTATTCGATACAACAAAACTGCACCTTTTCTGACAATAATGTATGTATCCCAGTGCATGTGAATGAGCCAACCCTGATGTTCACATCCCATTTTAAGATTTGTTTCTATGGTGAGTAAAATGTTTGCCTGCGTTTCTATTTTTTGATGTGGCGATGCCTTATTAGGGGCGACCTTTTTCATTGGTATTAAAAACTGAAGCACAAGAGCAGTAACACCATGCACAGTTAGAAGCTGGTTGCTGTCAATAATGGGGCTGTTTTCCACCAAAGTGTTCCAGTTGACATCCAGTGATGGTGCTTGCATTCTCGAGGTTGAAAACAGTCCCACTGTTGAGAGCTACACATTTACAATGTTGATGTGTGCTTCACCCAGTCCTCTTCCCCTGCACAGTTGATACTATGGATTAACTGCATATGTTAAATAAGTGAAGAGGAAGCCATGATGTACCCACTTCATCCCCACCCATACTATAGTTTAATCTTTTTAACCTCCTATCCCAACACCCCCACCATCCTTGATAGTGTAACACCTTGCCTCACCCCAACCCATTTTTTAGAAACCCATTACTCAGAGCCCTGCTACCCTCAAAAGCACCAATACAATGTAAAAAAGAAAACCATACCCAACATCCTACCAACCTCCCCTAGCGCTCCCTGGTGCTTCCTTCCCCATGCCCACCGAAAGGCGCACTTTCTGTTCTCCATCAGAGAGGAGTGTTGATGCAGCACCGCACTGCCAGGCTTTGTGGAGAGCAGATGAAATCCCCTGTCAGTGTGGGTCTGTGCAGCACTGCACTGACACAGAAAAGCAGTAGTTGACATTCTCCCACCTCTCTTTGGTCTGTGGAGGCCCGAGAGAGGAGGGAGAAGGCAGGTAAAACGGGAAAACCATTGCCCTCCATTCTGTTGCTTTGATTGCGTCTCTGCAGTGCTTCCCTTAGTGAAGAAACACCAATAAAAGCATAACATTTGCTTTTCTTTTTCACTGCTGTTCAATCATAGCAGTGAATAACTAGTTTCAGAATCTGGCATGAACGTTAATGGAGAAGCCATACATGTTAGGTATGTATGTATCTATATAATATTTCTATAGCATGAACCTAGCCAAAAGGCAGCACAACACTGTACATGCTGTACATGGTCAATGGCAAGCTTAAATTCACTAAGTAATAGAAGAGGAAGCTGAGTCGTGCAGAATTAATGCATTGTGATGTAGTGTTCTTTAAAGAGGTGCGTCTTCAACTCTTTTCTAAATTGGAGCATTGTTGCGGTGGTTCTGATGGATACTGGATTATTGTTCCAGATCCTGGGTTCACAGATGGAAAAGACCTGCTGCGTTGTTTTTTTTCAGGTTTACACTTCTTTGTCTGCAATCTGATAGTTTCCTGGCTACGGGTGTCCCTCGGACCACCAGAGATGGTGAGCTTGTCTGCAAGATACGGGAGTGCTGGTTGGGATGGCTTTGTAAATGATGCCGCTAGTTTTGAAGATGGTGCGGGCTGGCAAGAGGAACAAATGGAGTTGCATCATCAGGGTGGGGGTGATGCGATCATATTTCTTCAGGCCCTGGATGAAACATGCTGTGACTTATAGGATGCTCCTAAGGGCTGCCAGTGTGGAACAGTTCTGAAGTAGCTTTCTGTATGAAATGGTTTGACTTTCTTTAGAAGAGAGAGTTGGCACCAGGCTGTCTTTTTTGGCAATTTGTTCCTTTAGGGCGAGGATTGTATCCAGGGTGAATTCAAGTGATTTGGCGTTCTGTGAGAGTTTGGGTTCAAAGCCATCAAGGTTCATGTCATTGAGTCAGGTTTGCACTGTAGCTTGTTGTTGTTCATGGCAGATAGCAAGAATGTTGTCTTGGTTGGGTAGAACTTCATGTAGGCACTGGACATTGATGGTCTGGATGATGTGCAAGCAGTGTTTGAGGCGTTGGATGTCTGAAGCAGAGGAGACTTTCAATTAGAGTTGTGCATCATCAGCATATTGGTCAATCTTGATGCTGTTTTCTGTATGTAGGGCACCAAGCGGCTCCGTGTAAAAGTTGAAGATGACAGGAGACAATATGGTGCCCTGGGGGACTCCACATGTGATAGGGATCTTGTGTGACCTAGAGGTGCCCATGTGAACCAACTGGGGTTGGTTGGAGAAGTAGAAGAACCAGTGAAGGACATTGCCGGTGATTCACATTTGCTACTGGAGGATGTGTATAAGGTGGGATGGTCAACTGTGTCGAAAGCAGCTGAGAGGTCCAGCAATATGAGGAGGTAGGGGTCATTTACATCATGTGGTCAAGAGGGCATCATCTATAATGTGTAAGGTGGCGGTTTCTGTGTTGCAGCGTGATCTGAAGCCATACATAACATTATGGTTTTCATTTTCTGGCTTAGTTAAAAAGTACATCCATGATTTACTTGGTATTGATTTGAACATGGCGCACATGTCCTATATTGTGCAAATTAGCCTGCGTCCATTGTACTGGCTGAAGATAGGCGGATGTTTGTTTTAAGCTCTGCTGTTGCCGGCGTTTGGTAGGATGGCCAATTATTTGCAGGACATTGGAAGAGCAACACCCCCCTGGGTGCCTACACTTACATTTGTCACCCTCAAACTCTGGGTAAGTGTATCTCTTCCTTTGTTCTCTGATTGTGGGTGTGGAGTCCTGGCAAGCAGCAGGCTGCTTGCAAGGACTCATGCAGGTAATCACAGGCAAGTCTTGGATAATTGGTGGGTGGGCTTTCCTCTCCTCTGCAAATGCACCAAATGAAAGGAGGAAACCTAGAGACATTAGCGCTGGGTTGTATTTACTACCACGTGATTCGCTTAGCAGGCAGTCCATCACACGCCCAGCCCTGTCCTGCCCTTCCCATGGGCAGGCATCTGGCAGACGCTCCGAGGGAGCTAGTTAGTCAAATGCTGCCTGCATATGCTGTAGAGGCAGATGGAGAGGATGTGGCGCAGCGGGCAGAGCTGCCGACTCGGGAGCTGGGGATCTGAGTTCGAGTCTTGGCGTCAGCACAACATCCTGTGATTCTGGGCAGATCACTTAATCTCTCCGTGCCATGGACAGCGCCAGGATATCCTCACGGGTGATAAGTCGTGCTATATAAATCTACAAACTGTGGTTAGAAAACTTGGATCACCCTTCCAATCTCTGTCTCAACGGGTAGCCTGAATTCAGGGCATTGATAATGGAAGAGGGACAAAGCTGAGCCGCAGGTCGGGAGGAAGACATCAGAGAAGACACCCCAAAATTGAGCATCCTGGGCCACACTGAAGAACGAAGGAGGTGGGCCAATTTGCCCACCTGATAATGGAACTGTTGAGGGGACACCGGAGAGCCAGTCACTGTGACAGTTCTGCCATATCTAGAATATATTGGGAAGGCATGGAAATAGTTGGAGTCCTTGTCGCACACGTAGGAGTGCCCGTTCTTGTGTGCCCTTGCTTTGTTGCTGTATGAGTGGGAAGCTTGCACTGCTGCTGTCTGGATTGTGCCAGTGCTCTGTGGCCAGCATACCTAGCACTTCACGCTGATTTTGGAGATGATTGATCATGGCGTGGTGTAACGAGAGCAGGGCATGGTGCAGGTAGCTGAGTATTTCAGGCCTAACGTGGGCTGCGGCGCTGCGCTTTCCTGGTGCTCGGCTAGTTGTAAACATGGCATCTCCAGGTTGGGACTTAGTTGACGGGAGCTTTTCTGGAAGACATGGTGCATCAGGTCAGTGAATTGTTTTGTACGTCACATGGCCTTGACCTCTGCTCTCTCATTGGAGCCGGCAGATAGGTTCCAACAGTTGGGATCAGTCATGGAACGGAGGGGCCTGCATGGTTAGGCTTTGGCGGGCACCTTTTGAAGGGCTGTGTACTTGTCCCAGCCTGGGAAGGGCCCAGCCGACTGAGCTTATGAGCCCAGAAAGGAAAGCGTTTTTTCCAGACATTTAAAGTGAAAGAAAGCACATTTTATGACATTTGCTCATATAGGGACAGGTCAGAATGAAGATACTAAATACCATTGGCGGTTCAGAAAAAGGCTTCAGCTCGAGGGCTGGGGGCTCCATGTTGGATCCACCTGCTCCATTCATGTTCTACTTGTCTGCATTTATTATATAGCGCAAACCCAGCTCAAAACGAGATTGCTAGAGAAACATTATAACTATAAAAATCAAAACGTTCATCTTTGTCAATGCATGTTGCGAATTGTGTGTGTCACTAGGTGGTAGGCAGTTTTGAGAGGCCCTGTAGCAGGGAGGGAGTTAAATAAGTGACACCCCCCTGCCCCGGATGGTGTGCGTGAGGCAGGTGTGTGGGGAAGCGCTAGAGACGCCTGTAAGTACGAGCACTTTGTTATGTTCAAGAGGGTGTGCAGTCCCAGCCTAGCTGGAAGAGCCTAAGTACATCATAACACACTTGTTGCTGTGTGGTGGCAGCTCACAGGCTGTAGGGAGTCCTTCCCTTTGCGGGTCTCACAGGCCGGCTCACACTGTGCTGTGTGTGGGAGTCACCAGGCTCTACTGCAGCGGACTACACTGGACCTGTTGTGGAGGAGGAAAGCGTGCACTGTTGCCACTGTGCCTTCTGTGCCCTTGTCTTTCTGTACTACCAGGGGTGGGGGGAGGGGGGTGTAGTAAATGAAGATAGCCAAAGGGAATGCTCAAGATGAAGATTTATTTCACAATAAGGAGGTCCACAGGACACACAGCAAAACGGCTTCTATCCACAGCCTAGCTCCCATCAACTGCCCTTTACAAGCATTCCAACCCCAGAATACTATTACCTCATAAGAAAGGAATTCTACGAACATAACATTCCACAATAACTCAACACGGTAATACAAAATCTCTTTCCTTAACAAAAAAAACAAAAATGATAACGTCAATAAATATATACTCTATTATGGAAAAATTATGCCATTTCTTTTTCCTAATGTAGATACAAGAAAGTAGAAACATTAAAACAATATATAATCTTTAAATTTTGCTGGTATATTAATATCTGAAAGAGACACGTTAGTGACAGATTCCTTACCTTAGAATATCCCCAGGCGTCAGACTGGATCCGGAAAGTTTTTGCGTAGCAGTACCCTTGCGCGCGTCGGTAGGCGGCGTCATGCGGCTCCGCGTCCGTCGTCGGCGTCGTGATCGCCGGGATGACGTCGCGGGCAGTACTTAGGCGCCGCCCCTGCGCGCTGACGTCAGTTCTTCTTTTTCCGCGCCAGTAAGTGCAGATCCGGGAAGAGCAGTGCCTTAGTCAATTTTTGACTACATTTTTGGTGAATTTTTTCACTGTTTCTTTTCGAGTCTTCTCGACTCCTAGGTGTCGGTAGGGATGCCCGGCTTCAAGCCATGTGGTGCCTGTGGTCGAATGATGTCGATCACAGACCCGCACTTAGAGTGTCTCTACTGTCTCGGCCGAGACCACGACACGAAGTCGTGCCCTGACTGCCGGAAACTTCACCCGAAGGCTTTGCGAGAGCGGTCTCGAAAACTCCTGGAGGTCCGGCAGTCGGCTCCGCGCCGCACCAAGCCCCGGTCCCGTGAGAGGTCGAGGGGCCGGTCGCGGAGACCCCGCCGGTCGTTGGAGTCCAAGTCTTCGCGCTCCTCGGGTAAGTCGAAGCACAAGAAGTCTAAGAAGCACCATCGCTCTAAGACTTCGCCTCGCCGGTCTCGCGACTCGGCCGAGGCCCCTGTCGGCACCATCCCCGCGGCTCCGGATGTGCCTGTGGCGCCGCCCCCGCATTACCCGTCCTTCCCGAGTTCGGGGGCGACTCCGGCCGAGATACAGGAATTCCTGTCGGCCATGGCCCGCCTCAAGGTCCCTCAGGTGCGCCTTCGGGCCCCGCAGGCCCTGATGGGGTTGCTCCGGCGTCGCCGCCGACTCCGGTCCCGGCGTCGCCTGTCCCGCCAGCCTTGATCCCGGCCCCGGCCCGATCCCGGCTCCGGTGGTACCGCAACCCCCATCGACGCCGGTTGACCTAACCACGCCGGCGCCGATCTCCCCGGTGCCGTTCCCGACGCCGCCCGGGGCTCCGGGCGGCGTCGTTCCCCGGTTCTCTCCGGTTCCGGACATGGAGCCGGACCGACGTCGCTCGACGCCGGCTCCGGCGCCGATGAGACCTTGGGTCCCAGATGTCCCTCCTCCTCCATATTTTGAACCAGAGGAGGACCAGGAGAGCTGGGAGGGGTCGGAAGACCCTCTCACACAGCAGTGTGAGTATGATCAGGACTGGGCAGAGGAGCTTGGGGATGCCAGTGGTCTAGACACTTCCCCTGACACTGGCATGCTGTCTCCTCCCGTGGCTACGGAGGAGGGAGCAAATTTTGCAACGGTGTTGCGTAGAGCAGCTGGAGCCTTGCACCTCCAATTGCCTACTGTGGCTGTCAGGACTAATAATCTGACCGAAGTGCTTCAGCCGGCAGCTTCCTCTTCGGAGACTGTGCTGCCGTTTAATGATGCACTATCTGACGTTCTTTTGGGCACCTGGTCCAAGCCCACCACAGGGGCTCCTGTGGATAGGAACGTGGCCCGACGCCATCGCCCTGCTCCGGGCGACCCCTTGTTCCTCTCTCAACATCCCACCCCCGAGAGCTTGGTTGTCCAAGCCTCTGCCTCCCAAACCGCCTTCCCTACCGCCCCTCCGGATAGGGAATCCAAACGCCTGGACCAATTTGGGAAGAAGGCTTTTCTTCCTCCAGTGCTGGCTTGCGGTCCGTCAACACCGCTTGCCTTTTGGGCCGATATACCCACTCCCTGTGGGATTCAGTGGCGACTGTTTTGCCACAGTGTTCTGAGGAGGTCCAGACACTGCTTACCCGCGCCATTGCGGAAGGTAGAGATGCGGCTAAATACACCATACGTTGTGGCCTTGATACCGCCGACTCGCTGGGCAGATCGCTTGCAACGACGGTGGCGCTGCGTCGCCACGCCTGGCTGAGAACAACTGGTTTCTCGGGTGATGTCCAGAATACACTCATGGACATGCCCTTTGATGGAGTCGGTCTTTTTGGTTCCAAAGCAGACCATGCGCTGGAGCGTTTTAAGGACTCACGGGCTACTGCCAAGTCCCTGGGCCTTTCTGTTGTGCGCCCTCCGCTAACCTCTGCTTTTCGCCCCTTTCGTGGCCACGGAAGGGGCGCCCAGTCACGTCTGCAGACCAGCCACCGGCCCGCGCAGCAAGCGTCTTCACGTGGCCGGGGACGTGGCTACCGCCGTGGCGGTTCGGGCAACCAGCGTGCGGGTCAGGCCACCACCTCCGCCCCGTCCGCAGCCTCCAAGCCCTCCTAGTCCCTCCTTTCAGGTGCACAGCACGCCAGTAGGGGGCAGGGTCCGCCATCACCTTCACCACTGGCGTGCCATCACCTCGGACAGGTGGGTCTTGGACATTGTCCGAAGGGGCTACTCCCTCCCCTTCGAGACCACCCCCCAGCCATGCCACCTCAATTCCACCGCATGTCAGGGGATCACTTGGTGCTTCTGCAGAAGGAAGTCACGGCCCTCTTGGCCAAGAGGGCCATCGAGCATGTTCCGACCCCAGAAGTAGGACGTGGTTGCTACTCCCACTACTTTCTGGTGCCCAAAAAGGACAAGGAGGACATGCGTCCTATCTTGGACCTCCGGAACGTCAATCGCTTCCCCGGAAGGAGAAGTTCAAGATGCTCACCCTAGCTCAGGTCTTGACTGCCCTCGACCCTGGAGACTGGTTGGTAGCGTTGGACTTGCAGGACGCTTATTTTCACATCCTCGTCCTGCCGGCCCACCGGCGTTACCTTCGGTTCACGGTAGGCCTCGAGCATTTTCAGTTCACTGTGCTCCCCTTTGGCCTTACAAGTGCCCCTCGGGTGTTCACGAAAGTGATGGCGGTGGTCGCAGATCATCTGCGCCGGGCAGGGGTTTCAGTCTTCCCCTACCTCGACGACTGGCTGCTGAAGGCGGGCTCGTCCCAGGCAGTCGTCTCCCACCTCCAGACTACGGCCGAACTCCTGCACTCGCTGGGGTTCTCCATCAATGTGCCGAGTCGCATCTGATTCCTTCTCCACAGCTCCTTTTCATCGGAGCAGTTCTGGACACGACGCAGTTTCGGGCCTATCCTCCCGAACGGCGAGTCCGGGATATTCAGGCTAGGATTCCGATCTTTCAGCCTTTATCCTGGGTTTCGGTACGGATGACCCTGAGGCTGCTGGGCCTCATGGCCTCCTGCATCCTGCTGGTCGATCATGCCAGATGGCATATGCGGGCTCTGCAGTGGGACCTGAAGTTCCAGTGGGCGCAGCATCAGGGCAACCTGTCCGATCACGTCCAGATCTCGGAGGGGACTACAAGACAGTTGCAGTGGTGGCTCTCGAACCGGCAATGGGTCATGGTCAGATCCCTCTCCCTTCCCCAGCCAGAGCACACAGTTGTGACGGACGCGTCCCTTCTGGGATGGGGCGGTCACATGGGAGAGGCGGAGATCAGAGGCCTCTGGTCTCCGGCGGAGTCCCGGCTCCATATCAACCTTCTGGAGCTCCGGGCGATCCGACTTGCACTCAAGGCATTCCTTCCCTCTGTCAAAGGGAAAGTAGTGCAGGTGTTCACAGACAACACCACCGCCATGTGGTACTGCAACAAGCAAGGCGGGGTGGGGTCGTGGACCCTATGTCAGGAGGCTCTGCGCCTCTGGACATGGCTGGAACATCAGGGCATTTTCCTGATGGTTCAACACCTGGCAGGTTCCCTGAACGCCAGGGCGGACGAACTGAACCGCGGGGATGGTGCACGAATGGCGTCTTCACTCGGAAGTGGCGCAAGGACTCTTTCTACAGTGGGGAGAGCCTTGGTTAGATCTATTCGCCACCGAAGAGAACGCGCAATGTCATCAGTTCTGCGCGTTGGAATTTCCAAGGCAGCACTCGCTCGGCGACGCTTTTCGTCGCGAGTGGAGTTGCGGTCTGTTGTACGCTTTTCCGCCTATACCACTTCTACCCAGAGTGTTGAAGATTCGGCGCGACCGGGCCCAAGTCATCCTTGTGGCTCCGGACTGGGCTCGAATGAGTTTGGTATCCCGAGCTACTCAGTATGAGCGTCGATCCCCCGATCCGTCTGCCTCTTCGGGAGGATCTTCTGTCGCAGCAGCAGGGGACGGTCCTCCACCCGAACCTGTCCAGCCTCCACCTGCTTGCGTGGAGATTGAGCGGCGGCAGTTGATTCCTTTCGACTTGCCTCCCAAAGTTTGTGATGTGATTCTGGCAGCCAGGCGTCCCTCCACTAAGGTGGTATACGCCTGCAGGTGGAACAAGTTTGTGGCATGGTGCACAGCAAAGGCTGTGAATCCCCTTTCTGCCCCTCTTTCTGAGGTTCTTCTGTTCCTTCTTTCCCTGGCCCAACAGGGTTCTGCCCTGGGTACCATCAAGGGCTATCTTTGTGCCATCTCGGCCTTCCTCAGGCTTCCTGATCAGCCCTCCCTTTTCAAGTCCCCTGTTGTTAACAGGTTTCTAAAAGGCATTACACACCTCTTCCCTCCTGTTCAGTTTGTGATGCCTCAGTGGGACTTGAACTTGGTTCTTACCTTTCTTATGTGCGCTCCCTTTGAGCCTCTACATAACTGTCCTCTTCGTCTTCTGACTCTGAAGACAGCCTTTCTGGGGGCCATCACCTCCGCTCGGCGGGTGAGTGAGCTCCAGGCTCTTTCATGCAAACCTCCCTTTCTGTCTGTTCATCCAGACAAGGTTGTTCTTCGGACGCGTCCGTCCTTCTTGCCAAAGGTGGTTACTGCCTTCCACATTGGGCAGACCATTACTTTGCCCACCTTCTTTCCGCCTCCGCATCCTTCCAGAGAGGAAGAGAGGCTCCACCGTCTGGACCCAAAACGTGCGCTTTCCTTTTATATCAACCGCACACAACACTTCCGGGTGGATGACCAGCTCTTTGTTGGCTACGTGGGCGCCAAAAAAAGGTCGGGCGGTGCACAAGAGAACCATCTCCCGCTGGGTAACCTTGTGTATCAAAGCCTGCTATTCTTTGGCTAAGAAGGAGCCTCCTGTTGGGCTGCGTGCCCATTCCACCAGGGCAACGCCTGCTACCACGGCTTTAGGCCGCGGTGTTCCGCTGCAGGATATCTGTCAGGCAGCTACGTGGGCCTCGCTGCACACATTTACAAAGCATTACTGCCTTGACAGTCAGGTCCGGAGGGACGGCTTCTTTGGCCGTTCTGTCCTCCGGGACTTCCTTGTCTGATCTTTGTTCGCAGACCCACCACCGGGGTTGGTATTGCTGGGGTATCTATTCTAAGGTAAGGAATCTGTCACTAACGTGTCTCTTTCAGATGCACAAGTTACTAACTTGTGTAACGATATATCTGTAAGAGACAGTAGTTAGTGACAGATTCCTTACCGCCCACCCATCCTCCCCGTTCTGCGAACTGATTTCTAGGGTTAAGGACATCCCTTTCAGGGCCCTAGTATTTTTCAGACACCTATGTCAGCTTCTTGCATGGCTCTGCGTTCCTGGCGCGGAAAGTCGTGTACAGAACTGACGTCAGCGCAGCAGGGCGGCGTCTAAGCTACTGCCCGCGACGTCATCCCGGCGATCACGACGCCGACGACGGACGCGGAGCCGCACGACGCCGCCTACCGACGCGCAAGGGTACTGCTACGCAAAAACTTTCCGGATCCAGTCCGACGCCTGGGGATATTCTAAGGTAAGGAATCTGTCACTAACTACTGTCTCTTACAGATATATCGTTACACAAGTTAGTAACTTGTGCCTCCCTACCACTATGTTCTGATAATACGGTTCTAGATTCAGATCTAGCTCTATCTGACTGTTGCTCATCGCAACTTACAGACTGTTGTCGTTGTTCATTGTTAGTCACAATAGATTTCTCATCTGTGCCACAATTCACAAAGCTATTTTCTATTTTACCATCTCCAATGAAATTGTAAGACTCAAAATCACTTTCCTTTGTTTCAGCCCTAAGTATTTTTTCTTGTCCTGGTGTGAGTAACACCACACACCCTTTATTCCAACAATCTCCATTTTCCAGTGAAACCTCACTGTCAGTAACCTTCACCACATGAATGGACCTAGTGTATTTGCACTCACCTTTTTGTGTTCTTTCTTACTGGTTTCCTAACAATGACCCAATCTCCTGCAATAATTTGTTTATTTTACATTTGTGGACCTGATCATGATACACTTTATTTTTTTTAGTTTTTCCTCAATTTTCTCTTTGATGCGCAGTTTCTCATCCCTAATGTTATCTGTATTTATATTCTGTGATCTATCAAAAACTGGTGTGTGTGTGGTACAGCCAGACCTACCCCTTAATAAATAAAAATGAGTAAACCCTGTGACAAAGTGTGGTGTATGGTTGTATGTAAAAACTCTCCTTTGTATAAATCTTTTTACGCAAAGATTCGATGCCAGAGCAATTTGCACTCCTTCTTTAATCTACCTATTAACCCTTTCCACAAGTCCATTGGATGAAGAACTATATAAAGGCGTTTTCTGTTGTCTAATTCCATGTCTAGCAAAATATGACATAATTTTTGGGGAAATTAATTGCTTGCCATTAGCGGACACTACAACATCAGGATACCCTTCTTTTGAAAAAACATCCTCCATTAACTCAATCACCCTTTCTGTTGGGATGGTGTTAACAAATTCATAACTTATCCATTTTGTGTAGTAATCAGTTAATACAACTATGTAATACATTCTTCTCCCAAACACATGTAAGGTCCTGCAAAATCAATGGCCACCTTTTACCATGGTCTGTTCGGAATATCCACCAAATGCACTTCCTCTTTCATACATTTCCTGTGTTTGTCTGACTTAAGACATTCTACATAACAATTAAGATGTTGATATACCCCAGAGTCCATACCTGGCCACCAATAATGTTCTCTCAACAATTTTTTAGTTGCGGTTGCTCCTGGATGAGTTTCATGAGCCAAAGCAACAAGCTTTTTCCTAATGCCTGATAGTGATATAAACAAATCATTACGTCTAAGTAAATTTCCTTCAATGCTTAATTCATCTTTTACTTGACAATACTGTTTGCAGACTCTGTCAAGATTTCGGATTGGTGGCCAACCCATAATCATGTGTTCTTTAACTTTTTGTAGATTTAAATCTTTTTCCATGGCTTCTAACCAGTCCTGTTCTTTTATTACATTTTCACCAATCTGAATGGCATCAATCATTGCCACAACACACTCCTCCTCCGATACACTGTCTACACCATCATCAACATCTTTTAGAGGCAATCTAGATAGGCAATCTGATCTACAATTAAGTACACCAGAAATGTGCTTGATCTTGAATGTGTAGTCTTGAAGTTTTGAGATTAACCTGACTAACCTCGATGAAGCTTTTGAGTTTTCACATCCTGAACCATCCATCATATAAATCAATGGTTTGTGATCAGTTACTAGGGTGAAGGTTTTCCCCCACAAGTAAGTCTTTAATTTTTCTACTGCCCACACACATGCCAATACCTCTCTTTCTATTGTGCTATAATGTTTCTCTGCACTTTTCAGTGTTCTTGAGAGGAATGCTACAGTTTGTTCTTTCCTTTCTGTTACTTGAGTGAATACAGCTCCAAGTCCTAACGCACTTACATCGACAGTTATCATATTGTCTGCATCTGAGTCGTATGCTTTTAATGATGGTGCTCTCATTATCATATTTTTTACTTTTATAAAAGCTTGCTGTTGTTCCTCACCCCAGATAAATGCAACCTTTTTACGCGACAAGGATCTAAGAGGTTCAATTAAAAACGTGTACTCATTAACAAAACGAGAGTAGTACTCGCTAAATCCTAGAAATGACCTCAAAGAATCCCTGTTCTCTGGTACTGGTGCCTCATGAATAGCTTTCACAATGTCAATTTTTGGAGTAATTCCTTCTGAAGATACTGTGTGACCTAAATAATCAACTTTTGTTTGCAAAAATGTACATTTTTCTTTGCTGACAGACGCACCTTGAATTTCCAATACATGACCTAATAATTTATTATGTTCTTCTACACTTTTTGCCTGTATCATAATATCGTCCTGAAACATTTGCACACCTTGTATCTGACCAAATAAAATGTCCATGAAACGCTGAAAAACAGTAGCTGCGGATGCTAAGCCGAACGGCATGCGTAAATATCCAAATGGTGTTACAAATGTTGTTAAATCTTTTGAATCATCGGACAATTTGACCTGATGATAAGCCGACTTAAGGTCTATTATAGTAAAATATGATGATCCGCTAATAGCTGTTAACATTTCAGTAATTTGTGGTAATGGGTGACAGTTTACTACGATATTCTTATTTAATGACCTCAAATCAGCACATAAACGGATGTCCCCACTTTTTTTTTCGCAATTACAATTGGGGAAACCCACTCAGATGATTCCGTAGGTTCAATTATATCATCACTACACAAATCCTGTAAACAGAAATGTAATTTACTCTTACAGACAAGGGCACATGCCTTACTTTATAACACACAGGCACAGCATCACTTTTCGACTTTATTTTGTGTTCAAATCCCTTGATGCACCCAACATTTGGTGAATATACTCTGGAATGCCTCTCCAACATTCCGTCAACACTGTCCTATTCCAGCTTTCCTCCCTGTATATTTAATATGGGCATATCACCTAAAACAATAGGATCTGCAGCTCCTTGTTTAAGCCAAATTCCTAAACGTCCTAAATCTTGCCATTCTCTGCCACATAAATCTTTGTTTTAATCTCCCGTCCTTTAAATTCAAGGTCATCTTCGAAATAACCTAACAAAATTATTTCAAAATCTCCAAATGCTTTGGGATTGATGTCTGCTTTTAACAAAGGAACATTTGTCCAAGATTTTTTGAATGAAACTTCATCTAATATGGTTACAGGTGACCCTGAGTCGGCCATGAAGTTCATCTCCACTCCACCAATATGAACTGTACCCAAAGGCCCCTTAAACCTGGTTGTGCTGCAACCTGCCTCCACAGTTAGCACTATGTTCGCACACATCTTCCTCAAACTGCTCAACTGAGTTTACCCTTAAGCTTTGTTTACTACTCCTGCACACTGCAGAGAAATGACCAATCTTAGAGCACTTTAGGCATTTTTTTTCCAAAAGCAGGGCAATTTGGATTTTTGCCCATATGCGCTTTCGACACACATCTGTAACATACAATTTGCTGTTTATTAAAGTTTCTACTACCTTTCCATTTTTCGTTGCTTCCTCCACTAGTACTTGCAGTGCTATCAAAATGGCTTTTTGTATTTTTCTTTTCAGTGACAACGCACACATTTGATGTTGAGCTTTCCTCAGATGCCAAAACTTTAGCGGAAATGATTGACCTCTATATCCCTTTAGCAATGTCAATCATTTCAGTCAAAGTTGGGTTCCGACAAGCCAATAATCTCTCTTGAATTTTCTTAGAATAGCAATGCAAAACAAATTGATCCCTTACATAAACATCACTGTTAGCTTCAAATTCGCATGTAGATGCCAGTATCCGTTGTGCCACTATGTATTCCTCTACATTTTCATCTGCTCCTTGTTTCCTTAAGTAGATTGTGTGTCTCGCCACCATAATACTAGTTTCACTAGTATACTGTTTCTCCATTCTTCTGACTTTCTCAGTATATTCATCCCAACGGCCAAATTGTTCATGTGGTGCATCCACTTCTGGCAGATTGCAAAACACTTCTTGTCCAGCTGTGCCCAGTAAGCCATACATAAGTGCTTTTTTCCTCTCTGCGTCAAATTTCTTGCTATCAACAGCTATTAAATAACTGTCAAAATTTCTGTGCCAATTTTTCCACTTACTCTGTGGTTTTCCTAGACATTGCAAAAAGAATCCAGGCGGTGTTGAATACTAATTATTTGCCATGTGTGAAGTTTTTCTTTATTTTGATAAATATAAAGAAGTGTTTTATTGTATGCTTATAAGCGTGCCTGTCACTGCAAACAAGCGCAAAACACCTTGTATAATGTTTTTTTCATAAAACAACATATATCTCCAAAATGTTTGATATTTATCTTCTAGTTGCTTTAGAATAGTGACACCAGCAGTGGTAGCAAATTGATGTCCATATCGTGAAAGATAAGCACTTAATATTAACACATTTACATTTTCCAATGTGATACTTCCGTTTTTAAATTACGCTAATTTTCCAAATTACAGCTATATTCTTTCTTTTCGTAATCTTCTTGGCGTGCATATCGCCGTAGATGAGCAGCGTTTCGCCGTATATTATCCCCACAATATGGACACCACGTAAAGAGCGTCCGTGCTCCTGACAGGAATTGGAGCTTGAATGACAGGCGTGTATGGTACGTAAGCGTCAAAGGTGACAATCACGGCAGAGTCCGAGGAGGACACGCGCTATGCAATTCAGGAATCTTCGCTTTTCGAACGGTGAGAGCGTTGCTAAGCCGTACGCGCGTGATAGCAATCAGCTGCTTGCGTGTTTTAAAAATGTTATCCAGCTCGCGCAGTAACTGCCCCGACCATCCAAAATCTGCAAAATAATTTAAAAAAAAAATAATTTGCCATAAATCGCACTGTCCAGCGCTTAGCTAACAAGAAGAAGCCTTGTAAAATAAAAAGTACTTGCTGTGTCACTTCAAAAACGGTCGAAATAATTAAATGTCTGTGGACCTCCTCAACTGGTACAATTTCCAGGCAGCATCGTATCCCATCCTCAAGTCGCCAGTTGTAGTAAATGAAGATAGCCAAAGGGAATGTTCAAGATAAAGATTTATTTCACAATAAGGAGGTCCACAGGACATACAGCAAAACGGCTTCTATCCACAGCCCAGCTCCCATCAACTGCCCTATACCAACATTCCAACCCCAGAATACTATTACCTCATAAGAAAGGAACTCTAAGAACATAACATTCCACATTAACTCAACACGGTAATACAACAGGGGGTTTATGTGTGTCATTCAGTAATGTTCACCTTCCTGTTTTCCGCTCTGTCTGCAGTCTTCTTGAGTACAACGTCTGGATAGTCTAGCATCGTCTTAGGCTTGTGCTGAGGCAGTCTCTTGATTGGAGTCAACTCATATACTGCACACATACATTGCATTTATCTCCTCCCGGCTCACGGCAGTTATAAACGCCTGATAAAAACCCTGTAATTGGAATAAAAATCTATTTCCATGCGGTGAGCGGGTAATATGTAATTCACCATAACAGCGCCTTACCAATGTATATTTGTAATTCACATGAGCTACAATGACCGATGTCATATACCACTTATCCAAATGCACCTGAGCATCTGGACTAATTCAGTCACTGAGTTCCATATCCCTCTCTTAACACTCAGTTACACTTGATTAATTTGTACTTGCTTCATTTTCACACAGATGTTGATAGATCCATATACATAATTTATGAAAATAATATCTTTTATCATAGATGTTTTGATTTTGTATTTTCAAATGTTGTGGACTGTGGAGTATATTTCGACCTGTGACCAGTTTAGCTTGCTAAGCAGCTCCCAGTTGCATGTGCCCTTCCTTAAACCTAATTTTATTTGCAATTAAATTGTTACATTGTTACAAACACACGAAGAGCTTATCCGAGGCTGCAAACCTCCAGAGGCCCATCGCGCAACCAGGCAGCGCGTTGCAGGACACAGCACCCAGCGTGCATCTGGGCATCCTCGCGGCCTGCACCACTCAAGCGTTTCTGCGGTTGCAGGGATGCACAGGGGGCTTTGCAACCTGTGAAGGGCGGCATCGGGACTGCATAGTTCGTATTGAATGAAAGATGTCAAACTTCATCCTTGCATGCTTATTTACTACCATTTGTTAGAAGAGAGAAGCGTGGTTAATCCTGATTTAGGTTTTTCCAAGATGGAGATGGGGTCAGAGATTTTGGCTTGAGATTCCCAATCCAAGATGAAACTAAATCCTTTCCTGTGATGTTGGTTCCTGTTTCAGTGATAGATACAGGAGGCACTATCCAGTGTTGAGATGAATCGTAATACATTAATTTCTTTTTTTTGTGTTCAACGCTCACTTGTACTACTTTAGTCCCAGATTATAGTTCTTTTCAGCCTGGTTTCCTTTTGTTTCCTGTGGGAAGCTGACTCTCTATATAGTGCACTAAAATGAAGTACACCGTCTAGAGAGTCCAGTGAGACCCAGATTGGTATACTGAGGCAAAAGTAGATAATGCTAATGCTCTTTTTGTGGTAGTGTGGGCGAGCAGTTAGGCTTATCAGAGGGTAGTGCTAAGCATGTCTTGTACTCACAGAGGTAATAAATGAGACAGACAGTCAAAGAATAAATCGAGACCAATTTGCTAAAATAACACTTAATTTTCTATAATTTTTCAGACCAGAAACTTTGTTCACAGGTAAGTACTTATTTTGTTATGAATTTTTAAAGTTCAGAAAACAACTCACAGTTTTGCGCAATTACGCACAATGCATTCCTATGGTAGAAAACACATCAATGTATAGAAAATCATGCAGGCAGTTCTCGGGGTTCACCTTCTGGTTTTAGGGTGGTAGCAAGCCCAGGTCCAATGTTTCACCAGCAGATCGTCAGGAGTGTCTCTGTTTCGGCCGGGAGTATGGTGCTGGAGTCGTTGGTGGCAGGTGCTACAAAGAAGGGGGGACACCTCGAAACAGGCTGACAAGCGGGCTTACAGAAAAGTCAGAGGGATCACAAATGAGGGATCAGGTCGCAAGGGCCTCAGGAGCATGCGAGCACAGCTGGTTCAAGTACCCAGGCCGGGGGGGCCGGATGCAGAGCAGGTTGGTCATCCGGGCTCTGTGCGTCAAGGCGGTCTTGGCGTCAGGGGCAGGCAGGTTGCAGGGACTGTTTCAGGACAGCTGGGCCACTCATTGAGTAGGTCTTGGGGTATCGGCGTCTCTCGACTGGTGCTTGCTTCCTGGGCAGTTGGAGTCCAGATTAGACTCTTTGTCTCGGTGTAGGTTGCTGAGGGTCCAGGTACCCTGGGCATTGCTACGGCATAGCTCTGGTAGGTCATGGTGTCTTCACACTCGGTGGGGAGACAGATCTGATCCTCTGGAGCTGGTGTACCTCTCCTGGTTCGGTTGCTGCCTCGGCGTTGCCGGGGAGTGGCAGGTTGATAAGCCAGACTGCAGATTTGGTGCCCGCACTCTGCAGGGGAGTAGTTCCTCTACTTCAAGGGAGTTCTTCAGCGATTGTCAAAGGTCGGGAGGTCCTCTGCGGTTCTTGGAGGCCTCACAGTAGCAGGACGAGACAGCACACCACGAAGGTAGAGTCATGAAGCAGCAGGCTGGGTTTCGCGCCAATATTCTGCAGCAGGCACTCCGTTCTCTGGTTCAGCAGCTCTTCTTTGTCCTGTTCTTCTTTAGGTCCGTCGAATCTGAAGATCTGGGTCGATGGATGCCAACTAAATACTAAATTTAGGGGCGTTAAAGGGAGTGACAGTTAGTAGCCAATAGGCTACCTAGCTTTAGGGTGTCTACACTCTCTGTGACCACTTCCTAAGGGAAGGGGCACAACCCTGACCCTGATAGGCTAATTCTGTCCAACCCAAGATGGAGGAATTGGAAATGTGGGGTCCACATCACCTGCTCCACCTGAGGGGTGGTGCCGGTGGACTGTGGGCACACCTCTTAATCTTAAAAATGTTCCCACCTGTCCTCCCACCAAAAGTGGAGTCAGAATGGCGGGGGGTTCTTATTCTCCACTAACTGGAGAGGCCTGAGTCGCATTTCTAAGGCCTTGCCATTTGAAGCTTACCGCCCTGGACGGCAGATCCTGCTTGGAGGAGGTGTGAAACACCCATGCCCATAGCAGGCTCTGTTCCTGGATTCTGAGAGCGAAGGCTCTTACCCCAGGGGGCCAGAAACATGTCTATTGGTGGCAGGCTGGCTGAGACCAGTCAGTAACCCCGCTAGTAGTTGACAGGTTTCTGGGGACACCTTTAAGGTGTCCTCTTTGTGCATTTATTAATAAATCCAGCACTGGCATCAGTTAGGATTTATTAAGACAAGATGTTTGGTACCAAACATCTGTGGGTACAGTGAAGCCACCATGGAGCTGGGGAACTCATACTGACAAGTATCCAGTCCATGGTCTCTTTATGGCTTCCCTGTGCACTTACAATTTACAAGAATGGACTTGGAGATTGTAAGGTCATATCCACTCAGGCAGGTATGTCCACATGGAATATAGCGCACCCTGCCATAGGGCTGTAAGGCCTGCTGTAGGGGTGGCTTACCTATATTTCATGCAGTGTCTGTGGGCATGGCACACAGGGATGTGTGCCATGTCGACTCGTCCGTTTTCTCTGCACCAAGACACGTATCCTGCACTGGCAGTGTGCATGATCTTGGTGAGGGATCCCTAGGTGGCACAATACATGCTGAAGCCCTAGTTGACCCTCTTCAGTTTCAATGCCCTAGGTACAGGGGTACCATTTACTAGGGACTTACAGGGGTTGAAGTTGTGCCAATTGTGGAACAAAGGTACAGTTTAGGGAAAGAAGCCTGGCAGCAGTGCACATTCAGTCAAAATCATATCATGTTCCAGGCAAAACGTGGGGGCTATGCATGTCAAAAGAGGCACTTTCCTGCAGGACCCCCAGCCCCACGATAGAGGATGAAACTAACCTTCCCCTAGAGTCTCTTCATCTTCTAAATGGAAGAACCTGGAAAGGCTTTCTGCATTGGCATGGTCAGTCCCAGGTCTGTGTTCCACTGCAAAGTCCATTCCCAGTAGAGATATGGACCACCTTTACAGTTTGGAGTTTTCACCTTTCATTTGCATCAGCCATCTGAGAGGCCTGTGGTTGGTTTGAACAAGTAAGTGACAACCAAATCGGTATGGTCTCAACTTCATCAGGGACCAAACCACAGCAAAGACTCAATGGCACTCCAATGCTGCTCCCTGGGGCGTAATCTCCTGCTAATGAAAGTAACAGGTTGGTCATGGCCATCATCGTTGGTCTGGGATAGGACCACCCCTGTCACATGTTCAGAGACATCTATCTGCACTATCAACTGCTTGGTGCAATCTGGAGCTTTCAGAATGAGTACTGAGCATATTGCTTCTTTCAGGGTGCCAGAAGCCTTTTGACAGCTTACTCTCCAGTTGAACTTCTTTGGCATCTTCTTGGTGGTCAGTTCTGTGAGGGGGGGCACCATGAATCCATACCCCCTCACAACCCTCCTGTAGTACCTAGTCAAGCCAAGGAATGTCCTGACTTGGGTCTGAGTGGTTGGAGCTACCCTGTGCAGAATTGTCTGGATCTTGGGTTGTAAGGGTTGAACTTGGCCTCCACCTACAAGGTGGCCCAAGTATACAACTGGGCCCTGCCCTATCTGGCCCTTGCTTGCCTTGATAGTTAGACCTGCACTCTGCAGAGCCTTAAGGACCTTGCCAAGGTGGATCAAGTGATCCTGTTAGGTTGTGCTAAAGACTGCAATGTTCTCAAGATAAGCTGCACTAAAGGACTCCAGTCCAACCTTTGGAAGGTGGCAGGGGCATTCTTTAATCCAAAGGGCATAACAGTAAACTGGTAGTGCCCATCTGGGGTTGAGAATGCTGATCTTTCTTTGGCTCAAGGGGTCAGACCTATCTGCCAGTACCCCGATGTGAGATCAAAGGAACTGATATATTTGGTTTCCCCAAACCTGATAGTTAATTCATCAGCCCAAGGAATTGGATATGCATCAGTTTTGGTCACAGCATTGAGGCCCCTATAGTCCACGCAAAACCACATCTCTTTCTTTCCACCGTGGGTGTGAGGTTTGGGGACTAAGACAGCTGGGCTGGTCCAGAGACTCTTAGAGGGTTCAATGACTCCCAATTCCAGCATGTTGCCTACTTCAGCTTTCATGCTCTCCTTACCATGATCAGAGGGTTGTTTGAGAGGAGGTCAGGGAGAAGTTCACTCTCTGCTGCCTGATCCTTATCTGTGGCAATCAGCATGGTCACATCAGCCCTGTCATGGTAGCATTTAAGGTGGTTCACATGGATGACCCTCTTGGGGGTCCTGCAAGTGCTAAAGTCCACCAGGTAGATGACCTTCCCTTTTCTTTCTAGGATAGGGTAGGGCCCAGTCCATTTGTCCTGGAGGGCCGTAGGAACCACAGGATCCAAAACCCACACCTTCTGCCCTGGCTGGACCTCCACCGTAGCAGCCTTTGTCAACCAGAGCTTCTGGAGCTCTTGGCTGGCCTCAAGGTTTTTATTTGCTTTTTTCATGTACTCCGCCATTCTGGAATGAAGGCTAAGCCTGCCTATGCTCTTTAAGAGGTTTCTCACATCCTTCCTTCACAAGACACAATGGTCCCATTACAGGATGACCATACAGAAGTTCAAAAGGGGAAAACCCTTCTCCATTCTGTGGCACTTCCCTGTAGGTGAAAAGCAGGCATGGCAGTAAGACATCCCATCTCCTTCTGAGTTTTTCAGGGAGTCCACCACTCATACCTTTCAGGGTCTTGTTGAACCTTTCAACAAGCCCATTGGTGTGTGGATGATATGGGGTGTAAGTCACTTCACATTCAGCCTACATGTGTTTTAGGTAAGCAGACATGAAATTTGTACCTCTGTGTGATGCCACATCCTTAAGAAAGCCCACCCTGGTAAAGATACCAAGGAGGGCCCTAGCCACTGCAGGAGTAGTGGTAGCCCTTTGGGAAATTGCTTCAGGGAACCTGGTAGCACGTTCTACTACTACGAATCTATTTCCTGATGCTGTCTGAGGGTCAAGGGGACCAACAATGTCAATCCCTACCCTCTCAAAGGGAACCCCAACCACTGGAAGTGGAATTAAGTGGGCCTTCATCTGGCCATCTGTCTTGCCACTGGCTTGATAGGTGGCACAGGAGTTACAAATTTCCTTCACCTTCTGGGACATACCTCGCCTTTAGAAGTGGTGCCCAGCCTACTCCAAGTTTTGGTCTGGCCAAGATGCCCAGCTAGGGTGATGTCATGGGCCAATGTGAGGAGAAATTCTCTAAACCGATGAGGCACTACCACTCTCCTAGTGGCACCAGGTTTGAGGTCTCTGGCCTCAGTGTAAAGGAGCCCCTCCTCCCAATAGGTCATGTGGGAGCCACTGACATCTCCTTTTCCTGATCAGCAGCTTGCTGCCTCAGGCATTCAAGAGTGGGACTGGTCCTCTGCCCCTGACACAGATCTTCCCTAGAGGGTCCTCCTGGACCCAAGAGCTCTGCTGTGTAAGGCCCAAGCTCCTGTGGCTGAGTTCCCTCTGGGACTCACGTGTTCTCCCTGAGAAGAGGAGAATTGATCTGGGGTCTGTTTAGAAACTGGATTCCCAGACTTCTTGCCCTTTCTCTTGGAAGGTTGGGCCATAATTTCAGGCTTCAACTCTTCTTGTTCTCCCTGGGTTCTACACTGTGCTCTGGTTTTTACACACACCCATTCAGGTATACCCAGCATGACTGCATGAGTTGTTCTTTCTACCTGAGCCCAGCCTGAGGACTCCAAATCATTGCCAAACAGACCCTGCACGGGAATTGCAGACGGTACCACCACCCTTTTGTGGCCAAACACCCTGTCCCATTCTAAGGACACCAACGCCATAGGATGTACCTTAGCCTGATTATCAACATTGAGGACTGTATAAGTCTCCCCTGCAAGGACTGGTTTGAAGACACCAGTTGCTCAGTCACCATGGTGACAGTGGTACCAGTGTCTCTGAGAGCTTCAATTCTAACCCCATTAATATGTGGTTGTTGTCTTTATTTTTCCAGATTACTGGGCCAGACAGCCAAGGTAGCTACATCCACCCCACCATCTAAGACTAGAGTTGCCTCAGTGAGCACCTTGCCATGGTCTGGGATCACCTGTGATCCCATCTGGAGAATTGCACTGCATTTAGTGCAGGTGCACTAGAGGCATTCCTTTTGTTGTTACAGCTAGGGTCTCCAGTTCGGTGTCCAAAAGCTCTATAATCATGACACCAAGCCTTTTTGAGATCCCAGTTCTTACCCTGGTACCCACCCTAAGACTGTGAAGAGTTTCTGGGCCCTCCCACCTGAGCAGGTTTTGGGGGCCTTTAGAAGACTCCTTGTTTTTATCCTTTTGGTCACCATCTTTCCCTTGGGGGTTCTTTTTGGCCTCTTTCTTTTGGTCACCCACACTAGTGGTAGATTTGGTCACCTTTGTTTTGACCCAGTAGCCTGCCTGCCTTCCACAATTCTGGAGGAGAAAGTGGACCTAGGTCTACCAGGAATTGATGTAATTTCTCTTGATACCAATCACTCAACAGATGCTCTTTCATTATCAAATTGTAAAGCCCATCATAGTCATGCACATTGTTACCTTTTAACCTGCCATCTAGTGTTTTTACTGAAAAGTCCATAACGTATATCCAGAACTGATTCTGGGTTTTTCGAGTCTCCCTGAACTTGATTCTGTACTCTTCAGTGGTGATTCCAAAGCCCTCAGTCAGGGTACCCTTCATAAGGTCATAAGACTCCGCATCTGACTCATTCAATGTCAGGAGTCTATCCATGCATTTACCTGAGAACATTTCCCACAAGAGAGAGCCCCAATTCTTTTTGGCTACCTTTCTACCGTTGTAAGCTCTCTTAAAAGCAGTAAACCATTTTGTGATATCATCACCATATGTGTATTTAGGAACAATCCCTTTGGGGATTTTAGGGTCAAAGATTCCTCTCTGTCCCTATTTATTATATTGCTCCCACCAGAGATAGGTCCTAGGCCCATCTCTATTCTCTGTTTCTCTATATTTAGGAGTTGAGCTTCTAAAGCCAATCTCCTTGCCAGTCTTTCTAGAGCAAGCTCCTCCTCTGAGGGCTCCTCGTCTGTTTTTGAGTGAAGGGATTCTACTACCAATCGTCTGGGATCCCTCGGACTTACCTGTAAGTCCCCTTGTGCAGTCTGTTTTGAGGTGCCCCCCCCCACCCCCTTCTTTGTAGCGCCTGCTACCACCGACTCCAGCACCCTGCTCCCGTCAATGTGCTGGTGGAACATTAGACCTGGGCTTGCAACTACCCTAAAACCAGAAGGTGAACCCCGAGAACCGCCTACACGATTTTCTTTACATTTAAATGTTTTCTCCCATAGGAATGCATTGTGCGTAATTGCGCACAACTGTGAGTTATTTTCAGAAATGTAAAAATTCATAACAAAATAAGTACTTACCTGTGAACAAAATTCTTGGGCTGAAAAATTATATAAAAGTGTCATTCTTGCAAATTGGTCTAGATTTATTCATTGAGTGTGTATCTAATTTATTACCTCTGTGAGTACAACAAATGTTTAGCACTACCCTCTGATAAGCCTAACTGCTCGCCCATACTACCAGAAAGAGAGTGTTCGTAGTATCTACTTTTGCCTCTGTATACCAATCTGGGTCTCACTGGACTCTCTACACAGTTTACTTTGTTTTAGTGCACTATATAGAGAGCCAGCTTCCTACATTTCTTATTCTAGATGTCTTTGCTCAACTCTTTCTTCTTCTGTGATGTCAGAGTGTTTAATACCTTCTTTATCTACTTTTGCATCTTCACTCAAGAGCTCCAAGACTGTCAAGAAGATTTTTGCTTTGTTGCTTTTTCCTCCTTACTGGTACCCTCGTAAGGAGGGACTTTGCACCTTTCACATATATTGTTAAGTGCATGGTGGAACCGTTGCTAATAGCAGTACTCACCCTTTCTTAGGACCGTCAATAAGTAAACTTGACTGACCTTCACAGCCCTTTGCAGACCATCAAAAATATTTGATCTTTTTATTAGCTGGAATGTGTGCTTGGTTGGCTGTGGGATGCATAAATGTCATTTTAAGATGTAACACCACATTAGACATTTATTTCACCTCCATTTGGGCAAAAAACTGCAACATGGCATAGGATACAGTCATGGAGCAAACCAAACTGGCCAAGCTTATATTCAAAGAAGAAAAGGTAATCAGTGTTTGTCTTTAAAATGGCTGATTTACCACTTTTATAAGTCAGCAGTAGAAGTGCTCTATAACACACACTTTCAGCAGCTATTTTTGTTGTATAGTTATTGCCTGAAGAGATTGCTTAATTTTAGTGCCAGGCATTGAATTTACTGCTGACCCTGGAGTGACCATTTTGGTGCAACCAGCACCTTGTTTAAAAAAAAAAATAGTTGTTGAAAATGTATGTTGTCCTCCAAAGACAGTTACTCACTTGTGGTAACTTGAAAAGTAGCTGTAGAACCATGTGATGTTCTGTCGCCTCTTGTCTAGTATTCTTCTTGGGCACCAGTCCATGGGTTCTGGTTGTGTACAGGATTCTTAACGCCCAGTCACGGCTACAGCCAAATGGCTTGTCGTGTTCATCCCAATTTTCTTGAGGTAACACCCAGTAGATATTTTTAGCCCAAAAAAAAAAAGAACGCTCTGTAAGATAGGGAATGTTAGGAGTCTGACAACCCTGTCTGAGAATCTCTTGTGTGTAAGTTATGGTAAATGGAGTCGCTCCCTAACATGGCCACCAAGACAATAGTGGAATCGGTCTTGAATGATTGCAGAATCGCCTTTATGGTAGATGCTGTTTTTACTTTACTTGACCTAGCCTCACCCTTTTATACAGCCGATCATTCCATCTTATTCCAGTCGAGAAGATTTGGGGCTTAGCGGGAAAGGTTTGGCATGGTTTTCCTCCTTTTTGACAGATCATGGTTAATGATGGCTCTCTTTAGTCCCCCAATGATCATCACTATTTACTATTTTTTTTTTTGTGGCCATTTAAAAATTATTAGATATTTTGTTCTTGATTGCACGTGCTGTGCAGATGACACCCGTCTAATTTTTAGACGTGATTGCAGTATGGTGGAGATCTAGCAAATTCTTCAGTCCTGCCGCCTAGCTATCTAATCTTAAAGGAGCGGAAACCTGCTAAAATTGAACCCTGACAAAACCCAGGTGCTCATTTGTTGGCTTGTTTACTTGTGGAATGTTAATTTTTGGCCCAGTAAACTTGGGGCTTCACCCCTCCCTACTAGTATGGTGAAACGTCTTGGGTTCACATTAGAGAAGGAGCTTCCACTCGAGGTGCTAGTAAATTCTTTTGTATCTGCATGCTTCAGTCAACTGAAGCATTTGAAAAAAAGGTGTGATGGTTAGTCTTCTTTTTGTGTTATATTCCTCAAGAATACCCATCACTTCAGATCGTTGCCACTCCTTGAGGCTAGATAATGCCATCACATGCTAATAAGCCCTTTTAGCACAGTTCCTTTTCAGATTGCTATTGCTCCAGAACACAGCCGAGAGACTGGTGTCTGGTCTACGTGAATTTGACTTGTTTCTGATGCTTGGCGCAAACTACCTAACCTTGGCTGGCAGGATAGCAAATAGCTTGTTTTAAATTGTTGTGTCTGGTCCACCGAGCCTTCTGTTGCATCAGGTTAAGGAGAACAGTGGTCTCAGGGAGGCTTCAAGAGTCCTCGTGTAGCCTGGGCTACTGTAAATGAATGCAGAGTTACTCAAAACAATTACTTTCAATAGTAGTCCAAACAGGACTCATTAAGCAATATATGCCAGGACACAGGGTGCAGAATGACATCACATTTATTAACACCATAAATGGAGTATCATTCAATTTTCAACGTTTAATAGTTCTGGTGCTCACACAAAAAAGTGCAAGTGCGTGAAGTGAAAGTGCTTAGTGACATTTAAAACATTACATCGCATTGACAACAAGCTAAAAAACTCCAAACTATTCAATTACAATGAAGGAGTTTTTGGTTGTAAGGTCGACGAGCGTTTCGATTTAATGATTAAAGGATCATCATCAGGACTGATGTGTGAGCAATTAGAATCTATAAAAGAGAGAAATAACGGAGTGACCAAGTGTCCCGATACAGGTGTTAAAAACAGAAGCACAATTAATGCGAGCTTAAACTATGAACTTACTGGACGATTAATTAATCAAGGCAACAATAATAGAATTAACATTTGCCTGAAAGCTGCTTAGTAAAGGTGGCGCAGAAGGGCAGGTAAAGAAGCAAGAAGGGAACAATTTAATAATTTTCTCGGATTCACTCCGCGACGGATGTGGAACCCTTGATCTCCGGACTATTAAACGTTGAAAATTGAATGATACTCCATTTATGGTGTTAATAAATGTGATGTCATTCTGCACCCTGTGTCCTGGCATATATTGCTTAATGAGTCCTGTTTGGACTACTATTGAAAGTAATTGTTTTGAGTAACTCTGCATTCATTTACAGTAGCCCAGGCTACACGAGGACTCTTGAAGCCTCCCTGAGACCACTGTTCTCCTTAACCATATTACCACCCCTGGTCTTACTACGGGGTTACCCTTGTTTTTTATACATACTCTTCTGTTGCATCAGGGCACCTGTGACTCAGGCTTGAAATAAATAGATGCCTCCCATCTCGTCTCTTCATTCTGCCTCTCAGGTTAGGGCATTAGTACCCCACTTCAAATGATCTTGATTAGGAGGTAAATTATTCCCTGTTGAACTTGTAAAGCCTGGAAACAACTTCATAGGACTTGCTGTGCTCTTTCGGATTATACAGCAATTCACAAAAAACTGAAAACTTATCTCTTTGCACAGAGTATATAATTCTTCTTTGAATCTGATCAAAACTCCTTTTGACTGATTCTTGTTTTTGTACTCTTCCTCTCTTATTGGCTTTACTAGCGGCAAGGTACCTGCGGGTGTCTGTTGCACTTCGAAATATGTTATGTTTCATTTTACATCCTAAGATTGCCTTTAGATTCAAAAAGCATCACAATCCGTTTTGTAATAACTCCTGATCCCACAGCAGAGCTAGTTAGTTTTGATGTCTTTTTGGCAATTAAATGTAGTACTGTGAGTTCACTTTTGCTTGTTAATTTCATGACCGCATGTTGTTTTGGTGTTGCTGTCATGTACTGCTTTCACGTTTCTGCAAGGAAGGCCTTACTGTTAGTACCAAGTGATAAGGAGTAAGCTGCGGATTTTCAGGAATTACATCACAATAGTGAACTTCTGCCTGTAATTAATGGATACTGTATGGTTAGATTCTCTTGACTGTATTTCTTAAATCATTAATATGAATGCACCAATATTTATTGTCTATATTCAAAATGTGAAGGAGCTTCATTACAGTTCAAAATGTATAGATATCTGGGCTGTTGGCTGAAATTCAAAAATTCTAGCCTTTCGGTTGGCTGAAGGGGCTTTTTCAGACTGAATGCTCTGATTGGCTGGCCACAGCATGAGAATAAATGTTGCAGCAGCCATTACAGGACTCAGGGACATGGTCCCCTGTCCTGAAAAGGTTTTTGAAAAAGACATAAGGGGGAAGTCTAGGTATCCCCTGACCCCAAGCCCTTGTGGGGATCCCACCTTCTGGACCCAAAATGTTTTTTTTTAAAAACCCTCGAGAGTCTTGCCAGAGAAAGGACTAGGAAAGTTAATGGGAAAAAAATATATGGGGTGAGTGCCTGTGGAGGGTTTGCTGCCCAAGTGGGTTGGGGGTTGCCGGTGCAAGGCCTGTCCTCAGGCCTGACCCTGTGCCCAACTGCACACCATGCATGGTCAAAGGCCTTGCTGGGTGGGGCTTTGCCATCCCGCTGGGGGTTGGATATGATAATGAGATCTTACTTTACATTAAAGAAGGCCTACAAATTCACTGAAAAATACAAAGGTTAAAGTAATGTTATAGTTCGTATGGTGGGAATATCTAACTTTGCTTTAACAAAAACCTTAGAAATTCACAGAAAAAAGCAAAGGTTAAAGTGATGTTATAGTGAGGTGGAAATGTCAGTGAAAATGTAACATTTAAACTAAAACAACGAAATTCACCAGTTATAGTTTACTGAGCGAACTAAAACATATGCCCCCACTATAGTCTGTTTATGACTTCAGAGATTCCATCATTAGTGACATGTTCAATGATATCATTGATAACCTCTCAAATGATATAATTGATGACAACACTGGACACGGTGGGGGCACAAGTTCTAGTTAGCTCAGTAAACTATAACTGGTGAATTTCAGTGGTTTGTTGAGTTTAAAATTTGAAGTTTTAACTGACATTACCTCCTAACTATATTGTCTGTTTAACCTCTAGATTTTCATATATATATATATATATATATATATATATATATATTCCGCTTTCCGCCAGTCCTTCGGATTGATCCAAAGACACGGACCACAAATACAGTGTTCTTCAAATCTTTATTTGGATGCCGCCATTACGCGTTTCAACTCACAAGGAGCCTTGATCACATGACAACGTATATATATTTTCGAGGCATGTGTGGCTGTGGATACATATGCTGTGCATATTCCTCTGTGTTGGGCCCGGAACTTGTGTTGGGCCCGGATGTGTGCAAGTTGCTTTTCTTCCAAGAATTAGTCACCCGGTACTGTGATTCCACCTCTTGCTTGCACTGCATGGTCATTGGCTTCATTGTTAGATTGCTTTTTTTCCGCCATCTGGTTCAGGTGTGTGCTCCGGATCAACACTGTTGCGGTAGTCTTTTCTGCCTCACAGTTCTTTTTGCTCAGTCAACATTTTATTATATTGCGCCCCTTTCTCTTGTATCTGGTCGACACCTGCTGTTTCGTCCAGGACAGCTCTCCAGTCGACCTCAGCCCACAGTGGGGCCTTGCCGGTCGGGGCCTCTTTCGCTTCCACTCTGTCTGCTTTCACCATGCCTTGCTTGTGATGGAACAGACGCCTTTTCAGTATTGGCTTTGGTGTTGCGCAAAATAACCCTGGGCCGACCTCCACCAGGTTCGTAATGTTTGCCTCTCACCCGAGCACGATGAGGCCTCTTGCGATGAGTTCCGGTCAAAAAAGACTCTTCAAGAAAGCCGGGACCGTCGACTCAAGATGTCATGCAGAGGTGGAGACGACACCCCAGATCTCTTTGGCACCCAGGACCTAGAGGGAGAAAATCATCCTGACCCGTCGGCTGCCGACGAGGAAGCTTTCTTGCCTGAAAAGAGTTCCGACTCAGACCTTGAGATTGAAGACCTCTATCCGGGTCTACAGATCACGAGTACAGCTCCCTCTCAACACAGCTGCGAGCTTTCACCTCACAAGCGATGCTCATCCACAGAGACAGGTTTCTGAGCCACCACTGCCTTCAGGCCATGGTAAACACTGACCCTCGCCTTCAGACCCTACGCCCAGCTTCAGCTCAGCGCTTTAGAAAATAGTGAAACTGGCTCACTCAGTGATGCCTTCTCCTGGCTCAGCACTCATGCTGCTGTCAGATCCGAAACAGTCTGCATCAAAAGCCAGGTCCGTTCTGACAGGAAGGTCACCCATCTAGCCCGTATAACCTGTCCTCCAGAAACTGCAGAAGGAACTTGATGCTCACCAGATGCAGATTGTCATTCACCCCCTGATGGACCGAATTCTCACACAGCCTCCGGCGCTGGGCACTTGCCCCTCAAAGAGACAGCTCTGCTTAGAGGAAGCTCTGGAGCCCCTACCATGATCCAAACAGTGGAAGCCAACAGTCCCCTTCCTGAGCCTGTCTTGCCTCTCCCCTCTACCACATCACCCACGCCTCCAGCATCACCACTCCCACCTCCTCCTCTGCCTGACCCACTTTCATATACACTACAGGGGTAACCACATTCTGACCTGGACAAACACGACAGGTGGGGGAACAATACAACATGCCCCCTAAAGGAGACCCATGGGATTCTTAAGATGTGGATCCACCAGGCGATATGGACCCTGACCTTTAGCCTGCCCTGCCCCTCCCCTCCAGACAACAGTACCTCCTACCAAGAGCTCTTGTGTAGGGCTGCAGCATATCATAGAGTGGAAATGCTCAAGGAGTCGTCGAAGAGGATTTCCTCTGCCCACCATTCCACGCAGTACATACCCATGCTCATAGGGATGCTCAAAGTCGCTCCTGATATTTTCAAGGAGCTGGTTAAGGCTCGCATTATCACCCTCTGGCTGCTATAAAAAATACAAGGCTTTCCTTTCAGACCCCATTTACGTTAGGGGCCAACTCCCTCCTGATTCCCTTGTGGTGCACACAGCCCATAAACAGGCAAACACACAAGGCCGGACAAAGAAAGTAAATCCATAGATGCTGCTGGCAAGCACGTTGTGGCATGGTCTGCCAATCATTGGCATATCGCCAACTCTATCGGGCTGTTTTCCAGGTACGCCCATGCCCATTGGGACAAGATGGAGGAGCTCCTCCAACATCTCCCAGAGGAGCACCATAAGAGAGGGCGCAAGCTAGTCTCAGAAGGCAAGCTGGTGACTAACACCACAATTAGGTGTGCTTTAGATGCTGCTGACACTACTCCTTGGGGCATCAACTCCATCGTACTCCTTTGCAGATACGCCTGGCTCCTTGTCTCTAGTTTAAGCCGGATGTTTAACAACATCTCCTCAACCTGCCCTTTGACGGGGAATCTCTCTTTGGGCTCCGGGTTGATGAGATGTTGAAGAAAATTAAAAAAGACACAGAAATGCCTACCCCTGGTTGGTCCTTTTGCCATTCAGCATATCATGGAGGCTCCAAGACCACCTCCCCACAAACCTCTACGTCCTTCCAACTGCCCCAACCCAGCAAACCTCCACAAGAGGCTACGGTAGGGGTGCCTACAGTGGGAATAGCGCTAAAGGTAGATGCAAAGGTGGCTCCCCTAAAGGAGCTGCCCCTGCCAAGCAATGACTTGCCACTCCTCTCCGCCAACCACACAAAACCTGTCGGGGGACGACTTCAGATGCTCTTCCCCATCTGGCAACACGTCATTGCAGACCAGTGGTTGCTAAACATCATTCAACGTGGTTATTGCTTGGAGCTCATTTCCATACCACCCTGCAGACATGTCCTCTCCCCTAGACATCGTCTACTTCGGGAAGTGGTTGAAGCGCTCCTTCTCAAAGGGGCTAAAGAGTCCGTGCCACAACATCTACAAGGCTCGGGTGTACTACCTCTACTTACTCATTCCCAAGAAGAACCGTATCCTCAGGCCCATTCAGGACCTCAAACCCCTGAACAAGTACATCCTGTCAGAATATTTTTCCATGGTCACTTTTCAAGATGTCATTTCACTGCTGTAACAAGGCGATTTCATGGCTGCACTTGACCTCAAAGATGCCTACTTCCACATCCTGATTCACCCAGCGCATCGGCACAGCCTCCGATTTGTGGTAGGTGGCAAACACTACCATTTCAAAGTGCTGCCCTTCGGGCTCCCTACTGTACCTATGTGAAGACAGGGCATTCATGTATTTCCATACGTGGAGTACTGGCTGATAAAGAACGCAACGCTACAGCAGTGTTGTGTACGCACTTTAAACCTGCTTCACGAACTGGG
Organism: Calotriton arnoldi; assembly: GCA_963921515.1. Classification (NCBI taxonomy): domain Eukaryota; kingdom Metazoa; phylum Chordata; class Amphibia; order Caudata; family Salamandridae; genus Calotriton; species Calotriton arnoldi. Next base: position 1,024,644 of record CAWUFW010001681.1, on the reverse strand, counting down.
CTTTACCATCAGCGCGGTAAAGTCTCATCTCCAACCCCTTCAAATCCAACCCTATCTGGGAGCCATCCTCAATGCAGAGGTCGGCAAACCATATCCCAGTCCAGCAAGAGTCCAGTCCTTTCATGTGTTGCTCTCTTTTTCAGCCACATCAGCAGGTCACAGTCCAGACAGGCATGCGCCTCCTCAGCATGATGGTCTCCTGCATCGCCATAGTTCTCTGCACAAAGCTAAACATACGTCCCCTGCAGGAATGCTTAATGCATCAATGGTCCCAGACAGAGGGTCATTGGGAAGATCTAGTGTTGATCAGCTACTGCACTCTTCGCTCCCTGCAGTGGTGTAACACCAACAATTTGTTCCAGAGGCGGGCATTCATCGACCCAATTTTGCAGATTACAATTACAATGGACGCATCTCTCACTGGGTAGGGGGTGCATCTGCAAAACCTGACAGTTCAGGATCAGTGGGATCCCAATCACAGGGGCCTCCACATCAACTGTCTGGAGCTGTTAGCTGTCCATCTAGCACTCAAGAACTTCCTTTCCACATAGTGAGTAAGGTGGTCCTCGTCCGGACAGACAACATAACCGCCATGTATTACATACAGAAGTAGGGAGGTACTGGGCTCTCCACCACAGGATCCACCTCCCAGGAGTGGACAACGACTCTGCATACCTCCTTTGCAGGATGTGGCAACAAGTCTGCGAGTGGGAACTCCAGCCGAGAGTCCTCCTTCAATACTTCCAACGCTGAGGATTTCCAGACGTGGACGTCTTCGTCAACGCAATAAACACAAAATGCCCAAACTTTGCCTCCAGATTCCCACAGTCCATTGGCAAGGCACTATGGATGAACTGTCAGGGATATTTGCCTACGCTTTTCCACCTCTCCCCCTCCTTTGTTCATGGTTCGGAGGCTGCAGCAAACCTCCCTCACACTTATCCTGGTGGCTCCCACTTGGGCCAGACAACCCTGGTTTACCTCTTTCATCGAGCTTTCAGTGGTTCTGCATGAGAGGATCCCCTACATTACGGACCTTCTCACACAGAACCATGGAGAAATCAGGCAACTTGACCCCAGGAGTCTGAACCTTGCAAGGTGGCTCCTGAAGGCTTAGAGTTTGGTAACCTCAATCTACCTCCTGAATGCATGAATATTCTTAAAGAAGCATGCAGGCCCACTACTCGTGCCTCCTATGCTGCTAAATGGAAAAGGTTTGTCTGCTACTGCTTTTGAAACCAGATTGACCCCATAGCAGCCAGCGTTCAGAACACTGTTTGTTCCCCACTACACCTCCAAACATGTGGGTTAGCTTCACCCCCATTTGCTACAATTAGCTGCTCGGGCCGCTTATCTCCAAAATAGGCAACATGTCTCCGACTTTAGGATGCCAGTCATTAAAGCTTTTATGGAAGGACTTAAAAAGAGTAATTCCTCCCCGGGTGCTTCGCCCCACAGTGTGGAATCTTAACATTGTCCTTACAAGAGCTACGGGTCTCCTTTTGAGACCCTTCAGTCATGCGCCCTACAATTTCTCTCTTGGAAAGTAGCTTTCCTGGTAGCTGTCACATCATTGAGAGCTTTAATTTTGGAAGAACCTTTCTTTCAGGTTCCTAAAGATAGCGTTGTCCTTCACATTAACCCTAATTTTCTTCCTAAGGTGGTCTCTCCTTTCCATCTTAACCAGTCTATAGAACTCCCATTCTTCGTTCCTCAACCTGACTCCATTGCAGAAAGGGCTCTTCATACCTTAGATGTTAAACAAGCCTTAATGTACAATGTGGATAGGACTAAGCTCTTCCACAAAACTCAACTGTTTGTTGCTTTTTCTGAGTCGCATAAGGGGAAGGCCTTATCTAAATCGAGCATAGCCAGATGAATAGTTAAATGCATTCAAACCTGTTACCCAAAAGCCAAAAGGGTTTTGCCTGCCCTCTATGGCCTTCATTGGGAACATCCCTATAGCAGATATTTCAAAAGTAGCTACTTGGTCTAAACCACATACCTTCAGTAAACACTACTGTGTAGACGTGTTAGCCCGCCAACAAGACACGGTAGGCAAGGCTGTATTTTTAACCCTTTTTCAGGCCTTTGCAACATCCACAGGCTAGCCACCGCTTAGGCGAGGACTACTGTACAGTCTGTGCACAGCATGTGTATTTACAGTCACACATGCATCGAACCGAAGATGTTACTTATCCTGTAAGTAGTTGTGGCATGTAGTGCTGTAGATTCATAAGCGTCTGCCCTCCTCCCCAGACACCTCTGGCTGTTGCAGTTGTCATTCCTTCTTACATGGTCATCTTTCTAGCTCCGTCCTGTATCGCTTGGCTCCAGCTCCATCCTCACCAGCCGTGTGGAAAACAATCTACCAATGGTGCTGATGGCCATGCGCATTGCAAGCAAGAGGTGGAGTCACAGTAGCTTGTGACTCGAGAAGTCTTTGAAGTAAAAGAACTTGCATAGATCCTGGCCCAATTCTAGATGGCAGGAGTGTGCACAGCATGTGAATCTACAGCACTACATGATGAACAGATGCTTACAGGGTAAGTAAACAAAAGAAATATTTATTTATTTTAGGGCCCAAGGCTTTTATCATGTCCAGACACCTATGGCAGTTGCGACAAATACACCAAAATGCCTTTTGAAGTTGCGAGTATAATACATTGCTATTGTTAAAGTGTTATCCTACTCCATGGGTCGCTGTTCTTCAGCTTGTAACCCCGTACATCCTACAAAATGGCGGTCAGGTCCGGCAGCACACTGCTCATAAAAGTTTTCTGGAGACTTGAAAAGTAAGAAACTTGTTATGTGACTCCTTGTTAATGCTCCAGGAGTCTTCAGCATTTATAATTCACTGTTTGTTGCTCGCCTCGACAGGCAGTTCTTCGCTTTCACTTTTTGCACCCCGCTCTTCCCTCTCAGGACATGATCTGGACAGGCTATTTGTTATCCTCACAGAGCACGAGCGCTCCCGCTTCTAAACCAAAGCCCAATTAACTGCTAGCTTATGTAATTGTCATTTTTAAGTGGCCAAGAACGGTTCCATTTTTCTTATATCTGACTACTTGCAAGTTTTCCCTTCACAGGGTGACAGTAATTAAAACAGTGATGTTGGTTTCGTCTCCCTTTGAAAGGGCAAGCTTGTTCCCGAGCCTGTGCTCGTGAACAGTGGCGCAGGCTCCTGCAGTGCCCTCGTTAAAGAGAGAGACACGAACAAACTCCAGGTTACATGAAAGGGCAGCATTTGAGGGCAGGAAGGTAATCTTGCCAGAGTTGTGTTTGATAGGAGTGCGAGCATGTGCCCAGTGAAACACAATTATGGGTACCATTGGAGATGCCATAGCAAAGTGTTGTTGTGTTCTAGGTAGAGAACAGCTACCTCTTAGACTTCCACACTGAATACTGCTATAGCAGGGGCAGCCAAGCAAGGCCACCGCCACCCGGACAGCCTGGTCATGCCCAGTCGCAGCTGGCAGCACTAGAGAGTGGTGTGGCGGGCAAATGGGTGGTGGGTGGGTGACACATTAAATAAAATAAAGAAATAAATACTTACTTACCTGAACAAATGTCCTCCTCGCTCTGGTCCGGTTTTCTTCTTCACACGGGACCCTCAACAACTCCCCTAACCAATCCTGGCACTGCTCTCAAAACAGCATGAGAGCAGCCACAGGATTGGAGGGAGCGGCCTCTCACCGCTCCCCATGGCACTGGAGGCATGGGCTTGATCTGACCCAGCTGTTTTAAGACAGCTGGGTTAGAGGTTTCAAAGTGCACATGACTGGCTGGCCGTCTCAAAACGGCTGCCCAAAGGGATATGCACACTTTGAAATGAAGTGCCCTGTGCCCAGGTAGCCCACCCTCATCCCTGCTGCTGTTCTTTAGCAGGCCTCGCCCTGCCCCGTCCTTACACTCTGTTCGGGACAGGCAAATGAAAAATAAAATGGTAATAAATTAACTTTATTAGCATTTTATTTTTCATCTCTGGGTCATGGGGGAATTTTAATTAGTGGGACGACGCTCCTCCGCTCAAACGGAGGAGCCGCCCCATGTCATGCCATGCCATGAAACATCTACAGCAAAAGAATACCAAGGCTGCATGAGCATCAATGTAAGATAGTGGCTTTGTCCAATCTAATGTAATTAGGGATAACATTACATGAATACCAGCAACTTCACGTACTCAAGACTACCGTATGTTGACTGTCCGATGCCCTGCGCAGTGATGTCAGTTGTGGCTGAAATGTATTGTGATCATCGGGTATTTGAGGGTTTAGGAGTAGAGGAGTAAAAATTGAAATCTATGTGAGGGCCGGTCTGACCATTCTGCCATGCACTATAATCACCTACGGAGAGAGAGGGGAGGTCAAGCCACCAGACATCCTCCATGGACAATGAGATATAACACAAGAGAGTACAATAGCTATGAAAGAGGGGTGATTACTTCTCCCTCAAAGGTATAGATCAACTCTGCCCAGTTAGGCTTCACAGAAGTTCTGTCTGAGGAGACAGAAAGACCAATCTTTTGGAAGAAGAGGATTCACCCACAAACTGTGGCATGCTTCATCATAGGCAGGCTCTCCCCACTCTGCTAGGACAATACCACCAGGGCGGACTTGACCTCCAAAGACAAAAAGAGGGGGGAGGGAGTTCTTAGATAAAGTATAGTGGGACAAATGAGGGACCCAGATCCGTTAAAAAGACCTTGGGACACCCAGGTTATTACCTTTATTGTTGGGGACCACTGGTATGTCTAAAACAATTACAAGATGAATTTAAGCACAGTGGCTCAATCCCTTCCCCTATGCCAACATGTTTCTGTCCCTATCTATTGCCTGTACAGCGCATGGGCAATCTTCATTGCCAAGGATCCCTAAGGAATTGGCCTGTTTGCCTTTATAAAACGCTTAGTGAAACCAGTTCAACCCAGGTGAATCCTATCTGGGACGTAAATAATTACACCTACATGAAAAACAAAATACAAAGAATATGTAAAAACCGATTAGCAAGCCTAACACTCACATGCAGAGACTCAATGTCTCATTGTGGAACACTTGTGACACTGCACTGCACCCCACTCAAAACCACATGTGTAATGTGGAAAAAGCACATGCAAGGAGCACATGCAAATTATACCAGCTCCCTGGTCTGGGAGGGGACTATGTCCTCTGTAGTCACACACTGTGTCTAGCACAATTGATTAGAACGAGCACTGCGATGCTCCACAAATCTTGTATCAAACGCATGGACCTAGAGTGTGGTAAGTGAAAGAAAAAAATATATATATATATCTCTATATCACAAGTCGGGGTACACGGTGTCCACCCACTATTTTCACAGGGTGTACGCCGTCCCCCCGGTCAACAACTTGGACTCCACAGAAATATGCTGAACTTGTCCCGGTGTAATTTTCAGACACCGGAACACACGTTCAGCAGCGCCTGTACGTTGTCTGCTTTCCATTTCCAGAAGCAACGTGCAGGCAGCGAGGGACCTTTTTATCACCTACAGTTAGGCCGAAGTTAAGGGGCCATCAGGCCTCCTTTTGTTTGCATATCCTGACTGGAGGCGGCCTGGAACCTCACACTTAAATGTAAATGCCACGCAGGGGAAACAAAGGCACACAGCTTTTTATCACTTCACAGGTACTTAAGAGAGGCAGCTTTTGCCTTTGTTCAGTCCTTGTATATAAGAGATGCATGCACTGTAAGAATGTCAGGTGTGTTGGTTTGTCCCAGTATTTACACAAATAACAATTTCAATAGCACTATTTTATTTATTTATAGCGCTATGCAACCCAATGCAGGGTATCAGAGCTCTATACATATTATAAATTGACAATAAATCATGTACATGTGTAAATAAATGTACATTGCGAGTTACTTGAGACAGAGTTACAAGGTGTAGGAGTTGCATGTCCTTCATAGCTCACTGTGCTATATTACAAGAATTACAATTTATGAACTGCAGATAACAAAAGGATCTCAGTGTTAAAAGCAGTAACCCACTTTACTATTTACCCAAAAATAAAAATCTGTCGTCTGCATGTTATGTGATGTGCTTTGCAGGAGATACATTAACGCACTATGCTACTTTGATTTAAATCTAGGACTTGACAAAACCGATTTTGCGTCGGGGTTGCACCACTTTTTTTGGCAGAGTCCTAAGTTGTATTTTGGCTAGGCTTCAGCTCTAGTATGGAGCAGAAGAATTTGCACCAGTATCCAGCCGTGAATCAAATCCTCACCACTCTTTCCTCAAAGTTCCAACTTTCTACAGCTCTTGGACATGCTCTTCTTCAGTGCTAATTAATCCAATCTGGTCCATTTCTCTCCCCCACAGTTAATGACATCTTAGGTGACCTCAGATAATTATGATTAATGTGCATATTCGCTAGTTTTTAAATTTTCAAATGTCCACTTTAAATGTGTGTTCAATACTGTTAAATGTATATGTTTGATGTCTGTTTACTTACTTAATATAATATTCTGTGATCTCTGTCAATGTGTCAGTAAAATTGACACTTTGTCCTCATCTTTTACACCCACTGTCCAGAATTTGCCTCCTGGCAGGTGGTCACTCTATAGCAGGCATGTGGGGGTGTGAGTTTTCACCTTCTGCACCCGTGCATGATGCAGTCTGGAGTTTACAGAAGGGTGTACTTGATATCCAAGACCGTTTAGTTTAGCGTTTTCTTCACCATGACAACGCACATTTTAATAGTCGCTTGACAGATCTGTGACTGGGGGTGAGCGTCTGAAATGTTTCAGTGCTCCGTCCATCATCTCCTTGTGTTTGCTTTGTACGCCCTAAGTTGGCAGGGTATGCCCAGACCTGGGTCCCTTGCTCACTTTGCCACTGGATTCAAGCTAGCCTGGCTGATGAGGGTTGTCACCCCAAAACCGGTCCCTGGATGCCTGTTTCCGGTCCAGGGAAGATCTGGCTTGGCAGTTCGGCCTGGACTGTTCCATGAGGTACAGGGCCAAGACTGATTTGCATATGGCGGGGTCAGAACTGGGGTGGCGAAGTGAACTAAAGAATGATGATGGATTCAACCCAGATCTGTGACTCGGGGCGAGCGTCTGAAAAGTTTCAGTGCTCCGTTCATCAGCCATGCATTTATAGCGCCTTGACCAACCTGTGCGAGGCACGCTCAACAAGAAGCTGCATTTAAGCAGCAAGCATGCTGTCATTTAGTGCACTCTCTGTGCTGCCTGTACCTACTCCTCACAGACATTCTCTTTAATATCTCAATTGATGCCGTGAAAACAGAACTGTCTCTAGTTAAATTTACCTTTTTATGGCCCTGGGACAGGGCAACAGCCGAGCCCAGCCTTTCCTTCCAGCAATACCTTGTGGTCTCAGAGTCGGCACATGGTGTAAACAAAAGAAATAAAAAAGAGAATTCAGCTGTGTTCTCAGGTGGATCCGTGGGCTGCGCTAGCCTTTTGTTTTCCAGCATGGCTCCACTTGATGTACGTGGGATGCTACAGGCTCTCATTTGACAACAGTGGTGCTACAGAAGGTTTACAGGTGGTTAATTAGGGGAGATGTAGTTTAGACACTAAGTTATATACCTTGGAAGTTCTGGCTTCCCCACTTAATTAATTTGTGTGGTTCTCAGTAAAACATTTGTGTGTGTGTGTGGCTCGGACAATATTTCTAACTTTTCCTACATGCAATTCAGCTTGCATTGTACAATACTCAAGAAAGTGTATTCATTTATACTCATCCAACACAAACCGCCTGATTCCTGGCACAGATAAAGCATTATTATTAATATAATTATTATTATTATTAAAGTCTTATATAGTGCTCAGATACCCACACAGGGTTTCCTGGCACTTTAGCTGCAGGTTGAGACTGGCAAGGCCCCACTGACTCAAAACATCCAGGTCTTAAGCTGTTTTCAAAAGATTTTCAGAGAGGTGCAGCTTCTCAAGGGTTCAGATAAGGCACTCTACAACTTGGAACCCTGATATGTGAAGGACCGGCATCGCATGCGTGCCCATTTGACTCTGGTGACTCTGCACAGGGACAGGTTGCTTGAGCGTAGAGGACGATCAGGCTGATATGAACTCACCAGTTCTTAAAGGTATCCTGGATCGACATCTGACCCCGCTCTGTGCACATAGCACAAGGCTTTCAATTTAATCAACTTCTCCACCGTGAGCCAGTGAAGCTCCCGGAGGAGGGTGGATGCTTAGACACCTTTAGGACGTCTGTAGAGCAGCCTAGCAGCTGAGTTCTGGACTACTTGCAAACGTCTGATGGAGGCTTTATCTGCCCCCGGATAAATTATGTTGCTGTTGTCCAGCCTCAACAGAATGAGTGACTAAATAACCATCCTTTGGGCTGGCAATGAAAGTAACCAGATAATTTTCCTCAGCCATTTCAGGGCGGCGAAAAAGGTAGCGGCCACCTGAGGCTTCATGGACAGCTTCTCGTCCTGCAAAAAATCAAGGTTCTTACCTTTGGTGCTGGATATGGAAGATCACCCAAGGTTTCACTCCAGTGCTGTGGGCCCCAAAGCGAGGAGTTTTCCCAGTACCAATACCTCGGTCTTGTCTCCTTTGAGTTTGAGTGAATTGTTGTTCATCCACTTAGCCACCAAACCCAAGCAGGAGTTCAAGGCCTCAGAGTTGTGGTCCTGAGCAAATGACAAGGAGAAGACGATTTGTGTATCGTGTGCGTATGAGAATAGAGAGAGGCCACAACTTTCCACCATGTCAGCAAGTGGATGGACATGGTAATTAAATAAATAGCGCTGGACTTAGGGCTGATCCTTGGGGGACTCCAGAGGTAAGGGCATACGGTTTGGAAGAGGCAGTACCTGAAAAAAACCTGGAAAGTACGATCTTTTAAGAAGGATGACATCCAGGATAGGGCTGTCCCATGGAGACCCAGATTTGTCAACCTCTCTAAAAGACATGTGACACAGTGTTGAAGGCCATGCTAAGATCTAATAAAATCGGCTTGGTCGTCTCACCTTCATCCAGGATCTGTCTGATGTGTTCCGTGACTCCTAGAAGGGCATCTTGATTGAGGGGATGTAAGCATTTTTGGGACTCCACAAAGGTGGTGAGTTGTTTATTATCATGTTTTTCCAATATTTTGGACATGTGAAGCATTGAAATTGGTCTATAGTTTGACCAATTGGAGGGATCCAAATTAGGTTTCCTCAAGTGGGGGAGGACCACAGTGTGCTTCCATGTCTGTGGAATATGCCCCTGTTGTAAAGAAGAGTTGAGGAGTCCTACCAAAAGCAGCATGATGTCAGGGTCCAAGGTGCTGAGCTTGGCTGTGGGGTGGGGGATCTCTCAGGGAACCAGACTTTATTGATTGAAGCAGCGACAGAAACAGAGGGAGGTCCAGAGTGGCCCTTGAGTTCAGTTTCTGGCAAGCTTCTGCAGGGACTGAGGTGTGTAAGTCCTCGGTGACAGGCGACATCAAGCTGGTGCTTGGCTGGGAGGCTTCCATCCAACCAGCCTTCAGCAAATGTTGCATGTCCATCACCTTTTTAACAAAAATAGTGCCAATTTCTCGCATTGTGACTGGGACAGTGCCGGCGCAGGTGAGACATTGTTAGGGTTGGAAAGTTTCTTAACTACTCTGAAAAGAGTTTTGGGACAGTTTTGGGCTGTAGTAATTTGGTCTGAGTAAAAAGTGGCCTGAGCAGCTCTACAAATTCCATGATAATTTCTCAGAGCTACTATATATTTGAGCTTTCTATCCTCATCATAGGAAAGCCTCCAGGTCCTCTCCAGACCCTTTCATCTTTTTTTCTCCATCCCATTAATGCTTCAGTAACCAATGGAGCAGGTGGGTGGGATCTGACTGAATGATTGAGTTTGGCCGGCAGGACTATGTCCAATGAGTCCCGTAGCCAGTCGTCAATCCTAGGCTGATTTAGCTCGGCCACTTGTGCTAGGCTAAGCATCGTGCTCCTCAGTTAGGTATTAAGGGCCCGGGTGTCTGGCCTTGACCAGGTCCTGGTCTTGACTTGAGGACCACCCCCTACTATGGCAGGTGTGGAACGAGTCTGGACAGAAAAAGGTACCTGCGTAGTGATCCGGCCACAGTAGTGGCTGAGGGGGGCCAGTGTGGAGATGTTGTTGTACATTAGGAAAGATAGGATCTAACTGGTGGCCTGCTTTGTGGGTTGGTGCAGAATTAATTAAATCCAAATTCAATGCCCTGAGATCTTCTATTAAGGCCTGGCCAGGGCTACATAGGATATCCACTAGATGGATGTTTAGATCCCCTAGCAATATAAAATTAGCACCTCTAAGGATGTGAGGGGCAAGTAGATCCGGCAGCAACATACACCAGTTTTCAGCGTATCCAAGTGAGCAGTCAATTAGTGTGCCAGACACTGTGAAGTTATGTGTATGTTCAAGCGAAAAAGACACAGCTTTGCATGCAGATATTGGTAATTCTTTTATGTTGCGTTTATAGTTATCTTTCAACACAATGGCAGTCCCGCCTCCTGGTTTGATTAGCCTGTCTCTTCCCACAATGGAATAATTTTGCGGCAATGCTGCAATTACAATAGGCATGGAGGCCTCATGGAGCCATGTTTCTGTTAGAAACATGGCATCAGCGGTGTGGTCCAACAGAAAATCATAGAAATACTGTTGGTGGCTAGGTAGAGAGCAACAATTAATGCTGTAGAAGAAATTTTTTCTTTCTAGCATATTGCATGAGGTGGTAGCCTCGCTGCTCCCTGATAACCTCCGCAGGGGTTGCGTTGCCCATAGCAGAATGTAACAGGTTATCATGTGGATTAAGTGTGAAGTTACTGAAAGTGTAGCATCAGGTCTTTGATGCTGCAGAATTGAATAGCAAACAGTTATTGGGTTTGGCACGCATTAGGTATAGTCAGAGCTGAGGGGACGGGCACAGTGTGTACATAGAGATTAATGGGCAGAGGCAGAATGAGACGGTAGAGGTAAGGGGAAGGGGCAGAGGCAGAAAAAATAGAAGTCCTGGCAGACTCACTGAATAAAGCATAAAAGCAGAATGAGAGGCTCAGTGAAGAGGTATGGAAAGGTGAGGGGTTAATATCAGAGAGCGAGGGAGTAGAAGCAATGTGAAATATGAGAATAGAGTAAGGGTATTGTAGATTGAGGAGTGTGAGGGTAGAAGCAGAGTAAGGACAGGAAGAATGGGCTGTTTTACACATAAGGACTATATTGAGCGATATATGCAAGGTAGGTGCTAAGACGGATATGGGCAAGGAAATAGTGAGTGGTATGACACAATAATGGAAGCAACAGACAGGAACTCGCAGCAGAGTGATGTGAAGCAGTGAAGTGAAGGTGTAAATCAGAACTGCAGGAGGGGCAGAGGGCCAGTCTTAGCAGTAGAGTGAACCTTCAGTAGAGTGAAGGTGTGTACAGGACAGGGAAGGGGTAGGCGTTGAGTGAGGTAGTGGGGTACAACTAGAGGGTAGGCGTAGAGTGATGCAGTAGGGTACAACGAGAGGGTAGGCGTGAGTGATGCGGTAGGGCACAATGAGAGGGGAGGCATAGAATGATGTGGTAGGGTTCAATGAGAGGTTAGGAGTAGGATGAGGTGGTAGGGCACAATTAGAGGTAGGCAGTTTGATAGGGTATGAGGAGAGGGAGATAAATAAGGACGAATACTATAGACAAGTGTGGCACCAAAAAGATGTGACCGGATAGGGGTAGAGGGAGAGCAGGAGCAGCATTAAAAAGTCAAGGTGTGGAGAGAGTGAATGCAGTTCAAGAAATTGGGCCAGAGTAGGTGCAAAATGACAGGATATGAGCATAGAGAGATAGATGGGTCAGGAAATCAGTATAAGCAGAGTGCAGAGGTGTGGAATAATGAGGTTGGAGGGTCAGACAGAGGAAGCTTATGATCTGAGCAAAGAGGTACTGGGACCAGATTGAGATGATAGTAATAGAAAGCTGGGGTAGGGATGCTCTGATCCTTCTCATCCTCTTCGAGTCTTCGACACAGCCTCCCACCACACACTCATTAAACGACTGCACCAGATCCGAATCAAAGACGATGCTGTCAGATGGATAGCATCATTCCTCACGGGGCACACTCAGTGAATCCGTCTCCTTCACCTCACATCCTAAGCGTACCATCTGCGGCGTCCCTCAAGGTTCATCCCTCAGTCCAACCCTCTGTAGCATCTACATGATGCTGCTAGCAGATATTGTCAGAACCGTCGACATCAACATCCTCTCCTACGTTGAAGACACCCAGCTCGTCCTATCGCTCTCAGTGGACCCCACCATGATGAAGTCCAACTTTCACAACTGCATGAAGAACGTCTCAACCTGGATGAAGGACAACTGCCTGAAGCTGAACACGAACAAAACCGAAGTGCTGATTTTCAGCAGCCACATCTCCCTCTGGAACGACTCCTGGTGGCCATCAGAACTCGGACCCACCCCCACTCCGAAAGACCACGCCTGCAACCTCTGCATCATCCTGGACAGCGAATTTTCCATGAAACGACAGACCAACGCCGTCTCCTCATCCTGCTTCCACACTCTCCACATAATCTTCAAATGGCTCCCCATCAGGTAAAACAGTGATTCAGGCCCTCATAACCAACTGTCTGGACTAGGGCAACACACTCTATGTGGGCACCATCAGCGAACTCGTGAGAAAACGCCAGACGATCCAGAATGCAGCAGCCAGACTGATCCTCAACCTGCCCAAAAGGACCCACATCACCCAACACCTGAGAGATCTCCACTGGTTTCCCATCTAGGAAAGATGCCAATTCAAACTACTGACCCACGCCTACAAAGCCTTCCATGACCAAGGACCTGCATACATGAACCACCGTCTGAACTTCCACCAACCATCCAGAAACCTCTGCTCACTTTGCCCTCGCACAGACACTGTGCATCTGCCGCTGCCGCTCTGGAGGACGTCCCTTCTCTCACCTTGCCGCCAAGTCTTGGAACGCCCTCCCCCAACACCTCTGAACTTCACCATCACTGACAGACTTCAGGGAGGGACTCAAGACCTGGCTCTTCGACTAAAACCTGCAGCCCAGTGCCTGGATACCCTCACGGGTGATAAGCTACGCTATAGAAGTACTGCATGATTGATTGAGTATGATATGTATTTATGAGATAAAGGAAAGAACCAAGGGTAGGAGGAGAGATACAATGATGGGTTGTACATTTAGGGCAAAAACAGTACGAGCAGAGTGAAGTTGTGACAGATTGCCAGGGTGCGTGAGAGGTCAGGAAAAAAGTGAATTATTAAGTCCAAAGTGACCAGTATAGGTAGGATGAGGGGGTAAAGTAGAGGAATATGGCAAGCATGAAACAGTCATTAGGTAGGGCCAGAGTTAGAGCCCAGTGTCAGAGTGAATGCATAGGATCACAGCAGACCATATGAGCAGCGTAAGTGAGTGTGGGGCTCGGGAGAATAGCAATAGATGTTCTGCCTGAGACGTGCATTATCCTGAAAGAACATGCACCTACCTGAGTTGATAGTGACTTTAGAGAAGACACTACAGTACATCTGCTGCATTATTGTGTAAGCTGATTGACTAGAAGGCAGAGTGAGAAGGCAACAGGTCGCTTGTCCATCATGCTGGTCATTGTATATGTAAATGAGTACATTAATGCATGTATTGTGTGGGTCCGTGCATGCACATTGCATTATGGGACCATTTATGCATGTACTGTCTAGGTCCATGGGCTCATTAAGAATGTGGCCGCCTGCTGTCACTGATGCTTGTATTGCCTGGGATTACATGCATGTAGTAAGTTTCATGAGCTGGTGTGTGTACAGCGGCTGGACCTCTATCAGTGCACTTTGTATTTACGCTTCCGAGTTTTGCTGGAGGATCTTGGGGCTTGGTACTATAAAGCCTCAACAGGGCCAGTAGGGGTTGCTCAGAGCGACTTATAGAGGCAAAGGTGTGTGAGTTGGGTCTTCTACTGGAGACAAATGAAGGGTGTGTCCAAGAACATTTAGTAGATGGAAGTGATAAGTGTCACTCGTAATGTCACACATAAGCACACCTCTAACATGGAAATGTCACACATAAGCTAACTGAAAACTTGGTAGCCCTTACTTTTAGCACCAGTATGATGCGTATGATTACGTATATTTAAGCACAGTTACATGCTTCCATATAACGAGTACCGCGACAGTGGCGGTGTAAGTTATTTAAGGCGTGCTATGGGCTTACATTTAGCGGTTTCCTTAACCATGACAATGTATGGTATTTAGGAGCAGTCACAGCCTTTCTACTGGTGCTTCACCTCACGGTGATGACGTATGTTATTCAAGGCGCGGTATGGGCTTCCTTCACCATGACGGTGGGTGTCAGGGGCAGTCACAGCCTTTCTACTGGTGCTTCACCTCACGGTGATGACGTATATTATTCAAGGCGCGGTATGGGCTTCCTTCACCATGACGGAGGGTGTCAGGGGCAGTCACAGCCTTTCTACTGGTGCGTCACCTCACGGTGATGACGCATGTTATTCAAGGCGCGGTATGGGCTTCCTTCACCATGACGGTGTGTGTCACTTAGGAGCAGTCACAGCCTTTCTTCTGGTGCGTCACCTCACGGTGATGACGTATGTTATTCAAGGCGCAGTCAGACCTGCCAAGTATCACGCATCAGGTGTGACTCTCACGCATTTCAGTGTGGTGTTCCGCATCACCGCACTGAAATGCAATGTCACGCATTTATGCCACTACGCCAGGGTGCTATCGCTCGCCGCCGGCGCCTCTGTGCACCTGTGCAGCACCGGCTCTGCTGCTCCCCGCAGACTTGCCAGCAGCTCTGGCTCAGTTAATAAACAGTTAACTGTCTTCGTCTGCTTGCTCAGCTCTGGCTGAGTGTGCTACAATGTTACAAATCTGCCGCCCCTGATGCCGCTGCATATTGAATCCCCGCGGCGCGGCTGTCAGTCACTGACTGTGTCACTGACACTGCCGAATCAGACCCGGGGGCGGGGCCTGCCCTCAGCAGTGGTTGCTAGGTCTGGCTGTGGCACCCCGGTGGGGGATTATAATCCGGATGTGACGACCTCTGCCGAGTCATCACGTGAGGTTAGTTAGAAGCGGCGGGGATTCAATCTGAGAGAGTCGGACGAGTCTGTGCGCTGCTGTCTGCCGGCCCGCGAAAAATACCCGGCGTGACAGGCCTGGCTGGCCACCAGCAGTGAGACTCACTTGATGGCCGCTGCCGCCGCAAAGCCATTCATCATCATGATGAGACTGAGTCTGAGAGGCTTCTGGCAATGTCATCGGGCGCAGGCAGCGCTGCGGCCGGGCCCGCCGGGGAGTCGTCGAGTGCAGTCTGGCGGCCGCGGGACGACCGGGGGACGCAGAGAGTGACACAACACTGAAGTTCAAGTAAGTACTATAGGTAATTTCAACACACACAGAAAATCTGCAGGGCTGCTCTGTCTTGTCATCCTTCTGAGCCCGGTTTATCTGCAAGATCTAATTTCATTTGAATTCTCACACTAATCTGCAGCCCGCGGGCTGCTCTGTATCGTCATCCTTGGTTATCATTGGGCAGCAGTACTACTCAGGGTTTATCTTCAGACTACGGGTGGTGTGTGTTTTACAGGGCTCTACTCTCCTCTCTCTCATCATGATCCTGTGGGGCCGGGGGAGGGGGGGGTTGGTCGTTAATGCCTCACCTGAAGAGCGGGTTATAAAGGTGACTCCTGATGTCAGCGGTGAAGGACGCGGCTCCCCCACAGAGGAGAGCAGATCCGGGCGGTGGTAATGGGTCTGAGCCATGCCGGGGGCTAGATCATCAGGGAACCTCCTCGGATTCCTCTTTCTGTGGAGAGAAGCGAGTGGTTTATAGTTTAACTCACTGAACTTTCTTTGGCAGAGTGCAGCAGTGAGAAGAGAAGCAGGGGGCAGGCCCAGCCGGTCACCATGGAAACCTGATGCACAGCAGCTGAGCCTTTACTTCTTGGCTGGGAGCCTCTCCCTGGCTGCCTGATTCTGGGCCTGTAGGCTCTGCTTCTGGGCTCGGAGCCTCTCCCTGGCTGCCTGATACTGGGCCTGTAGGCTCTGCTTCTGGGCTGGGAGCATCTCCCTGGCTGCCTGATACTGGGCCTGTAGGCTCTGCTTCTGGGCTTTGAGCCTCTCCCTGGCTGCCTGATACTGGGCCTGTAGACTCTGCTTCTGGGCTGGGAGCCTCTGCCTGATACTGGGCCTGTAGACTCTGCTTCTGGGCTGGGAGCATCTCCCTGGCTGCCTGATACTGGGCCTGTAGGCTCTGCTTCTGGGCTGGGAGCCGCTCCCTGGCTGCCTGATACTGGGCCTGTAGGCTCTGCTTCTGGGCTGGGAGCCGCTCCCTGGCTGCCTGATACTGGGCCTGTAGGCTCTGCTTCTGGGCTGGGAGCATCTCCCTGGCTGCCTGCAGCTGTCCTTGTCCTGGCTTTGCTCTTTCTTGCTGTGTTTTAAGCTGGGGCCCTCTCCCTGCCTGCAGCTGGCCCTGGTTCTGCTTCAGGGCTGAGATACTCGCACTGGCTGTGCTCAGGGCCGGACTGGGCGTAACGGGCATCAGGGGTTTCCCTGGGAGGCTGGGGGCTGGTTTTGTAGCGGTGAGGGCCGGTTTTGTTATTGGAGGCCAGTTTTGCAGTGGTGCTGCAATATCCAGCCCTGCCAAGTACCACGCATCAGGCGTGATACTAACGCATTTTTGTGCGGTGGTCCGCATCACCGCACTAAAATGCAAGGTCACACATTTGTAGTGCCTCCTTGACATCACCGCCGGTACAAAGGAAGTTGACCCCCTGGCCAAACACTCCTGATGAGCACGTGTAGTCTGCACATTGGCTACATTCAGTACCACAGCGAACAATGATGTGTGCTTTCAAGTAAGGAGACCCAATTTGGAAAACAGTTCTCATCCGCCTCCTACTTTTACCCCCCCTCTCCCCCCACACACATAGCAGTCATTATGTTTTTCTCTGTACTTGAGGTGAGCAAGTGGCAGGCACACACACAGATAATCTGACCCTACAACAATAACTGATTTTGCTGAAATTTACAGAACGTTCTTTTGTATGCAGTGGTGGGGAGCGCATTGGCAATC
This sequence comes from Calotriton arnoldi, assembly GCA_963921515.1. Classification (NCBI taxonomy): domain Eukaryota; kingdom Metazoa; phylum Chordata; class Amphibia; order Caudata; family Salamandridae; genus Calotriton; species Calotriton arnoldi. Next base: position 1,007,564 of record CAWUFW010001681.1, on the reverse strand, counting down.
AGAGTGGTGCAGAGCAGAGTCCTCGTTTTGTTTAACAGTACGATCAGCTCAGAAGGGCACTAGGTGCTTCAGTTTCTGGCGCTTTCCAGCAGTATTAACATCTTCTTATAGGGCCTTGTTGCTCAAATGGGTGTAATTGCTGATATTTATATGTTTTCTTGGTCTTCATTGCTTGATTTTTGCTTGCGAGAAAGTGTCACTCATAGTTATTGAAATGTCACTCATAATTACACTGAAATTATGAAAATGTCACACATAGCAATCTGAAACCTTGGCAGCTATGCGCAGTATAGGATCCTTCACCATGACGGTGTGTGTCACTTAGGAGCAGTCACAGCCTTTCTACTGGTGCGTCACCTCACGGTGATGACGCATGTTATTCAAGGTGCGGTATAGGATCCTTCACCATGACGGTGTGTGTCACTTAGGAGCAGTCACAGCCTTTCTACTGGTGCGTCACCTCAAGGTGATGACGTATGTTATTCAAGGTGCGGTATAGGATCCTTCACCATGACGGTGGGTGTCACTTGGGGGCAGTCACAGCCTTTCTACTGGTGCGTCACCTCACGGTGATGACGTATGTTATTCAAGGCGCGGTATAGGATCCTTCACCATGACGGTGGGTGTCAGGGGCAGTCACAGCCTTTCTTCTGGTGCGTCACCTCACGGTGATGACGTATGTTATTCAAGGCGCGGTATGGGCTTCCTTCACCATGACGGTGGGTGTCACTTAGGAGCAGTCACAGCCTTTCTTCTGGTGCGTCACCTCACGGTGATGACGTATGTTATTCAAGGCGCGGTATCATGGGCTTCTCACCATGACGGAGGGTGTCAGGGGCAGTCACAGCCTGTCTTCTGGTGCGTCACCTCACGGTGATGACGCATGTTATTCAAGGCGCAGTATAGGATCCTTCACCATGACGGTGGGTGTCAGGGGCAATCACAGCCTTTCTTCTGGTGCGTCACCTCACGGTGATGACGTATGTTATTCAAGGCGCAGTATAGGATCCTTCACCATGACGGTGGGTGTCACTTAGGAGCAGTCACAGCCTTTCTACTGGTGCGTCACCTCACGGTGATGACGTATGTTATTCAAGGCGCAGTATAGGATCCTTCACCATGACGGTGGGTGTCACTTGGGGGCAGTCACAGCCTTTCTACTGGTGCGTCACCTCACGGTGATGACGTATGTTATTCAAGACGCAGTATAGAATCCTTCACCATGACGGTGGGTGTCACTTGGGGGCAGTCACAGCCTTTCTTCTGGTGCGTCACCTCACGGTGATGACGTATGTTATTCAAGGCGCAGTATAGGATCCTTCACCATGACGGTGGGTGTCACTTAGGAGCAGTCACAGCCTTTCTACTGGTGCGTCACCTCACGGTGATGACGTATGTTATTCAAGGCGCAGTATAGGATCCTTCACCATGACGGTGGGTGTCACTTGGGGGCAGTCACAGCCTTTCTACTGGTGCGTCACCTCACGGTGATGACGTATGTTATTCAAGGCGCAGTATAGGATCCTTCACCATGACGGTGGGTGTCACTTGGGGGCAGTCACAGCCTTTCTTCTGGTGCGTCACCTCACGGTGATGACTTAGGATATTGAAGCGCAGTATAGGATCCTTCACCATGACGGTGGGTGTCACTTGGGGGCAGTCACAGCCTTTCTACTGGTGCGTCACCTCACGGTGATGACGTATGTTATTCAAGGCGCGGTATAGGATCCTTCACCATGACGGTGGGTGTCAGGGGCAGTCACAGCCTTTCTACTGGTGCGTCACCTCACGGTGATGACGTATGTTATTCAAGGCGCAGTATAGGATCCTTCACCATGACGGTGGGTGTCACTTGGGGGCAGTCACAGCCTTTCTACTGGTGCGTCACCTCACGGTGATGACGTATGTTATTCAAGGCGCAGTATAGGATCCTTCACCATGACGGTGGGTGTCACTTGGGGGCAGTCATAGCCTTTCTTCTGGTGCGTCACCTCACGGTGATGACGTATGTTATTCAAGGCGCAGTATAGGATCCTTCACCATGACGGTGGGTGTCACTTGGGGGCAGTCATAGCCTTTCTTCTGGTGCGTCACCTCACGGTGATGACTTAGGATATTGAAGCGCAGTATAGGATCCTTCACCATGACGGTGGGTGTCACTTGGGGGCAGTCACAGCCTTTCTTCTGGTGCTTCACCTCACGGTGATGACTTAGGATATTGAAGCGCAGTCCCCTCCTGGGCGTGAACACCGCCCTCCTGGTGGAAAGGGTGCCAGGAGGACACGAGTGTTTGCTCCTGGCAGTGCCAGGCATCTATTAGTCAAGTTGTAGTGCTGTATATTTTCAGTAATTAGCGCCGCAGAGTCAGTGCCAAAAAGTAGAGCGCGGTTATGATCGTGTTTCTGTTTCCTTTTCTTATCTGCTGTTGGTTTCAGCAATGCTAATTAGACAATTCATCACACATTTATGGTTCATAAAGATCTGTGAACCATTTCTAGCCCTGAGAGCTGCACACACAGCTTTCCATCTAGCATAATCACTGCTTAATCATAAAGCTCATTAAACATTCTCGCTGCTGCAGAGTGCACTCTGTTACGCTCACAGTATTCTTTTCAATGGGTGCATTTTCTTTGCTGCTGCTGCTGCTGTGGTCATGAGTGCCTTTCTGTATTATCTTCTTGACAGTGGCCAGTGCTTCTCCTCCTGAAGCCCTGGACATCACTCAAGGCCTCTCACACCATCACCCTGTAAATTGATTGATGTCTGAGTGCACAACCATTTTACAAGCTCCCCCACCACCAGTCAATTAATTTCCTATAATACTTTTGACTCCTGGTGCAGGAAGTATGTAGTAAGTAAGGAGTATGTTTCGCAGGTACTGTCGAGATACTTTGCTGATGTAGTGTGCCAACTCTGGCGTGGATAGGTGTACCCAGATCCAGATGGTAGTCGTTCAGAGCGATGCTTCCGAGTGGATTGCAGAATAGTGGTTGAGCGGCTGACTGTGAATCCAGGGTGCTTGTTCTCCCATCCACCGAAGTTAACCTGATTTCTTTAATGTAACCTCCTCTTGAACAGCTAGCTGCAGTGGGGAATAACATTCTGCGGTTCCAGCCAGCTCTCAGGCTGCAGCTTTATGAACCGGCTGGGAGTAGCTGATCACTTTCACAGTAACGCCTATAGAAAGGCTCCTGCAGTAGTGTCTCGTGCTATTCACTTCCTCTCAGTCTCTTTGGGAGGGTCGCTGTTTGACAAAGTTCTATCATAATTCGATCCTCAATTCTGAGTGACTGGTCTAACAAGACCCTAATGGTTAGCTCTGACTTGACCGCACACCTTTTGCTAGACTTTGTGATCAATCTAAAAAAGACTCTCAGGAGTATTACAGAGCGTGGCTTTGGCTCCGCCCACCTGTTGGTGACAGGAGTACTTGTTTTGATTGGGCAAACGTTGTTTGCTTCCACATAAATAGTGCTTCGTCTGCACACTGCTGTGTTCACTTTGCTCCTCTAGCTGCCTGAGCCAGCAGCAGTACGGCTGCCTACAGAAGGTTTGCTAACACGCATAAAGTGTCCAGCTTTCAGTGGGTTTGAGCTTGACCTTTCTGGGGCTCACACCTGGCACTGTAATGTTTACATTCTTAGACAAGTAGATCATTTACTGCATTTGTTATTCTTTGGCAGCAGCACAAAAGGGAGGACAGTCATGAGGACTATATTGCTGTTTTCCAGTCCAAGCCCCTCCCCTTTCCATCGTTATCTTTGGACTTCAGAGTGCGGTTATGTTTGAGAGAAGTATGTGATGCCCAGGGCTACACAAATCTATATGCAGTTTTACCTACTATAACTTGACGCTCCTTGAAAAAATAGTGCCTTTTCTTTTTCATTTCTACAACGACTTTGTTATTTGGAAGACTAGAACACAGCAATTTGCCTGGCCACAGTGTTCATAAATGCAAATAGTGAGATATGCTAATGTTTATGAAATGTGTGCATAATACCAAAAATCTATTTTAAACGGTTTAAAAAACATAGATAGTGAAATATTTTTTCTGATATTAACATAGTAGATTCATTAAATTCTAGACAGTATGAAAATGGTCTCTCTGTAAGAACTTTTTCAAAAGTGCACGTTATTACCAGGAGCATGTTCATAGTGCCTCCGTTACATGAGGAGAGCAGTTTTAGAGGTTTTTTTAGGAGCAACTTAAAAATAAATGCATAGGGAACGTGAAAGCAAAAACCGTACCCCAATATTTTAAGACTCACCAAAATTTCAGAAACTCAAAATGTTAGCTCAAACAGTTCTCCCACTAGGAATAATTGTGCAAAAAGCAGCCTTCACGACATCAGTTTAGCAGAGTATCAAAACAAGTAACTGGGACCATTGAATAATTGAGTTTTAGCTAAGAACCAAAAGTTTAAGGGTTTTATTACAGAAATTTCAATATTAAGCGGTAAAGAATAAATGCCACGAAGGCTCAAATGCATAGTTATTACAGAGTAATCAAAAATCCTTTAAAGTCCCAAATGAACAGCAAAATCAGAAAAGGGTCAGACAGCATCCCTAATAGAAAAGGAAAATCTTCAGAAGAATGCTCTCAAAATCTAGCTCACCCCCAGAATCAAGGGGTTCATATACACAATGTTTTCATAACAAATTAGCTTGCACAGCGAATTCATTATATCATGAACGTAAGTAACAACTTTTTAGCAAAGCAAAAGTAAAAACACCAATACCTTAACTCGTAAGCACTATCCCATTTTAAGAAAGCACCCAGCGTCTTCAGTGCTACTACAATCCAGAGATGTTTGAACAAAATATGAAACATTTAAAAAAAAATCATTTTACACAAATGAATAGGACTCCTTTACCCAGCGGAACTACAGCAGGAAGACATTGGGTTGTGCAACAAATAGCGAACACTAGAAAATGAATTGAAAGCTTTGTATTCGTAACCATTACATCAGCTATATTCGCTTCTGCAGAGCTTGTGAGGAGAGAAGAAGAGCAGGGAAACATGATGGGAGCGGGTGTATACAGGAGTGAATGACAGAATCAGCACCCATTTTATCCAAGGTGGATTTTTCACATTAATGTGGCACAACTAATTTTTGTTAATAAACACACTTCTGTACCTCATATTAAACTTGTTTTGACTGCAATCATATTAACTCATCATTTGCTTATTGGATCTAACATAAAAATTATTAATATTCATTATTCTTTATTACACAAAATTATAGATTTTAAAACGCCTCCACAGTACTAAGCATAGCTTAACATAATTTTAAACATCTCCAGTGAAACTAGCAGATGAATATACTGCAGAAAATACGTGTAGCTTTCTGTTTCTGAATGCCAGATATATAGATTAAATACTGAGAATTTATTATGGCAGCAAGATAAAAATGCATTTTGTTTATTGTTGACAGCATGACCAGCAGCACAAAAAGATGTTATTTGGTGTGTCATGGTGATGCATAGACATGAAGAAAATGTTGTTTGTCATGCAGCCGGGTAAATATCAGAGAATCCCATTTATTCGGCTGCTGTACGTGTAGCGGCACTCAGTGTGATGAGCAGCCGGCTATCCAGCGGTGTGTGGGTGCTAGCACCCACCCACACACTGCTGCAGGAAGGAGGGACATCTGCAGATAGACGCGGGAGTCTGAGCATTGGGGTTGCAGGTAGAATTGCAGTATAGAGATGCATTGGGGACAATGTGTGTGAGTCAAAACACAGGCAAGTAAGGGGGTGCTACTGAACAGGACTCAGAGCGCTGGCAGAGCCACAAATGGTTTTAAACACTCTGAAATCAAGCGCTGCTGCAGCGTGATCCTATAGCGCCTCGTGACCCTCACGCGTGAAGCAGCCGCGCTCTACAAATCCTGATTGATTGACAGAAGGAACATCATCTGAGCTACTTCTGTATTCAGTGCATAAGACAGGGGGGCACTGGTGGAGTTGCACGTGCGTCTTTGTGCTGCAGCACGAGTGAGATTCATTATCAGAGGTCTGTGTATGCATCCGTCTAAGGCTAGCACTGTAGTGGCAGTGTTGACTGACACGGGTTGTTTTACTTCAGCCTATAATGAAGCTTTCTTTAATGTATTGTCTTACTTTGTGTGTCAATGGATGAAAGAAGGTTAAAGGGGCTCAGAATGCACCAGCTCTCAAGTGTAGATGTCCAGCTGTGTGTTACACATGCCCCACATCCACCAGGCATGTTTGTTGATTCATTCTCCCTTTAGATAGCAAACCTCAAACCTTACCAGGGTTTCAGAGAGTTTCACATAAAAAGGAGATGCACTATACTGGGAACCAGTGAGGTGTGAGCATTAAGGTCATGAAGTCAAATGATGCTCAGCATCAGCGTATGCAGGTCGGACGAAGTCGATGGATGACTTTAAAAGTTGTCAACGTTAACTTAGAGTAAATTCCATTATTCATCGATAAAGATCAACGCAAAAGAGGTATCCCTCCAACCACAAAGTCTCTTTTGTTTCAGTTCCATTTCAAGCACACTTCAAACGTTGTTGCCCCCAGGAGCCTGAGCAACTGCCCTGTTCAAACTTCATTTTTTCTTACCACAAGAATTGTTTTTGAGAAAGAGACTTGGATATATTCTAACATATTCGAGAACTGTTGAAGCACATCCCTTCTGTGTGAGGAGTGGAGTAAAATACACTTCCCCATGCTAATCTGTATAGCAACAGATCAAATCCGACATGGGGTGTGAAGGGAGGACTCTTTAAAGTGCATACTGCTTCAAATGAAGCACAGGCACACAGCAGACACTGGTGTGGAAACAAGGGTGGACGGAAGGGGCCTTGAGGTCTTCTGTGTGGGCTTGCTAATTGGGCCTGGCCTCTACCTAGTGCAGTCACCAGCGTTTGACAAAGTGCTTAATCAGCTCTTCGGGGTATTAACCACTGTAAAAATGAAATAAAATACAGTGTACTTATGCAGCCTCTCAGAAAATTAAAGGCAAATCTACATTTTTGATGTAAAGCAAGATAAAGAAATACCCCCCCCCCATTGACTGAACAGTGCACGCAGGAAACCTGGGATGAAACTTGACCAAATTGTGTAATCCAAGGCAATTTCCTTATTTCACTGTGCCTCTTTTTCCTTTATCATCACATTTAAGAGCACCTTGAAATACATCAATTCAGGATATCCGCTATGCAAAAACATCAGTTGGCTCTAATTTTGCTTCTTCTATATGACAAACATAGGTCACATCAAGGGTGCGCATGACAAATCTACTTTTCTCTTGGTTGACTGATGGCATTGTGTTACGGCAGTTGGGGAGGTGCATCCAAAGCCGATGGTAGGTGTTCGTTACATTGGATGTTGTGTGCTACTATGTTGTTGCTTGCATGATTTCTGGTTAATTCTGTGCTTGGCAGTCGCTGTGAATTATGTTTATCTCTGGCCAAGAGGCTGTCTCAAAAGAGCTTCATTATTTGTTATGGCTTCTGTATACATACAACACACTTCCAACTGTGCACACAAACACAGAGTGGCGTACAATGCAGGCTAAGCCATCCTGGAAAACACAGCACTTTGGAAACCATGCTGGAATGTTTATAGTCATGTTTGTGACAGAATAATCCATCCGCAGAACTCTAAATCAGGCACCCAGTCTTTTACGTCACTATCAACCATAGAAATACACCTCTATGACCCCAGGACATTAGTGAAGGCAGTTGGAGATTCACAGGGTGTCAAGCAGAGGCCAATAGCAGGGTCCAGTCCAGGTCCGGTTGCCACCGGTCAGCTAGGTACGTCCAGGAAAAATTCTCTTGTATCTTTAACAGGAGGTTAGCCTAATGACCCTTGGAGTCCACTTCTTTGTATGAGTGTTAGAAAACCCCTTTTTAAGGCAATGGAGGCCTTCCGGCTGTAGTGAGTTTCTTGTGCTAATGCACAGATACTGAGTCTTGTTTGCTATGAATAACAAGCATTGGCATAACCAATAGGTCACGCTTTTGGGACCTTATAAGAACACAAAAAGTGTTTTTTAAAGCTAATGTGGGCATGGGAGCGACACGGGGTGCAAGATGAACGACAGAAGTAAAAAGGAAGGCAGGTGGGGAGATGGTTTTTTAAAGCAAGTAGGAGGAAGCAACCAATGATGGAAGCAAAGCGATGGTGTGGGTGGGGGCAGAAGCAACACTGGGGATGAGGTGCAAAAGGAACATAGGACATAGTTGGGGGAAAAAGCAACACAGGGCACAGGTGGGAAGCTGCAATATAGGATTGCGGGTGGGAGGATCACATGTGCAAAAGACAGCAACATGGAGATGGCGGGGACCAAGCACACAAAGAGAAGGCAGCATGGGTGAGTGGGGAGAAGCATACGGGCGAGAGAGAGAGGAAGCAGAGAGGTGGGAAAGAGTCACACGAGGGAGACAGTAGGACAATGCATGCACTTTCAGTGAGTGCATAAACAAAAAGGAAAAAGTAGTGTCTGAAAAAGCGAGCAGTGGAAACACAGTACTGCATCAATGCTCCAGAGGACGGACAAACACAAGAAGAAGGAAAACCGACGCATGCTAACAAATGGGAGTGACAATTAGATCAACAAATGGTAAGCAACGGCTTGGCTCTAAGCCCACTGTAAGATAACAAAATGTTACAGAGCATATGCTGTCTAAGGCGAGACCCAAGATGAGATGCCTCCATAGTGATACAACAGGCTTCTGGCCAAAAAACAACTCTTATGAGAGAAACTTTATGACACTCAAATCATTGGATTCAAAATGACGGGAGTGCATACCAGTGGGAGCCAAAAGCATCCAACAACATGACTAACTGAAGATGCAACTAATGCAAAAAGTGAGCAACAACCAAATCTGTTCACCAGCACCTTTTCTGCTGTTAGCTCGCCTGGTGTGTTGCTAAAAGCTTCAGGTTTGCATGCGTTTATTCAGTATATGTAGATCTGACTACAGGTTATTCGTGCTAAAGCATATGCTCTGGGCAGAAAGGAAAAAAAGTGTGCATCCCTTCCATGCAAATTTCAAGAGCTTATGTTATAACGTAACGGCCATATATATGACAGTGTAGAGGAAAAACTATATAGAGCATAAATGACTTAAAAGCAACATATAGCAGATGAACATGTGTTTTTTATCAAGAGGGCTTACCTTATTGCCCCTCTCTCTTTATGTAGATAGTAAGATGTCTGACACACAGCTAAAGCGGTCTCTAACCAGACCTACAAAGGATACGCAGGTTAGCCTAAATACTCTTATAATATTCAGGCTCTGGGACTGGCTTAAATACGATTTTGATAGACAGAATTACGGTACTGTAGAAGTCTCCACACAAGTTTCTGAAACAGTAAATTAAATGATAGTAGCATGTGATGTTCCTTCACTGCTGTAGTCATTCTGCTACTAATACAAAACTGATTCCCAGAGTTGACAAGTTGATACATGACTCAACAGCATTCGATCCCAAGGCGCACTTGGTGTCTCCCCTGGTAATGAAAGCAGACTTATTTGATGGCTACTAGAAAACAATCACTGCCACGGGTGAACACTAGGCGCTAAACTCTGTGAGGCTGAGCCTTCGTTTTACTTCAACTAAATCATTGTCGTAAAATATGAGTTTGCTATGGTAACAGAAGCGCCCTGGACTGGAAAAAATGCGTCCCCAGATTCAGTCACCTGGAAGCTCGCTTTGCTGCGCCCTGTTTTACTGTATGTTTGAAGCCAGGCAGACATGTCCAAATGTAAGCGCTACAGTAACGACTTTGAAAACAAAAGTTGAAAGTGTGCTCCAAGCCACACCCTATGCCAATTTCCATACTTATTAACTACAATAAACAAAGATTTAAAACGTGTGCACACAAATGTTTGTGCATCTTAACTGCAACATCAATCAAAATATGAGTCATGATGGGTGCGTAAACATATTTTAAAAGACCACCAAAATAGTTAATTTAAAATAATGAATACATTAACTTGTAAACAGAACAACAGCATTATTTTGAAAAACTGCTTGTCCTGCCCTGTTAAAAGAAATTGTGAGATGTCTGTGATTTTTTTATCATGTTATTCTGTTATTTATTGAGAGTAAGTAAATCCAGATCCATGTTGTGGGTTGTTTTGTGAAATTATAGTTAGACCTTTAACAAATGAGTAAGGGTCTAAGTGTTGTTGAAATAAGGTATGGAAATGCGAGCAGAGCTCTAGTTGTGAGCATAATGAAAGGAGATCTGGGAGGCTAGTCACAATGACTCTCTTCAGTCCTTTTACCAGTCTTCTATATCCTAGTTATCAGACTGCTGGCACTGAGATTTTGTCTTCTGGTCGGAAACAGGAACAAGCATTGACAAAGCCAATAGGTCGCACCTATGCAACAGCTATTAGCTGTGCCAATGTGTTTTAACCATGCTGTACACCAGCGTGGCTGCTGGTCAGCATGGCTAAATGTTAGTAGAGGAGAGTGTCAGAGTGGAATGGCATGGAGTGGAGTGGTGTGGCGTGGCGTAGAGTGGCTTGGGTGTCGTGGAGTGGCATAGAGTGTTGTAGAGTTGAGTAGCGTGGAGTGGCATACAGTGGAGTAAAGTGCCGTGGAGTGTTGTAGAGGGAGTTGCGTACAGTGGACTAGAGTGTTGTAGAGTAGAGTTTCATAGAATGGAGTGGCATAGAGTATCGTGGAGTAGAGCGTCGTAGAAAAGAGTGGAGTGTTTTAGAGTGGAGTAAAGTGGTGTGGAGTGACGTAGAGGGAGTTGCATACTGTGGAGTAGAGTGTCATGGAGTGGAGCAGCGTGGCATAGAGTGTCAAGGAGTGAGTAAAGTGGAGGGGCGTAGAGTGGAGTAGAGTATTGTAGAGCAGAGTAAAGTGGCTTGGAGGGAGTTGCCTAGAGTGGAGGAGAGTGTTGTGGAGTATATTGCCGTAGAGCAAAGTGGCATAGACTGGATTGGACTGGCATAAAGTGGACTGGCACAGAGTGTAGTGTGCCATAGAGTATAGTGGAGTAAAGTGGTGTAGAAAGAGTTGCGTAGAGTGGAGTGACGTGGAGTCGCGTAGAGTGGAGTGACGTGGAGTAGCGTGGAGTGTCGAAGAAAGCAGTGGTGTGTCGTAGAGTGTTGTGGAGGGGTGTAGAGTGGGGTGATGTTTGTAGTATGCATGGTGTAGTGGCGCTCTGCCATTACAGACAACACATTTTAATTTAAAATGACCACTACATTTGCCCAAATATACCGTTTTATTAATAAAAGTATACAGCACACGAACGATAATGTGTGGAAATGTCATCACTTAGTGTATTGATTATTGTCGATCTTATTAAAATATTTGTGTCTACCACACTTCAGAATTACACAAACATGTGCTTCATTTGTGTCTTCCTAATTCTGATATATTCTGAAATATCTGCACAGTACATTTACAGATATTCAAATTTTGTTGTGTGCTAGAAAATAGCATTTCCTTTCATTGCAAGATTGTCACATAGATCCTCTCAGAGAAAGAAAAGTAAACACAGAGCTCCCTCCGAAGACAGAGCTTGGCATTGACATCTGTCTTTATGCAGAGCAAATGTGACAAGATCAGAACAAGATTTGAAAGCTTGTTTACAGAAAGCAGAACTCGTAAGAATGCAGTAAATGGGCTATGCTCCACGGGTGGGAAGAACTCAAGCTGGACAGCCTAAAACAAATAAGGCCAGCAAATAGAAAGCAAGCAAATGTGAGTTACAAAGCCAGTGGTAAACAATGGGCAGAATGCATTCTCAGAGAGGCTTTCAGAATGTCCCCAAGACGTCGTTAGCAAACCAGACAGCTTCGACCTAAAAATGATACTCTCTTGCTGTGAGAGAGGAATGACTTCAAAGGCTGATAGCGGCTCTCTTAATTATTCGGAATTAGTCAGCTGCACTTCACAATTTTCATCCTGCATGTCTGGGAATGTCAAGACCTGTTTCTGTTGATGCCTCCAGCATTACCCTTAGATCTGTTCAGTGTGTGCTGAGAGTTGTATTGGTTGTTCTGTAGGGCCTGTTTTTTTCACTATTACTGTTTACTATATACATATATCTCAAGTCCCTTAATGAAGTATTGTCTGCTGCGACGTGGGTTTACATTGTCACCCAGATGACACCCTGTTCATAATAGTGTTGTAAGACTAAACCCAACTCTGAAGCAATTATGTACTGGATGTATTTTCTAGTCTCGGCCTCAACTGATCGAAGATCAAACAAATGCTGGTGGGCGGAAAGAACAATACTGAACACATATCACAGTCTCACGATAAGCCCCTTGTTGGAAATGGCCTAGTCAGCACTCTGTCAAAAGTTAAACACCTGATTGCATATTCACGCCCACCTATAGTGAACAATACAGTAACTAAATCACTCCTTTATGTGTACATCAGTTTAGTTTCTTCATCCCTACATAGACCGTCATGACCCTGGTGATTGTAGTCGCTGATGTGAAACTGTACTTCTGTAATGCCCTATGTTTGGGAGACACTAAGATGCCTTATGCCATCTTGTAGGAATTGATAAATGTTAAGGACAAGAGTGTACCTCAGGTAGCCATTTAGGTTGTCTAAGTGGCCAGAGCGTAATTCAAACGCTTGTCCTGGCACCATAAAGCCTTCAGCACAGTTGCCACAGGCTATGTCTAGTACAGATACCAGCCAGCAAAGTACTTTGGGGGTGGTACGCTCTTGAAACTCCATGTGTTCATATTTAACCTAACCGCTTTAAAGTGCACGGTTTACTGCTTGGACTAGGCTTCTCATGAATCTAAGAATAGAAACAAATCTGGGTGCTTTAGAATATGGTAATACCAAAAAACTTAATGAGGGAAACTTTTAGATGTGCTTGGAGCAACAACCTTTTGATTCCTGTGTAGTGTTTAACAAATGAAAAATGGTGCCATTTACTTTCTATATGATGTGTAACAGCTTATTTGAAATCTTTTGTTTCCGGCAGAGAACACAGATATAATATTTTGGTTTGGCAATGTGTAAGTATTGCTAAATCACGTGTCTCGCTTTAACTACTCACACTGAAAAAGTTTGCAACATTAATGTTAGTGGTAGTTACATTTGAGAACCTGGCATTTTTTAGGTCTTTTCTACAGGCAGAGTTGGCTGTCTGTGGGCAGATCTGTTGTTTCCAATACATGACACACACTTAGGTCTGCCCTTCCATTGTCAGTGGATGGCTTGATGTCTATCTCAGAACTCTACTCTTGATTCGATGACTTGCCTCCCTATTCTTGTGTTTGTCCGACCCACGAGTATTTCTGCCGTGCAGTGTTCAGATAGTTTGAATTTTAGCCTTCCAGTGTATACTTGCCAGGACACATTTGTTAAATGTAGGTTTAAGCACACAATGTGAGGGCATGTGTTTCCTTGCTGCCCCCACATGCACTCTATTTTTACCCGCCAACCCCATTCTGCTCCTTGTATTTTTTGATTGTTAATTTTTAGTTTTGTGGGATCCAACAGCTGCAAATTCCAGCTGCACAGTTTACTTCCTTTTTTGCGCTCATTTTTCACGCATTGATTTACAGTTCTAACATGGCTGTCCTCCATATTAGAACAGTAAAATAAAATTGCTACCCTGCATCTTGACGATAGCATCACAGCACATGCGTCTGAGGCACATGCGCATTGGCAGCGATCTTAGGTTTACTTTAGTACAAAGCCAGTTTTAAGATTATCTATCAGTCATGCATGCATATGCATGCCTTGCCAAATGCATGCCTGACCAAAGCTGATTGCTCGGCCTTTTAGAGCCAATGCCTATAGGTTTTTTGGTTTTGCCAATGCTTGTTATAACATTTTCTAAAAGGCTCAGCTATTGGTTTTTCCAATGCTTTTTTACATTGTCACTCACATGTGAACTCGTCTGTACCCATGCAGGCGCATTGCTGCCCATCTTGCATTGGGTTTTTCATTACACCATTAAGGAAGATCCATTCCAAGATGACCATTATTGAATACACAGGCCACGGTGCACCCGCATGCATCACGGTGCACCCACATGCATCACGGTGCACGTGCATGCATCATGATGCACTTGGGCCATTTTTATTAATTTACTGCTGTAGCATGGCCAGTGGCCATGTTAGGATGGTCAGTTTAATGTACTACTTTTGGCTATTCTAAATTTCTAAGTGTAAATTTGCTACAAAGTGCAGACTTGCATGTCTCCACCATCTAAGCGGGGGGTGGGGGTGACACTGCATGCAAGTGGATAGACAAATTACATGCACCTGAAAGAAATAACCCACCTGACCCCTATTCTCTTCCAACAACATAAAAACTGGCTACACTATAGGATCTGCTTTTTTCCTCTACAGCAAAAGGAATTTATCGGGCACAACTAGGCATAGAGTCCATCTTCCAATGGCATGCGGTAGAGAGTCCAGCTGCCACAGGCATGCGGTAGAGTCCATCTGCCAATGGCATGCAGTAGAGTCCCGCTGGCAAAGGTATGCGGTAGAGTCCATCTTCCAGTGGCATGCGGTAGAGACTCCAGCTGCCACAGGCATGCGGTAGAGTCCATCTGCCAATGGCATGCAGTAGAGTCCAGCTGGCAAAGGCATGCGGTAGATAGTCCAGCTGCAAAAGGCATTCGTTGAAAATCAAGCTGCCACAGGCATACAATAAGAGAGTCCAGCTGCCACAGGCAAGGGGTAGAGTTCCTATGCCACACTAGAGAGTATAGCTGCCGCCAACTTGTGGAATAGAGTAGAGCTGCCACAGACTTGCTGTAGGGTGGAAGTGCCTCAGCCATGCATCAGTGAGTGTAGCTACTGCCACAGGCTTGCATGGGGGGATCGAACTCCCACCCACATGCGATAGAGAGTTTTTTCTTCCATAGACACAAGGAAGAGTATTTAGCAGCCACAGATGCACAGGAAACCTCCTTGCTGGCAGACATGAAAAGGTAAATTGATTTGCTTCAGATACGAGGAAGAGAATGCAGCTGCTAAGTTGGTATAGACGTGTTGGAGAGAACCAGTGTAAAGTCAGCGGCCATGCACATGCAGTAGGCACGTATGTGAGTATAATTTTACCTCTCACAAATGGAGAAGCGCCCAAACTGGTTGGTGCCTTTTATTTGCTACCCTTTGTGATAGCGTGACCCCGCTCATCATCCACAGGCAGCCAGGAGCAGGCACCTGTGAGGAGAAGCTTGGAAACGAGGTGGTACAAATATCAGTGGGGCACCTCATGGCTCACTGGTCCACTGCCTTTTCACACTACTTGGGATCTTCTGGAGAGGGCCTGTTGACTGCGCTTTCTTTGCCAGACGCTGTGTGCGGTTGTTATGGAGCTCTGCGTCTTCTGATGCTGATTTAGTTTAGTGACTCTTTGAAGGTGGAAGTGTTTGGTTTGCACAGAAGACTCTCTTTTAAAGAATCTTAGTGCTACATGGTTCTGGTATACTGAAGTGCTCTCTTCTACGATTGCCTCTGGCCTTCTCTCTCATGAGACACTCCTCTGAGAGTTCAGCTCGGAGGATGAAAGGAGCTGCTCTCACGCTATTGTTGTTTAACTTCCTACAAGAGATTCCATTTGAAGTACAAATGAGCATGTGCTCTGCGGATCAAGAGAGAAGATGGTTCACTCTGAGGGTTCCTTCTTGAGAGAATTAATGGCTACCCTATTCATTTCATAACCCTGACAAACGCACATATTAATCGTCTCAGACAGAAACACTCGCTCACTTGAAAGCGGGCGCACTTACAGACACTTATAATCTAAGGTTACCGTCTGTTTACGAAAATATAATAGGATTCTGTTTAGTATAAACCAGGACTTACTAACTTGATCCGGTGCTGTTAAAAGGGATGGGCTAGATTTTCTGCTGAAATGCGAAGTCTGAAAAAAGCGCTTTTTATTTTTGTCCCTAGTCCTCCTGTGGATCAGAGTTTTTTTGTTTTTTTTTGCATCACAGTAAAGCACTCTGCAGGGTTAATGGACAGATTCACTACCCACACTCAAAAAAAGTATTGGCAAAGTGAATAGGTCTCGGCTCTAAACAACTGAGCTATTGGTTTTGCTAATGCTTTTTTTTATTGGCACTCGCATGTGAACTCGTGTACACATGCAGACACATAGGTGGCCATCTTGCATTGGGTCTTCCATTAAACCATGAAGGAACATCCATTCCAAGTTGACCATCAATTAGTACATATCAATTGCTATGCACGCACATGCATCATGATTAAGGCTTCCAATTTTCCCTTTTTACTGATTTTTACAGATAAATACAGACAGAAAAAATCTATTTCCTGGCTGTATTTATTTTTAAAAGCGGAAAAATACAGAAAATTGTGCTTCTTGTGAGTGACTCTTTTTTGTCCTTAATGAATTCCAGACCAACTGCTAAGCAGATAGACACCAGGGGAATTGAAAAACATTATGCGATTCCCTTAATCGCAGGCATATGTTAACATATATTTGTATATAACGCTAATATTTACATGTCGGTGTAGTGTTTTGTTCTATTTGGCTGATTTATTTTCTATAACGCGACAGGCGTCAAAGTATGAATGCATGTTTATTAGTTAAATGTGGAGATATACTATTTTACAACTCAATTTATTCTCCAGACCTATATTAAATATGGATAAATACCAATAAAATGGCCAAAAAATAAATATGGTTCAATACAGACGGAAAAGTAAAAATAAAAAATACCGTAATCCTGGGAGCCTTAATCATGGTGCACGGAGGCCCTTTTTAATTTACTGTTCTAACCTGGCGAGCGGCCATGTTAGGATGGAAGATTTAAATTTTTTATTAAGTGAAAAACATGTCTATGTAAGAAATGAAGCTTGTGACACTAAACAGCTGCTAGGACCTTGTGAAAAAAAAACCATATAACAAAAACTAATATTAAAAATGGTGAACGGGCTACAGAGCACCAGGAAGCAAGGGTGGGGAGTAAAAAGAGCGCATGGTGAGGAAGACAAAGGAACACGTTGGAGAGAGTGGACCAGGTGCACCCACACGAAGTGCTGAGTGAAAGAGATTCCTCTCAAGTCAGCAAAGGAAGGATACAACTCATCCAATCAGGCCACTGTGGGACTGAAATGCTTCTGGGCAGCACAAGAATAGGGAGGAAAGCCACTGAATCAAGAGCAGACACTTGAGTTAGACTACAAAGTCATCCAGTCATGAGCAAGGAGCTTTCCCAAAGTCCACTCCAAGTACAAGGTATTATTGGAAACAATAGGTTTGACAGCAGACAGCTAATACAGTCTGTAGCGAAGACCAAAAAACATCTTGGGGGGAGGGGAGGAGGCTATTCACAAAGGGTAAAATTACACACATGTGTACGTTTACTCTCACACTTTGTATGGCTGTTAGCCTTTTCCAAGTGTAAATTTGCTACAAAGTGCTGACTTGCATGTCTCCACCCCCTAAGTATAGGGGTGGAGTCAGATTAAATGTAATCTACGACAGGTTGTTGTTTGTGCTAAGTACACTTTACAGGGCCTCTGCACTCTGAAAGGGGAGGGGACACCGCATGGAAGTGGATGGGCGAATTATATGCACCTGAAAAAAAGCATGCACACCTGACCCCCATTCACTTCCAACAGCATAAAAACTAGCACACCATAGGATCTGCTTTTTTTCTCTTCAGCTTTCAAATCCTGAAGCCACCACATTCTGCCTGAAGGATACAGACCACATTGGAGACTTGGAGTGGTTGCATCAAAATCATACAGCCATGAATGAATGACCCTCTCCAGGGGTGGAGCTTCCATTTGTGCTGCAGGTGCAGTAGCAGCAGGGCCCACTAAACCCTGATTATGGCTGCATTTCACAGTTCAAACAGTAGCCCTGGGGTCCATTTCCTTCCATGCAGTAGGGCCATGACGCACTGGCTACACCACTGACCCCCTCCCCAATCAGCACAAAATATACTTACCATATTAGTACCTGGCTGGGTCTCCCTTTACTTTGCAGCAGCAGGTAAAACAAAGGGATAGACAGGAAGAAATGATGTGCAATGTGCTCACCTATTTATCAGCTGCCCAGTCCTCATGCATCATGGTCATCATTAACTAGGAGAGGGCTGCTGCTGTTCAGTAAAACAGAGACAGGGCACGAAATCCAAACACAGACCCTTACTTTTAGCCATCTCTGTAGGCTAACACTGACTGAGGGGCCAAGCTTCCTCACTCCTCCAGCAAACCTCTATTGGTGCACACCCACTCCTGAAATGAGCAGGCCTCAGCCTCTACTTGACCCTAGCCAGGGTTTTACAAATTGAAACAATAATTTGCTCTTTTGCAGAGCAGTGCCAGCCTCCTGTTTCTGAACACAGCAGGCTGCAGCAAGATGTAACAGGGGTCTGAGGGGGCCACTCTCCAACAGGACTGGGGGGTTCAGGGGCAGGTCCCTCGCACCACGGGGTCTGCAGTGCTGTCTGTTACGCACCTAGTCACTCCTAGTTTCACTCTCTCAGCCCCTTTCTCTGGGTATTCCTCAGAATGGACACGCGTTGGGCTTCTCCTCCTCGTCAGTGTCTCCTCCTGGCCAGGCAGATTCCTTTCCTCTCTCAGCAGACAGGCTTCTATGCACTTGGCAGACCATCAGCTCCTCCCGCAGTAAGTACAGACTTCAATCAATCAATCATGTCACTTATAAAGCGCACTACATACCCGCGAGGGTCTCAAGGCGCTGGGGGAAGAGGGGGGTGGTGCTGCTACTGATCGAAGAGCCAGGTCTTGAGGAGTCTTCTGAAGGCCAGTAGGTCTTGGGTCTGTCGGAGGTTGGTGGGGAGGGTGTTCCAGGTCTTGGCGGCGAGGTGGGAGAAGGATCTGCCGCCGGCTGTCGTTTTCCGGATGCGGGGGACTGTGGCGAGGGCGAGGCTGGTCGAGCGGAGCTGGCGGGTGGGGGTGTAGAAGCTGAGTCGTCTGTTGAGGTAGGCTGGTCCGGAGTTGTGGAGTGCTTTGTGTGCGTGGGTGAGGAGCTTGAAGGTTATCCTCTTGTTGACAGGGAGCCAGTGCAGGTCTCTCAGGTGGGGTGTGATGTGGCTGCGTCGGGGGATGTCGAGGATAAGACGTGCAGAGGCGTTCTGGATGCGTTGCAGCCGTCTCAGGAGCTTAGCCGTCGTTCCTGCGTAGAGGGCGTTTCCGTAGTCCAGCCTGCTGGTGACGAGGGCCTGGGTGACTGTTTTTCTTGTTTCGGTGGGGATCCACTTGAAGATCCTGCGGAGCATTCGGAGGATGTTGAAGCAGGATGAGGAAACGGCGTTGACCTGCTTAGTCATGGAGAGGGTGGGGTCGAGGATGACCCCTAGTTTGCGTACGTGGTCGGTGGGTGGCGGGGCTGTTCCCAGTGATGTTGGCCACCAGGAGTCATCCCAGGCTGAAGGGTTGGAACCAAGGATGAGGACCTCCGTCTTGTCCGAGTTCAGCTTCAGGCGGCTGGTCCTCATCCATTCGGCGACGGCCTTCATTCCTTCGTGGAGGTGGGCTTTGGCGGTGTGAGGGTCTTTGGTGAGGGAGAGGATCAGCTGGGTGTCGTCGGCGTAGGAGATGATGTTGAGGTTGTGCTGTCGGGCGACGTGGGCGAGGGTGCCATGTAGATGTTGAACAGCGTTGGGCTGAGGGAGGAGCCTTGGGGTACGCCGCAGATGATCTTGGTGGCCTTGGATCGGAAGGGGGCGAGGCGGACGCTTTGTGTTCTGCCGGAAAGGAAGGATGTGGTCCAGTCCAGGGCCTTCTCTTGGATCCCGGCGTCGTGAAGGCGTGTTCGTAGTGTGTGGTGGCAGACCGTGTCGAAGGCGGCTGATAGGTCCAGGAGGATGAGGGCTGCTGTTTCTCCGTTGTCTAGCAGGGTCCTGATGTCATCGGTGGCGGCGATGAGGGCGGTTTCGGTGCTGTGGTTGCTGCGGAAGCCGGACTGGGAGGGGTCCAGGATGTTGTTCTCCTCGAGGTAGCGGGTCAGTTGTTTGTTGACGATTTTCTCGGTGACCTTTGCGGGGAACGGGAGCAGAGAGATGGGTCGGAAGTTCTTGAGGTCCTTGGGGTCTGCCTTGGGTTTCTTGAGTAAGGCGGTGATCTCGGCGTGCTTCCAGCTTTCCGGGAAGGTTACTGTCTCGAAGGAGATGTTGATTATTTTCCGGAGATGGGGCGCGATGGCTGTACTGGCTTTGTTGAAGATGTGGTGAGGGCACGGGTCTAGCGGTGAACCGGAGTGGATGGTGTTCATGATCTCGCTGGTGTCCTCATCGTTGATGTTGGTCCAGGAGAGCAGGCGGTTGGTGGTTGTGGGGGCAGTGGTCTCGGTGGTTGCCGGGGCGGTCGTGGTGTTGAAGCTGTCGTGGATGTCGGCGATTTTGCGGTGGAAGAAGGTGGCCAGTGAGTCGCACAGGTCTCGCGACGGCTGGATGTCGTTGGTGTTGGAGCTGGGGTTGGAGAGTTCCTTCACGATGTTGAAGAGCTCTTTGCTGTTGTGTGCGTTGTTGTCTAGGCGGTCTTTGAGTGAGGCCCTTTTGGCGGATCTGATGAGGTGATGGTGACTGCGGGTGGCGCTCTTGTGGGCGGCGTAGCTGTCCGCTGTCCGTTCGTGGAGCCAGATCTTCTCCAGTTTTCGGCATGTTCGTTTGGAGGCCTGGAGGTCTTCGGTGAACCAGGTGGCTTTCTTGCTGGTGTGGCTGTTGGGCGGATTCTTGAGCGGGGCGAGGGTGTTGGCGCAGTCGTCGATCCACTGTCTGAGGTTGCGGGCGGCGGTGTCGGGGTCGGAGGGTTCGGCGGGTGGGCTCAGGGCGAGGGTTGTGGTTAGCTGGTCTTCCGTGACTCTGCTCCAGCAGCGGCGAGGCATTTGTTCGGTGCGGTGGTGCGTGGTGGGCTTCCTGTAGGTGAAGTGGATGCAGTGGTGGTCAGTCCAGTGGGGTTCGGAGGTGTGGTTGAAGGAGACGTGTGGGCTTGCGGAAAAGATGGAGTCGAGCGTGTGGCCGGCGGCGTGGGTGGGTGTAGTCACGAGCTGTCTGAGTCCGACTCCTCCCGCAGTAAGTACAGACTTCAGGGTATCTCCCCTTACCTCTGGGAGATTGTCTGTCTGGCAGACACTAGCCTTGGTCTCACAGCAGTCCTTCAAATACTCTGCAGAGCTCTCCCTTCCTTATACACATTTTCCAGACAGGGTATGTGGATCCACTTTCTACGATTTCTGAACCAGTTTGGGTTGGTTCTCTTTCAAATGTTCTTTTCTGGCAGTTCCTCAGACTCTGCTTTTGTGCTAGATGATGGCTCTTACAGCAAGTAAAATTATGTTGGCTCCAAGGAGGAGTATTCAAAACAAAGACTCAGTGCAGTGTGAGATCTCTGCACCTGGCTCTCATCAGTCTTCCTGAAGCATCAATCAAATATGGTCATAAGGACAGGCCCTCCTTAGGAGCTTCCTCCATGGACAGGCCCTCCTTAGGAGCTTCCTCCATGGACAGGCCTTCCTTAGGAGCTTCCTCCATGGACAGGCCTTCCTTAGGAGCTTCCTCCATGGACAAGCCCTCCTTAGGAGCTTCCTCCATGGACAGGCCCTCCTTAGGAGCTTCCTCCATGGACAGGCCTTCCTTAGGAGCTTCCTCCATGGACAGGGCTTCCTTTGGAGCTTCCTCCATGGACAGGCCTTCCTTAGGAGCTTCCTCTGTGGAGAGGCCAACCTTATGAGCTTCCTCCGTGGACAGGCCTTCCTTAGGAGCTTCCTCCATGGACAGGCCTTCCTTAGGAGCTTCCTCCATCAGAAACAGAAGTCCCATCGCTTACCACTACCATCAACCAATTGGCATTGATAAGGAAGAATTATTCAGCAGCCCCTTGCTTACAAAGACATCATGGAACTTCTAAAGGTAGCCGTGTCTCCATCCTCCTCCCTTCAGTGTCTGCCCTTTTTCACAGAAATGCATGCAGTCCACTTCCATTGTCTGGGGAAGCTGTACATACTTTGTCTTGTACTATGCCAAACAAAGAGAAGATGAATCCCACTAGTGTCTATTCTCCGACTCCCACATACACACATACGCACAGGCCTACTACCACACAGGTATCACACGCTCTCTGTACACCGACATGCACACGGTATGTCAGTGCAAGGTTTTAGGTTTCACTCAACTGTGGAACTTTACAAAAGAGGGGTCAGAGACCACACTGTCACTGACACAGTGAAAAAGTTCTGGTCGAACTATAAATTACAAAACACACTGCTGCCACCGCCTTACTTGATAACCACAGGAAAGTGATAATAGCTCACTGTCTCGGAGTTAATGCTTTGTGCACCTATCCAGGTCACAGGACAGGTCCTAGACCTCACATTCTCATGAACAGGCTTAGGTCTCTGAGCGTGACCCAGGGCTAAACTAAAAGTCAATATATTCGTTTTCCATTCAGTTAGGAACTTAGGGCAGGGATATACGTCTGCTACCTTGCAGCGGGGCATCCCATAGCAGCAACTGTTAACCCACTTTAAAATGTTTTTGAGGGACTCGTGAGGAAGCGCAGAAGTTTGACAGAATGAAATTAGACTGAAAGGTTACCAGAGTCTTTCACAGAGCATCATTAGAATCTGCAAAGGCTGGTGGAGACATCCAGCCCAGGACAACTGTTTAACTGGCTGCGGGTCATTGAGGAATGTGCTTAAATACCCTAGATAGCGCCTGTATAGGAGGCTCGGTGGTTATGGGGCAACGAGATATAGAAATATCTATAGAATTACAATCAGATTTATATGAAGGCCTTAAAAGATTGAGATAAATATACACATAAACTGTGAGAATCTTCACGTTTACATAAACTGTGAGTATCTTTTCAGGTAGCCTCAGAGGAAAGAGTAACGTGGTAGTAACAAATCATAGGCGTTGTAGTGTATTGTAATTGCATTTATATAGCGCTTACTACCCCGGACGAGGCGTCAAAGCGCTTTTTCAGCGAGTAGCACGCTACTCCGAAACCCAAAAAGGATTAGTGGTGAATTAGTATAGGAAGATATGAAATTAAGTTGAGCAGTGGACATATGAGTTTGTTATTCGGATTGAAAAAGGATAGTGGAGGGATAGCAGAGGGAAGGGTTTGCATTTATATAGCGCTTGCTACCCCGGATGAGTTGTCGAAGGGCTTTTCGGCAGGTAGCACGCTACTCCAGAACCCAAACAGGATTAGTGGGGAATTAGTATAGTGAAATATGAAGTTAATTTGAGTGGTGGACATGTTCGTCTGTTAGTTGGATTGAAAAGGATAGTGGCGGGATAAAAGAGGGAAGGGTCTAGAAAGTGTTTTTTTTGTTTTTGGGCGCTCATAGCAGTAGGAGGAGGTTTGTGATGAGTAAAGGAGAGGTGGAGGGGTGAGTAGTCAGAGGGAAGGTTTTAGGTAGGTTTTGCCCATCTTGTTTTCCATATCATTCTAATGACATGTGATCCTTAATCAAACTAAAAGACGCCTTCTTTCTTCCTTAATGTCGGGGATATTCTCCCTTTGTTGTAGATTGCGGTATTTAGCTTTCATCTCCTTAAAAGCCTTGTATGAGGTCTTTGTATGGACAGCGAGTCGATCGGAAGGGGAAGTTTGAGGGGGTGGGGGCAGTGAGAGCTGTGAATGTGTACCATATGTGGATCTTAGAAGTAGGTTTGAGTGGCTGTGAGGTGGCGAGGGATGTGATTACATACAGTGGGTGGATCGGAAGAGGAGGTTCGAGGGGCTGGGAGTGATGTGATGTGCAGTGGGTGGATCTGAGCAGGAGGTTCGAGTGGCTGGAAAGGCAGGGAGTGATGTGATGACGTGCAGGTGGTGGATCTGAACTGGAGGTTTGAGAGGCTGGAAAGGCAGGGAGTGATGTGATGACGTGCAGGTGGTGGATCTGAACTGGAGGTTTGAGAGGCTGGAAGGGCAGGGAGTGATGTGATGACGTGCAGGTGGTGGATCTGAGCAGGAGGTTCGAGGGGCTGGGAGTGATGTGATGACGTGCAGTGGGTGGATCTGAGAAGGAGGTTCGAGGGGCTGGAAGGGCAGGGAATGATGTGATGACGTGCAGTGGGTGGATCTGAGCAGGAGGTTCAAGGGGCTGGGATGGCTGGGAGTGATGTGATGACGTGCAGTGGGTGGACCTGAGCAGGAGGTTCGAGGGGCTGGAAGGGCAGGGAGTGATGTGATGATGTGCAGTGGGTGGATCTGAGCAGGAGGTTCGAGGGGCTGGGAGGGATGTGATGACGTGCAGTGGGTGGATCTGAGCAGGAGGTTAGAGAGGCTGGAAGGGCTGGAAGTGATGTGATGACATGCAGTGGGTGGATCTGAGCAGGAGGTCCGAGGGGCTGGGAGGGCAGGGAGTGATGTGATGACGTGCGATGGGTGGATCTGAACAGGAGGTCCGAGGGGCTGGGAGGGCAGGGAGTGATGTGATGACGTGCAGTGGGTGGATCTGAACAGGAGGTCCGAGGGGCTGGGAGGGCAGGGAGTGATGTGATGACGTGCGATGGGTGGATCTGAACAGGAGGTTCAAGGGGCTAGGATGGCAAGGAGTGATGTGATGACATGCAGTGGGTGGATCTGAGCAGGAGGTTCGAGGGGCTGGGAGTGATGTGTTGATGTGCAGTGGGTGGATCTGAACAGGAGGTTCGAGGGGCTGGGAGGGCAGGGAGTAATGTGATGACGTGCAGTGGGTGGATCTGAACAGGAGGTTTGAGGGGATGGGAGGGCAGGGAGTGATGTGATGACGTGCAGTGGGTGATCTGAGCAGGAGGTTTGAGAGGCAGGGAGTGATGTGATGACATGCAGTAGGTGGATCTGAACAGGAGGTTCGAGGGGCTGGGAGTGATGTGATGACGTGCACTGGGTGGTACTGAGCAGGAGGTTCCAGGGGCTGGAAGGGCAGGGAGTGATGTGATTACTTGCAGTGGGTGGATCTGAGCAGGAGGTTCGAGGGGCTGGGAGGGCAGGGAGTAATGTAATGACGTGCAGTGGGTGGATCTGAACAGGAGTTACGAGGGCCTGTGAGTGATGTGATGACGTGCAGTGGGTGGATCTGAGCAGGAGGTTCGAGGGGCTGGAAGGGCAGGGAGTGATGTGATGTGTAGTGGGTGGATCTGAGCAGGAGGTTCGAGGGGCTGGGAGGGCAGGGAGTGATGTGATGACGTGCAGTGGGTGGATCTGAACAGGAGTTTCGAGAATGGGAGGGCAGGGAGTGATGTGATGACGTGCAGTGGGTGGATCTGAACAGGAGTTTCGAGAATGGGAGGGCAGGGAGTGATGTGATGACGTGCAGTGGGTGGATCTGAACAGGAGGTTCGAGGGGCTGGGAGGGCTGGGAGTGATGTGATGACGTGCAGTGGGTGGATCTGAGCAGAAGGTTTGGGAAGCTGGAAGGGCAGGGAGTGATGTGATGTGCACTGGGTGGATCTGAGCAGAAGGTTCGAGGGGCTGGAAGGGCAGGGAGTGATGTGATGACATGCAGAGGGTGGATCTGAGCAGGAGGTTCAAGGGGCTGGGATGGCAGGGAGTGATGTGATGACGTGCAGTGGGTGGATCTGAACAGGAGGTTCGAGGGGCTGGGAGGGCAGGGAGTGATGTGATGACGTGCAGTGGGTGGATCTGAGCAGGAGGTATGAGAGGCTGGAAGGGCAGGGAGTGATGTGATGACGTGCAGTGGGTGGATCTGAGCAGGAGGTTCGAGGGGCTAGGAGGGCAGGGAGTGATATGATGACATGCAGTGTGTGGATCTGAGCAGGAGGTTCGAGGGGCTGGGAGTGATGTGATGACATGCAGGGGGTGGATCTGAGCTGGAGGTTCGAGGGGCTGGGGGGGCTGGAGTGATGTGATGATGTGCAGTGGGTGGATCTGAGCAGGAGGTTTGAGGGGCTGGGAGGGCAGGGAGTGATGTGATGACGTGCAGTGGGTGGATCTGAACCGGAGGTTCGAGGAGCTAGGATGGCAGGGAATGATGTGATGACGTGCAGTGGGTGGATCTGAACAGGAGATTCAAGGGGCTAGGAGGGCAGGGAGTGATGTGATGTGCAGTGGGTAGATCTGAACAGGAGGTTCAAGGGGCTAGGAGGGCAGGGAGTGATGTAATGACATGCAGTGGGTAGATCTGAACAGGAGGTTCAATGGGCTAGGAGGGCAGGGAGTGATATGATGACGTGCAGTGGGTGGATCTGAGCAGGAGGTTCGAGGGGCTGGAAGGGCAGGGAATGATGTGCAGTGGGTGGATCTGAGCAGCAGGTTCGAGGGGCTGGGAGGGCAGGGAGTGATGTGATGACGTGCAGCGGGTGGGTCTGAACAGGAGTTTCGAGAATGGGAGGGCAGGGAGTGATGTGATGTGCAGTGGATGGATCTGAGCAGGAGGTTCGAGTGGCTGGGAGGGCAGGGAGTGATGTGCAGTGGGTGGATCTGAACAGGAGGTTCGAGGGGCTAGGAGGGCAGGGAGTGATGGGAAGACGTGCAGTGGGTGGATCTGAACAGGAGGTTCGAGGGACTGGGAGGGCAGGGAGTGATGTGATGACGTTCAGTGGGTGGATCTGAGCAGGAGGTATGAGAGGCTGGAAGGGCAGGGAGTGATGTGATGTGCAGTGGGTGGATCTGAGCAGGAGGTTCGAGGGGCTGGGGGGGCTGGAGTGATGTGATGATGTACAGTGGGTGGATCTGAGCAGGAGGTTTGAGAGGCTTGAAGGGCAGGTAGTGATGTGATGACGTGCAGTGGGTGGATCTGAACAGGAGGTTTGAGGGGCTGGGAGGGCAAGGAGTGATGTGATGACATGCAGTGGGTGGAGCTGAACCGGAGGTTCGAGGAGCTAGGATGGCAGGGAATGATGTGATGACGTGCAGTGGGTGGATCTGAACAGGAGATTCAAGGGGCTAGGAGGGCAGGGAGTGATGTGATGACATGCAGTGGGTGGATTTGAGCAGGAGGTTCGAGTGGCTGGGAGTGATGTGATGACGTCCAGTGGGTGGATCAGAGGGGCTGGGAGTGATGACGAGCAGTGGGAGGATCTGAGCAGGAGGTTCAAGGGGCTAGGAGGGCAGGGAGTGATGTGATGACATGCAGTGGGTGGATCTGAACAGGAGGTTCGAGGGGCTGGGAGGGCAGGGAGCGATGTGATGACGTGCAGTGGATGGATCTGAGCAGGAGGTATGAGGGTGGAAGGGCAGGGAGTGATGTGATGACGTGCAGTGGGTGGATCTGAGCAGGAGGTTCGAGGGGCTAGGAGGGCAGGGAGTGATGTGATGACAAGCAGTGGGTGGATCTAAACAGGAGGTTCGAGGGGTTGGGAGGGCTGGGAGTGATGTGATGACGTGCAGTGGGTGGATCTGAGCAGGAGGTTCGAGAGGCTGGAAGGACAGGGAGTGATGTGTTGACGTGCAGTGAGTGGATCTGAACAGGAGGTTCGAGGGGCTGGGAGGGCAGGGAGTGATGTGATGACGTGCAGTGGGTGGATCTGAACAGGAGGTTCGAGGGGCTATGATGGCAGGGACTGATGTAATGACGTGCAGTGGGTGGATCTGAACAGGAGGTTCCGTTCAAGGGGCTAGGAGAGCAGGGAGTGATGTGATGTGCAGTGGGTGGATCTGAACAGGAGGTTTAAGGGGCTAGGAGGGCAGGGAGTGATGTGATGACGTGCAGTGGGTGGATCTCAGCAGGAGGTTCGAGTGGCTGGGAGTGATGAGATGACGTGCAGTGGATGGATCTGAGCAGGAGGTTTGAGAGCCTGGAAGGGCAGGGAGTGATGTGATGACGTACAGTGGGTGATCTGAGGCGGAGGTTTGAGTGACTGTTGGGGCGGGGAGTGATGTGATTACATATGATAGGTGAATCTGAACAGGGGGTCTTTTGTTCTTGCTTAAGCATCAGGAGCTCTCATTTAATCCTCAGGTATCAGGGTTGGGGCCTCGTGCATGCAGATCTCTTCACCCTTAGGTTTGTACCTTACACATTAAAGGCACAGTTTGTTTTGGTAGGGTGACCTTAAGTATCTGGGCAGTTGGTAAGGTGAGAAAAGAGTAGTCATGTGGCTCTGTGCTTGATCACAGTTTTTTAACTGCTTTAAAGTTCAATTTGGGAATGGGGCGGTGCGTCCAATGGGGCGTTGGGGTGTTGCCCCCCCGCCCGCAGCTGCTAGCTACTCGGCGTCTCTGAACTTAAGTAAACTCTCGGTTTACTTAAGTTCAGAGACGCCGAGGGAGAACTGGCAATCATGTCAGTCAGCATGACGTCGGACCGCCCACCCCCTTCAGAGTCTGAAGGGGGTGGGCGGTCCGGTGTCATGTTGACTGACATGATTGTCAGACCAGGGGCAGCAGCACAAGTGCGCATGAGTGGGGAAGGTAAGCGAATTTTTCGCCCGTGCCCAGTCATGCGCACTGGTGTCTGCTGTGGCTGGCGCATGCCCATAAGGAGAGCGAGGGTTGAGCAAAGGCTCAAACCTCGCTCTCCTAATGGGCAGGCGGGCGGAGAGTAACCATGCCCTCAGTCAATCCTGGCGCTGCCAGCAGCGCCAGGATTGGCTGACAGGGGTTTGTCACTTGCCAGAAGTGATGCGGCTGTTCCAAGGCGCCAGAACGGACCCGAGGCGGCGCGGACCTTGTCAGGTAGGAATAGGATTTTTATTTTAAAACTACCCCCCACCCCTGCAACTGCTTCACTCTCCCGTCAGGAAGCAGTGTCTAGCAAGGATGCAATGCAAAGAGCCTCCTGCAAGTACGGAAAAGTCCCCCGTTACTGTCCATGAACGCACAGCTCCAGAAGTGTGCAGAAGATTTACAACTGGTAATAAAAGTCACTGCAGCGATTGCGAATGTGACTTCATCTGCTTCCTTCGATCCGGCCCGGGGCAGGGGTGGGGGGTTAGGAAGGTTGGGGGCGGGTGTGTGCAATCCGTGAATGCAGGAGCATTTGCATTTACAGGCCTATG
The DNA here is from genome assembly GCA_963921515.1 of Calotriton arnoldi. NCBI lineage: Eukaryota > Metazoa > Chordata > Amphibia > Caudata > Salamandridae > Calotriton > Calotriton arnoldi. Next base: position 978,667 of record CAWUFW010001681.1, on the reverse strand, counting down.
GTGTTATTGTGCTGCCTGTATGAGTGTCAAGCTGAGGGGTGTTTATTTGTGCACTGTCGCGTGTGTTTGAGAGGCTGCTCTTAGACGTGCATACATACCAGTCAGTTCTTGCGGTCAGTGTGCTTGCAGGGAATGTGCTGTTGTTTCTCGGGAGCCTGTTGGGTTTGACTCTCTTTCTATGTGAGTAAAATGTGCCACATAATGCTTCATAATTTGTCTTTTATTGCCGCATAAAATACTCAACTGTTACCTTGCCACATAATTCGACCCTTCCCTGTCGCATAATTACAGTGGCCCTGACTATTTTTTTCATTAGTGTGGCTGTGGCATGAGTGTGTGTGCGAATGTGTGTCCTGTCTGTTCTATGTGTATGCACAGTGAAGGTTTTTGCATGTGAGGTCGAGCTATTGTGCACATGTGCATGCATGATGGGAACACTTGTGTGTGTTGGAGGTGTTGTTTGTGACACATAATGTGTATGTGGGTGCCAGGTTTTTATAGCGCCGTCTATAGCCGACACCGCAAACCGAATAGTCTCTCGTGGTCCTTTAGATGGCACGAGCCATCAATAACAAACTCAGTAGCAGTGGCACCATTTTTACCGACCTAGTAGGGATAACAGGCTGAGCCTGCCCCGTCAGGTTTGAGCCCGTGGTTTGATGGTGAATCTAGAGCTGGCCTCTAGGACACCCGCCATGTTGGCAGTTGCCTTACGTGGGTTTTAGGACAGTAAAGTACCTGGAGAGAGGGAGACAGAGAGGGAGACAGAGGGAGACAGAGAGGGAGAGGGAGACAGAGAGAGAGGGAGGGAGACCGAGACAGAGTGAGACAGACAGAAGGAGGGAGACAGAGAGAGAGGGAGACAGAGAGAGAGGGAGACAGAGAGAGAGGGAGACAGAGAGAGAGGGAGACAGAGAGAGAGGGAGACAGAGAGAGAGGGAGACAGAGGGCGACAGACAGAGGGAGGGCGACAGACAGAGGGAGGGAGACAGACAGAGGGAGGGAGACAGACAGAGGGAGGGACACAGACAGAGGGAGGGACACAGACAGAGGGAGGGACACAGACAGAGGGAGGGACACAGACAGAGGGAGGGACACAGACAGAGGGACACAGACAGAGGGACACAGACAGAGGGACACAGACAGAGGGACACAGACAGAGGGACACAGACAGAGGGACACAGACAGAGGGACACAGACAGAGGGACACAGACAGAGGGACACAGACAGAGGGACACAGACAGAGGGACACAGACAGAGGGACACAGAGGGACACAGACAGAGGGACACAGAGGGACACAGACAGAGAGGGAGGGAGACAGAGAGGGAGGGAGACAGAGGGAGGGAGACAGACAGAGGGAGACAGACAGAGGGAGACAGACAGAGAGAGAGGGAGACAGACAGAGAGAGAGGGAGACAGACAGAGAGAGAGGGAGACAGAGAGAGAGAGACAGAGAGAGGGAGACAGAGAGAGAGGGAGACAGAGAGAGAGGGAGACAGAGAGAGTGGGAGACAGAGAGAGGGAGACGGAGAGAGGGAGACGGAGAGAGGGAGACAGAGGGAGACGGAGACAGAGGGAGACGGAGACAGAGGGAGACGGAGACAGAGGGAGACGGAGAGTGAGGGAGACGGAGAGTGAGGGAGACGGAGAGTGAGGGAGACGGAGAGTGAGGGAGACAGAGTGAGGGAGACAGAGTGAGGGAGACAGAGGGAGGGAGACAGAGGGAGGGAGACAGAGGGCAACAGAGGGAGGGAGACAGAGGGAGGGAGGGAGACAGAGAGAGAGGAAGACAGAGAGAGAGGAAGACAGAGTGAGGGAGACAGAGGGCGACAGAGTGAGGGAGACAGAGGGCGACAGAGTGAGGGAGACAGAGGGCGACAGAGTGAGGGAGACAGAGGGCGACAGAGTGAGGGAGACAGACAGAGGGAGACAGACAGACAGAGGGAGGGAGAGAGAGAGAGAGAGAGGGAGAGAGAGAGAGAGAGAGAGGGAGAGAGAGAGAGAGGGAGACAGAGGGAGGGAGACAGAGGGAGGGAGACAGAGGGAGGGAGACAGAGGGAGGGAGACAGAGGGAGGGAGACAGAGGGAGGGAGACAGAGGGAGGGAGACACATAGAGGGAGACACATAGAGGGAGTCAGGGGGAAAGGGAGACCGACAGAGGGAGGGAGACAGAGGGAGGGAGACAGAGGGAGGGAGAGACAGAGGGAGGGAGACAGAGGGAGGGAGACAGAGAGAGGGAGACAGAGGGAGGGAGACAGAGGGAGGGAGACAGACAGAGGGAGACAGAGGGAGGAGGGCGACAGACAGAGGGAGGAGGGCGACAGAGGGAGGGAGACAGAGAGAGGGAGACAGAGGGAGGGAGACAGAGGGAGGGAGACAGAGGGAGATAGAGAGAGAGGGAGACAGAGAGAGAGGGAGACAGAGGGAGGGAGTCAGGGGGAGAGTGAGACAGAGTGAGACAGACAGAGTGAGACAGACAGAGTGAGACAGACAGAGTGAGACAGACGGAGTGAGACAGAGGGAGTGAGACGGAGGGAGACAGAGGGAGGGAGACAGAGGGAGGGAGACAGAGGGAGGGAGACAGAGGGAGGGAGACAGAGGGAGGGAGACAGAGGGAGGGAGACAGAGGGAGGGAGACAGAGGGAGGGAGACAGAGGGAGGGAGACAGAGAGAGAGGAAGACAGAGAGGGAGACAGAGGGCGACAGAGTGAGGGAGGGAGACAGAGAGAGAGGGAGACAGAGAGAGGAAGATAGTGAGGGAGACAGAGGGCAACAGAGTGAGGGAGACAGAGGGCAACAGAGGGAGGGAGACAGAGGGCAACAGAGGGAGGGCGACAGAGGGAGGGCGACAGAGGGAGGGAGACAGAGGGAGGGAGACAGAGGGAGGGAGACAGAGGGAGGGAGACAGAGGGGGAGACAGAGGGCAACAGAGGGAGGGAGACAGAGGGAGGGAGGGAGACAGAGAGAGAGGAAGACAGAGACAGAGGGCGACAGAGTGAGGGAGACAGAGGGCGACAGAGTGAGGGAGACAGAGGGCGACAGAGTGAGGGAGACAGAGGGCGACAGAGTGAGGGAGACAGAGGGCGACAGAGTGAGGGAGACAGAGGGAGACAGGGAGAGATAGAGAGAGGGAGGGAGAGAACCAATACAGTAAAGAGGCAGAGATGTGTTACAGGTAGAAAACACTTAGAGGGCCTGTTTCCGTTGCTTGGCTTCAGGGTCATTTTGCAAGCAGACCAGTTAGAGGATTGGGCACATTTTTAATATGTTTCTAAAGTTTTCTTCTCACTTGTGCTTTAAAATGCTATATTTGGACCCCGTGTTTGCAACAATTTGCAGTAAATATGTGGTGTAAAAGCCGCCATTTGAATCCATTTTTTGAAAATTTTTCTTGCGGGGGGAAAACCCCCCCGCACCCTCCTTTTGCAGTTCAGGCTCGTTACACTACAATACAATTTTTCGCCCCACCACTTTCAAAATCCACCAGCCGCCCCAATCTCTACAATGTGGTTGTGGGAGGAGTGATGTGGGTCGTACTCTTCAGGCCAGAGGTGAGATGGACTGTGACCTCTGCAGTTAGGACGTGTACTAAGCATGCTCCTCTGAGTTGATCCAGTGCGGGTCAGGCGGAAAAGGGGGATACTGACAAGCCGAACTTTAAGTGGGATGAAGGGTCTCTAAAAGGGGCGTAGCTAGAACCCCTTTCCAAGATGCATGACCTATGTCATTAAGGGCCTGGCTTAAAATGTCTGAAATGAAATCCTGTGATTCACAAAACATGCCACCTTAGTATGTGAGGGCCTCTCCATGAGCTTTCAGTTATTGCATCAAGACATCACTCAATAACCATAGCATATACTTAAAACAAGGCAGGCTTTATTGGCTTTGCCAATGCTTTAATATCAGTATCAAAAATACGAATAACAATAATTATTTTGTTGTAAATAACTAGAATAGAAAAATGTTTCAATTAAGACCATATAACATTGTGAGTTAGACATACTAAGGTGTGTGAATGTGTTGTTGATTTTCTCAGTGTTTTAGGCACTCCTTTCACTCCATTCTCTCTGCAATCTCTCATCTGCTGGACCCTTACATCCGTGGTCGCCCCACAGCATTCTTGCATCCTCCAGCTGCAGATCTCACTCTTTCCCACCATGGACAATATGCGATCATAGCTCTGTGCGCTCTGCAGAGAGGCCAAGGATTGGAGGGGAGGCAGCCCACTGACAGGCACCAGTCTGTGAGAAGCTCTCACTGCCTTTAATTCACCTTCCGCCGTGCACCGTCATAAACACCCCCCAAAACCTGAACTCCCCCAGACCCTCGGTGGTGACTCGGCTCACAGTTTGCGCTACACAAGATCGTAAGTTGCATGAAAAAAGCAAATACTCAAAGGCATGCAAGAGGAAGTAAAGCACGTGACATGGAAAGAGGGATTGCATTGCTGGCGTGGGTTACCGCAAGGGTTTTTACACTTTGTTTTTGCCTGTAAAGTTTGAGGATACGAACGTAGTGATATGGTGTTTTGTAACGGTAGTAAGTTGGGCTTAATTTAGGCACCGCCTATCAAGGGCCCATCCTTGGTCACGTGGCAATGTATATGTATGAGGTAACCTGGCACAGTTAGGTTTTAGAGACCCATTCTCACTTAAGTGCACTGTTGCTGTTGAAGGATGAGGAAGACTAGGCCAGTGCAGGGTATGCTCTGCTTCGATGAGGGGAGGTTCAGTATTTTGCGCAGATGCTGTATCGAAGCCAGGATTCGAACCCAGGACCTCAGTCTCCTGGGCTCCAGGCCATTACCTTCTTATAGGGGATCTTGGAGACCCCATGTGCTGCTGAGCGAGCGGGAAGCCTTGCCGCATTCAGAGTAAACCGGGGGATGTCAGGGGTTAATGCACCGCGGGCTGTGCGTCTTTGTGCTCCCTGCTTATAGATTGTCTTAATTAAATTCGGGATCCCAGCTTCTAATTTCATTTCACCCTGGAAAGCCACAATTTCTCCTCGGATGGTCAAGCAGTGCAGTCTTTATGCTAAACGCTGGCGGCCTCTTAGAAAAAGCACAGATTATAATGCTATAGGTTTCTAGAAACCTAATAAAGTGTGCATAAAAAGAAAGCTATAGATTTCTGGTGCTAAAGCTTCGGCGCCGACAGCGGTGATATCTCATTAGAAGAGGAGGTGTCTGAAGACACTGTGTATCGCTGCAAGTGCAGGACTGACGGGCTCCCCAATCTGCATGTTCATTTCAAGCCTTTTCAAGAGGATATTTGATGATGTAGCACAGACTGATGTTTTACAGTCAGTCCTCCCAGTATCGTAAAATCGGATCACTGAATACTGCAAATGTTAAAAAATACAAAAAGATTTCCAAATCGTTATTTTAATATGCGGCACAATATGTATTCATAGTTTCAGCAAATTGAAGCCTTGCATGGAGTGGAAAATAAAAGCCTGTTTGTAGCCGTGGTAGTATTTCTGTGTAACGAGGATGGAACTGATGGGACGGCTTCATTGACGTTTTTGTAGATGGTTGCACTGATTGGTCTTTTCAGTGGCCTGGGTGGTCCGCATTGTGGCCCCCCTCAACGAAAGGTGGCTAGACGCAGGTCTTGTTGGTCTGTGTTGTTATGTTTGAATCTCAGCCATGTGGAAGGTTGATAGGAGGATGAATGCCCATTGAATGAAGCAGAGGTTCACCGTAGAACATCTTACGCATGGCACGAGGTCTTCAGAGTCTACTCACAAAGCCAGTGTCAACGATTGCCATGATTTTACTCCGGGATGTGTGTGTCCCGTTCATGTCAAGGATGTTGTTGGTCTTCCTGCATGGCCTCAACCATCTGGTATTCCTCATGTCATATGAGGAGTCCAGGCATATGGAACATTGCCACCAATTATTTGATGCTGTCGTCTTGTAGAGAGTAGAAACTGGATACAAATGAAAAATGCAGTCTCAACATCCTTCAACTATAGCAGGGTATAGCAAATAAGGGCTGATGTGAATCACTCTCCCTAAGCTCCACACCTTGGAGACCTGATGGAGCACTGATTGCAGTGAGTGTGTCCAGACAGCGGATGAGCCTAGAGGCCACGTCACAGCAAGGCCTCAGTGTTCACTTCAGGTTGGCCGGGTGAAGATATTTCTGGTGCTGCTAAAGCAGTAAGTTAGCTTTTGCTGATTCCCCCATCTCTATAGTTAATTATAGCTGTGTGTCCCATATGTTTTTACTTAGCATAACCATATTGTGGCTTTTCTTTAACCATATCTACTAAAATTGTTAATGTCTCCCTATTGTAATGATACCTGAGAGAGCCTGCATCTATTCTCAATGATTTAATGGAATAAAAACACTAGTTTTGGGCTCATTGGCAGCACTCAATTGTAAACATGTGTAAAAGTTTATCTAATGTTTCCTGTCAGCATTGTCCCTCACTTTCAGTAGATGGTTACGATCCACAATGCGGCATGAGAGATTTCAAGCCCTAGTTTCCTGGACTCAGCAGTTTGGTCAGTGCATATTTTGTGCCATCGCAAGCAATATCCATTCATAGTTGGGCCAGTATTGTTGAAGCTGCCTCGTAACAATCATCCCATTGTGTTTGCCAGAAATTGAATTTTGGAAATATCTGCTGAATATTTGGGAGTCACTACACTGTTGCAGAGTTCAACAGTACATTTATTTGTAAAAGTAAATTATATTTTATTAAATCGAAACCTTGCTTTTGCTCCTGTATATCAACCCATTTGTATGTTAAAGTTCATCTTAATCTTGCAAATAACTTTGTGAATCAGACTCATCACGTCTGTGCTTCTTGTAGCAGTGCAGCGGTCTTGGAGCCAGCTCACTCCACTGTTAATAGACTTGGTGAATTGGGTGGTAACCACCATCTTGAAGAGAACTGTTGTCCTGTAAATTGCCATGTCTTTTACAGCAACATGAACTTTCTACGTTGCAAAGACATGATGCAGACGCGTGTCTGCTCTCCTGATGGGACCTCGATCTCCATTGCGCATCGAGCACCTCCGCTGCGGCTCTACTTTCTTGTAACTGTCTGGGCAGGATATGGATATTGCTGGAGCACACAGGGTACTCGATGTTTCATTTGTAACAAGAAGTAGAAGAAATACTTTTCATTGCAGTACAAAATTATACACAAAGTTAATACATTGGGCCACACTTGGCTTTCTCGTGTTCAGAAAGGCGCCTCCACGGAGGTCTTACTGTTGGAACCTAATTTCCCCTCTCTGAGGAAACTGACCCCAGCACTGATGTAAGGATGATAGAAGGCTTCATTAAACCAGGCGACAAAACCCTCCACCTGCCTGCATTTAGAGTTTGATGTACTTTGAAAAATCGACTGTGGACATTGGACTTATTACATTTATCTTGTGATTAAAGCTTAATTACAAATTCACAAGTAGCCAATGTAGACGCTTATGATGACTTATCAAAGGACATATTAAAAGTTAAAATTTCACAACACCTGAATCCGAGCGTTTGTCAGAGATATACTGTAGGAGGCTGGCTTAGTATATGGTGCACACTTATTTAAGTGATGCACCTTGCGCTACTCCAGGCAACCCTAATGGTGATTTTAGTGGTCTTTGATAACCATAGAAAGCTCTCAAAGTGGTAGCTGTGGAGAGCAGCCTTCAGGCTTATATTGAAGGAGTGCTAAGCAGCTTGTTTTACCAGTTTAATCATGTAGTGTAGGTTAAACGAAAAATAATCACACAGTGTTTATATAAAAATACACACTTTATTACACATCACTCACTAACACATTGGTATATCTCCTACCAGGAGATATCAGCACAATACACAAAAATACTTCTAATGCAATAAGGTAAGTAGCACAAAATACAGTGGTCTCCAGGGGAGACCAAACCATATACTAAGAAAGTGGCTTGAGAACTGCAAAGGAGAACAGGACTTGTACCAGGAGACCCAGAGGAGCCGGGGACACAAGGAACCACCCGCTGTAAGTACCCAGGAACCCCACGGAGGCTGTGTGCACAGTGGGAACAAAGCAGCGTGCCCAATGGAAGTCAATGGAGAAGTCGCAGTTGCAGTTTTGCAGAAGAAGGACCCTTCCCACACGGTGGCTCAAACATGACGAAGCAATGGACACAACACCACACCCCCTGGAGAGGGATTTCACTTTATAAAATGAAACCCATCAAATACTATTTTCAGAATAAGGCTTGGGGTTTTATTTATGCAATGCTCTCTAACAGAAAGGCTTTCCCAGATGTCAAATGAACAACATTCAAATGTGTGTATGTATGTATGTGTATATATATATATATATATTTCAAAAACTCCTTCTCCTTCTTGTATCTCCAAGGAAAAACGGAACAGACACCACTTTCTTGTGCAGCGTTATTTTATTCCTCGTGCATTGGCCGCCATGACGCGTTTCGGGCTTCACAGAGCCCTTGATCACATGACACGCCACGTAGTTTCTCCCATTTTTAAAGTGACAATGTGCTTAATTATTGAAGTGAACATAGAAAACATACTACCCTCATCAAGTACTGCCTTACATACAAACTATGTTAAAATTTGTCGTATTTCATTTCATTAATTCAAGTAAATCCACACTTAAAATTATTAATAGATTAACATGCTAAAAATGACAACTAGGGTTTTTTTTGGCTATTATACCTGTAAAATACATAGGATAAGACACTGTAAAACGACAAACCAAATTTCCTACTATGACTATTGCGACCTTGAAGACATATTTTCATCAATATATTGCAAGTAAACCCTATTTATATGTATAAGTTAGGGTGATGTAAAACCGACACTATGTGCAAATACGCAAAATAAATAACAGTATAAATACCTAAAGAAAACCAATTAAAAAACAATTAAAAAACATGCCTTGATCACATTAAAAGGCATTGATTTTACTGCTTATATGATATACTAACTGGTTTCCTTGATGTGCATATCGGTTATTAAATTGCAACTTATTTGTCGTATTACCATATCAATAGATGATTGCATATTTAGCCAAACCCTAACTATTTAGTCATTTTTCTAATCCTCATGTCATTTTATACAGTACAATGATAAAGTGCAAAATGATGCAAATAAAGTGCAAACAGTGTTATTGTGCAAACCAACATATACGTTACAATACATAAAATGTCACCGTGCATATGTGCACTGTCATTGTGCCATGAGCCCATGAACACTAATGACAGAGAAACTAATGTGGGAGGGAGAAGGTATATATTATAAAAACCCTTAATATAAACCTTTTTTATTTATTTAAAATCCAATGTTATATAATAAATATTAAAAAACCTTTTCATTGCCTGACTTACAACCAAGTATATAAATCTTCCGTAGTATTTAATCCATGTGGATTTTTGCTGTCCAGTTCTAAAATCAGTTTTGTTTCTAATCGTCTGAGTATGGCTTCTCTGTTCCCTCCTCTGCGTAGAGGGGGAACATGATCAATTACGTAATACTTCAACTCGGTCAAATTCTTATTATGTATCTCGTTGAAGTGGCGGGCAACCGGATATGAACTATCATTATTAGATATAGCCCTTAGATGTTGTAAAATTCTCTTGTGTACTGGGAGACGGGTGCTACCCACATATTTAAGTCCACACGTACACTCTAATACGTATACTACATACTCTGATTTACATGTTAGAAACTTATTGATTTGAATCGGATTATCCTTGAAGCCTGTATTGTAAGATGTTTTGTTCTCCCCATATTTACAGGCTTTGCACGTAGTGCATCTGACAAAACCCTTACGATTGCTAAGCCAACTCTTATTTTTGGACAGCTCTGGACTACTACTGACTAAGTAGTCACTTGTACTACATGCTTTTCTAAAAGTGACTACTGGTGATGAAGGCATTTTATCCCCAATTATGGGGTCATTTTGAATCATGTACCAGTTCTTTTTAACTATTTGTCTGATATTATCTCTTTGTTTACTGTAAGTAAGGATTAGACGTGGACTGCTAAACTTCTCTTCACTCCTAGCGGCTAATTTCAGTTTGCTTTTGGATGGTTTAAAAGTAGGTCCTCACGTGATTTAGCATTTGTACGTTCTATGGCTTGATCTATATTATGTGCCAAGTAACCTCTAGCAAGAAATCGTTGTTTACAACTTTGTTGTGCTTGATGTAAGTCGCTGTCAGTACTACAGATCCTACGTATTCTTAGTAATTCTCCATACGGGATGCTGCTTATAGTATGTTTCGGATGAAAGCTGCTGGAATGTAATATAGTATTGCCAGCTGTAGGCTTGCGATGGAGACGTGTCTGTATGGTATTTTCATGAATATATATCTCAACATCCAAAAAGCAAATACTATCAGTACTTATTTCATATGTAAAATGCAAATTTAAATCATTCACATTTAATCTACTTATTAGATTCTCAGCGCTTTGTTTGTCCCCCCTCCACACAATAAACAAGTCATCAATATATCTAATCCACTTAACGATATTATTTGACCATTCATTTATATACGTTGTTCTTACAATGTTCTCCTCCCACCATCCCATATGGAGACAGGCGTAGCTGGGCGAAAAGCTCGCGCCCATAGCTACGCCTCTCTCCTGGTGGTACACTTGTTCTTGGAACATAAAATAGTTATTATATAAACAAAATTTAGTCAAGTCCAAAAGCATTCTGTTGTGTGTATAGAGTTCTATAGATCTTGTGTTCAAATAGTATTCTAGTGCTCTCATTCCATCTCTATGTTGGATGGATGTATATAAATTTGAGACATCCATAGATATTAAAAGATAGTCCTCTCGCCAATCAATCTCTTGTATTTTCCTTAGGAAATCTGTGGTATCTTGTACATATGATGGAAGTGTTCGTACATGCTGTTGAAGGAAAGAATCTATATAGATTGATATATTTTCCAACAGACTCTGATTCGCCGCTATAATTGGTCTTCCCGGAGGTTTATGTCTGTCTTTGTGAATCTTGGGGATGAAATAGATGACAGGCATTGTAGGATGATCATTTTTCATAAATTTGAATTCATCTTGATTAATTAAACCAAGACTTTTCCATGCCACTAATTTTTTGCACAGCTCTTCCTGAATGGTTTTGATTATTCCTCTGGAACTTATCTTATATATACACAATAACAACACACTTGGCAAATGCAACTGTTAAATGCATGAATAGTAATAATAAAATGCACAAGCATATAATGGACGTCCTGCAAGAAATCAGAAAGATATATACATTAAATACATCAGATGATTAACTTGGGATGTGCACTCAGACTCGCTAACACATCACAAAGTCAATACTCAAAGAAAACACCTCAGATGATTCTAGCCACTGGAAACTGAAGGTGCACACTGTCAGACATGCATCACAATGATTGTTATAGCCACTGGAAACTGAATATGCACGCAAACAGCCACGCATCACAATGGCACTAATCAAAAACAAGCTACATCACCGGCTGCAAACTTCATCTTGGCCCCCTCTAGACTGGGGGATTCACAGCCGGGGACAAGAGGCTCAGCAAAACCGGGAACTGCTGCACTGAAGATGCGTCCACCGTTCAGGCTCAAACAATCCCGGTCTCTAAGTCAACAAGCCCCTGTTTTATAATCTCAAAACACACTAGAAGGTTCCGAGAGACCTTCCCTCTGCGCCAAGGAAACTTACTGGAATTGGCCACCTTCCATGCAAGCATTCCAAAGGCAAAAGGAGTTCCCACGTTCCCTCTGCATTCTCACATATTCCAGCCTTTATCTTAACGAAGCTTACGAAAGCCTCTGGCGGTACATTCAACAATCTCCTCTCCAAAAACAAAGCAACCTTAAACGTGATTAACCCAAACAACTTGAGCAATATGTGGGCCTACCTGTGCGCGCAAAAAGCTCAAGCAAGACAGAGTCAGAATTCAAGATGACATGAGGGCATGTCGAAGCCAATAGTAAGAACTTCATAATACTTCCCAATGTACAACACAATGCACATTTGTGCACCACTGCCTATAGCATCACACACTTCATATGCCAATGTACAACATAATGCACATTTGAGCACCACTGCTCATAACACTGCACTTCGAGACCAAGAAGTACATTCCACACCTCTCTCTCATGCTTTCAAATGCACATCCGACACGTTCTGTTCTTGGCAAGCTGTTCTACTCTGTGACAGCTCCCACTTTAAGACTGCAAGGTTACACGGAAAAAGGCATATGCAGGACGTACATTCAGGCTAGGGTGAAATGAAACATCAAAAATCTATTAAAATCATGGTAGTCAAAGTTCATCACATGGTTTCAAACCAAAGAAGTGCCTCTAGCACTACAAGGACCTTGAAGAATTCCCTTGGAGGACGGAAGGTTGGAGAGCCACCTCACTTGTGGATGCCCCAGGAACCAGGTTACCTACACCAGGGAAGCCAGGTGCATAGGGGTGAAGAGACGAGATTGTAGATGACAATGGAAGACTTGGAAGAAAATGCCTCTGGAGAAAAAGGTAAAGAGTCAGATGGAATCCAAGGGTGGATTCTGGAAGTGAAGAACCTGCAAGCAGAGGGGACAGAGTCTGTGCCACTCAGGAGTGACCAGGAGGCACAAACACACAATGCCCAACGATGTCAGGAGGTTCAGAAGAGTCGATTGTGACCTTGTAGCTGCACCTGTGAGGACCAAGTGATGCAGAGGAAGACCAGGAGCCGTGCACGAGCTGTCCCACGTCAGATGTTTGTGACTAGGTGGTCGGTGTCTGGCGGGAGCACCAACAAACCTTGGTAGCCGCAACTGCTGTGGAGAATGAAGAAGGAGCAACATTGGGACCAGCAAGGTCCAAGGGACTCACCAACAGCAGGAGAGTCAGAGCAGGCCCAAGCAAGCAGGGGAGCCCACTGAAGCAGTAGTAGACCCTCAGGAGGACCCTCAGGCCGAAGGCACAGGAGTCGCAGGAGGACCTCGAGCAGCTCAGCAAGAACGAAGGCCCACGGTGCAGAGGATGCGGTGAAGACGCTTAGCTTGGAGAGGAAAGATGCTGGAGGCTGGATCTTCTTGTAACCCGAAGATCTCTGGAGTGCAGAGCCAACAAGCCTTGGCAACGGCAAGTCGACTCTGCTCACAGGGGTTTGGTCCCAGCGGTCCCGACAAGGGATACTGGCCTCAAAATTGCAGAGAGGACAGGTCAGGCCTCAAGGGAGTTGCAGAACCACCACCCATGTTGCTGAGCCTTGGGAAGTCCATAGGACGGCAGGAGCAGCAGACTGGTCAGCTTCGCTGCGGTGCCTGCAGATGCAGGGGAGTCACTTCTTCACTCCAATGGAGATTACTTTGGGTTTCTTAATGCTCACGGGTCTGTTGAAGATCCTGGACGAAGCACAGACGATGAAGAAGACTTGCATAACAGCGAGACCAGGAGCAGCAGGAGTCTTCCTTGGTGCAGTCTCGGTTCCAGGTGAAGTCCAAGTGTCCAGATGGTCGAAAAGTGGCATGGTTTCAGGCTTGAGTCTTGTCCCACATCAAATCTAAGGAAAGCCCTTAAGTACCTTAGGGAAAGGGTTGGAACGACTCAGGGGTCCCTCCCAGAGGAGGGGCTAGGCAGAGAGGAGGATACTCCCATGTCCTTATTCCAGTTTCACGCCAGAGCAGGAGCTAAGAGCTCCCTGAGCTGGCTCAAACTGGAGTATGCAAGAAGGGCACCAAATGTGCCCTTCAAAGCAATCTGGTGATGCTGGCAAGCGCCCCCACCCTAGGCCATTACACGAAGTCCTGTCTTGGAGGTGGTCACACCGCCCTGTGACAGGAAACCTATTGTTCTACCTTCCCCTGCTTGAGCTTGGCACAGCAGCAGGAGGGCAGAACCATGTCTGTGATCGGCAGCAGCACTTGCTTGCTGTCAGACTGAGAAAAACTGTTACCTGGAGCACAGGGAGGGTACCTCAAGAGAGACCCCTCAGTACATGGGATCATACTTCCAACCTTAGAATCGGTGTTGGGGTTTGATTCCAGCATGTTTGATACCAAACATGACCAGTTTCAGTGCAGCCGCTATATAGTTGGACATCGTGTAATGCCTGATGTCAACTATATGTATTAAAATGGCAGACTACGCCTACAAAGCCTGGAGAATCGACTCTGGGGCTTGTAGGGGTGACCTGCTGATGCAGGGGCACCCTCACACTCATAACCACGCGCCCTGCCCCCAGTACTGAAGAGCTTGCCATAGGGGTGACTTATAGATTTTAAGTGCAGTGACCTCAGATATAAGGAAACTTATATCTGTTGTGAGGGGTGCCTGCACCAACTCACACAGGCTGCAACGGTAGGTCTGTAGTCACAGTTTAATTGGACACCCATGGATGGCACGATACATGCTGCAGCCCATGGGAGACCCCTGGTGTACCTATGCCCTGGGTACCTTAGTACCATATACTAGACACTTACAAGGATACACCAGTAGCCAATTGTGGATGTACAAGAGTACTTACCATGGTCAATTTAGGGAGAAAGCACAGTGACTGGGGTCCTGATTAGCAGGATCCCAGTCAGACTAGGTCAAAAACATACTGACACCAGGTAAAAAGTGGGGGTAACCATGAAAGTAGATCCTGCTTTCCTACATATACACTTAATCATTTTGTTCCTAGAATTTGATCATTACTGAAATAAGGGCTTTGTGTGTTTAAGGGAGAGCTGTACCTGGCTGTCAGTCTCTGATTCACCCCCGTGAGGAAAACATCATGCAGATTGTCTCCTAGCAGCACACCGTGGAGTTGTTACTCCACAGACCACAAGGTCTTCCGATCTCATGTGCAAGAATTGATGCTTAGTCTCTGGCTCCTTTCAGGCTGGAATTGAATTTTCAAAGTGAGATAACTGTATTCCTACATAGATTTATAATTATTATAAAACATATTAATATCGGTCTTCAATGCACACCAGTGTGCCTTTTTAACCTTGAGCAACTATTATTATAATTATGCAGGTTGGAGCTGATGAGATCATGGAATTTTCAAAGGGGACATGAAACTTGAACTTTTACCATTGCTTGTAAATTTGGTCTTCATGCCTGTGACTATCTTTAACTGATTAACCGGTGAGCACACTTAGGCCGCTAGTGATCACCCTTATTGGGCATTTGGAGGTTTTTCTGTGTTTTTGAAAAAAATGAAATCGGTTTTATCCCAGGTATATCCAGTTAGAGCCAACAGCAGGAGTAGAAATATCAAACATCTCAATGTTTTAAGATGTTCTACTTTTGTAAAATCTAAAGAGAGCGACTGTGGCCATGCATAGAACTCTGGTGGCAGCGCGGGTTAAACACATGGGTAAACATTGGTTTCCCATACAAAAGAGCACTAAGAAGCCCATGCAAGGTAGTTGACACTTACAAGTAACTGTATTCATGCATGCATTCATCGCCAGACCAGTGTACATTTTATCATCTTCATCAGAGACTACTCCACACAGAACGTGAATTACAGAAACCAGGATGTGATACTGGACAGGGCTAGACTGTGCACTGTCCATTTGGTTTGCAAGTGTTGCCATTATGCTTGTTTCTATATTTTAGCACAGGAAGATAGCCATTTGCCCAAAATACACCATTTTTGGCCTAGTGCTTGCGCCAGGATTAACGCCAAAGCCCCCAGATTACACGATGAGCACTGGGCAACTTTAGCACATCAGGCGTCTGCTTTTCACAGCATGATCTACCCTCCTTTGAAAACTTGTGTGAAAATAGCTTGCATACTATGCACACACTAATATCGCCTCCATGCAGGAGCTCACTGGCCCTCTTTAATGGATACAGCCGCTGCATCTCAGTTGTCAGATTTTCTTCACAGGAATGCACCGCTTAGGCCATATCACAGATACAGTGCATTTTCCTTGTTTGTGCCAGCTCACCTTTTAAAAAGTGTGCCCTGTGCAAACAAGGAAAATGCGCTGTATTTGGATTAATGCGCTGCACCAGGGCAGCCGCGAACTCGCGCTGCCCTTGGGACAGCTCATTCATGTGAAAAACGGAGCAGCTGCTTTGAAGCCGCTCCGTGTTTCACAGTGCAGGCGGGAACCCACCTGCACTTTGAAGGGGGATTAGAGATCCCTTTGCAGGCGGGTACAGTGCATGACTGCACCCGCCTGCAATGGGATGTCTGGGGGACCCCCTTTCCTCCCTCCAGAGGGCTGCCATCAGGGGTGCACTGACAGTGCGCCTCCTGACAGCTTCTTTGCCTCTGCGCCCGCGTCTATAATATGGAGCGAGTGCAGAGGCAAAGGAATTCCCTCATTTGCATGGGGCCACACCCCCATGCAAATGAGAGAACCCCCTGTGATGCTGGTGCTTTATGTGCACCAGCGCTATATGTATTACAGAAGGGGACGTACAAGCGCCTGCGGCCCCTTCTGTAATACCAAAGTGCCCCAGGGGGAGAGCAAAGTGGGCGCAAATGCCTGTTGCGCCCCGAGGACACTTCCGTAATACGGCCCCTGGGTACTGTGAGGGAACTAGACATTGAACATAAAGTAGATTCTTGATTTTGTGTTTAGTATCATATAAATGTGGCTGTTTGCAAAAGTCTAGTGTAAATGTTTGATTTTCCTTTTTCCAGTGGTGGTGCTGCATTGAGCTGTCTTTACTGGTAAGCCGGGACTGATTTACTTCCCATGCAGTTTATTTCCTCCCCGCTGGTGGTGCTACAATTTACTGCAGCCCCTGGAGGGTTGACATATCAATTAGATGTTATCGACAGTAATAGAGGGGCAGTCTCTGTAAATGTGATGTTTTTATGGGCAGGCCGTGAAATGACACCCCAAGGGAATGTAACAAGGAGGAGATATAAATAAAATGGCACCTCTGCACACCAGCAATGGATCGGATTGATATGGCGCGTGATTGTATCTCCTACCTTAAAACATTATTTGTGTCTGGCCAATCCCACCTTCTGTTCTAATTGTCTGAAAGGTCAGATCGTTCAGATGCTGCCTTGGTGGATGAGGGTTGGCGCAGCTTCAGTCTGAATCCGTTACTCGCTTATTTATTGAACATACTATATGTGTAATGACCTTCTACAAAGCCTTCTTTCCCCTTTCTTGATTCCCGAAGAACCACATGAAATATTTAACCCACTAAATTCAGTGGGTGGATATACGCAATTTCCCAGGAGATGAATCTGTGGGAGTTCTGAAAAAACTGTAGCGAAAACCTCTCGGGCACAGTGTCGGTTTCATCTTTGTGGATTTTTGATCTCTCTGTCCACATCTCCTATTGAGTGAGTGCTAAATTTCCCTCTCACAGGTTAAAGAATTTAAAGTCATCTAATGTCCGCCACTCTTCTGATACCCCACATCGCACACTGACATATGAGCCCTTGTGAGCAAGAACAAGGCCTAAAGTGGTCTATAGTGCAGTGATGCTCATGCTAGCACCAGATAGGTGGCATCAGTCATCAGGATCTCACCAAGGTCTGCAGAAGTGGGAAATCTCCTGGCATCCGCTGGTTTTGTAAAGAAGAGCTTGGATCATTTTAGTCAAGATTTTGTCTGTGTTCAAGTGACGAGTGGTGGAATGAAAGGAGGAGTCTGGGACTGTCTAGTAGGAAACCCACTGAGTATAATCGAGGCACTGTTGAGGTATGCTTCGCTGTCTCCTCACTTGGAACCCAACAGCCTCATTAGTCTGAGTCAGTTGACCATCTTTGCTTATGTCGGTTGAAGACTCACAGATCGGTGTCATCCAGTTGCACCATGTCAGTGTCATTTGGGAATTTGCTTTCTTTAAAGTGCCATTTAATATTGCATAGCAAACACAAGGAGGATTGATGGACGGAGCGCTGAAACTTTTCAGACACTCACCCCCAGTCACAGATCTGGGTTGAATCCATCCTCATTCTTTAGCTCACTTCGCCACCTCAGTTCAGACCCAGCGATATGCAAATCAGTCTTGACCCTCTGCCTCATGGGAACAGTCCAGCCCGAACTGCCAAGCCAGGTCTTCCCTGAACCGGAAACAAGCATCCTGGGACCGGTTTCTGGGTAACACCCTTCATCAGCCAGGCTAGCTTGAATCCAGTGGCAAAGTGAGCAAGGGACCCACGTCTGGGCATACCCTGCCAACTTAGGGCACACAAAGCAAACACAAGGAGATGATGGACGGAGCGCTGAAACTTTTCAGACACTCACCCCCAGTCACAGATCTGGGTTGAATCCATCATCATTCTTTAGCTCACTTTGCCACCCCAGTTCAGACATAGCTATATGCAAATCAGTCTTGACCCCGTGCCTCATGGGAACAGTCCAGACCGAACTGCCAAGCCATGTCTTCCCTGGACCGGAATCAAGCATCCTGGGACCGGTTTCGGGCTAACAGCCCTCATCAGCCAGGCTAGCTTGAATCCAGTGGCAAAGTGAGCAAGGGACCCACGTCTGGGCATACCCTGCCAACTTAGGGCGAACAAAGCAAACACAAGGAGATGATGGACGGAGTGCTGAAACTTTTCAAACACTCACCCCCAGTCACAGATCTGGGTTGAATCCATCCTCATTCTTTAGCTCACTTCGCCACCTCAGTTCAGACCCAGCTATATGCAAATCAGTCTTGACCCTGTGCCTCATGGGAACAGTCCAGCCCGAACTGCCAAGCCAGGTCTTCCCTGAACCGGAAACAAGCATCCTGGGACCGGTTTCTGGGTAACACCCTTCATCAGCCAGTAGCAGAGTAGTTTATTTGTGGTGCGGCATTACAAATCACAGTCAGTATGTAGTACTGTAGTGGTGTTTGTAGTTAAAATTAGATATGATATTAGAATTAGTTACTGAAGTCCTCTAGCTTCCTCCGGGCCCAGTGCTTGTAATGGTCTGAAACTGGCTAGAATATAATTGTCGTTCAGCCAGAATCTTTCCTAAAATGTCATGCATCACTCATGATGGCAGAGTTTCCATTTGAAATCAACAAATTAATCCAAGACAGCTGTCTGAAAGGGCAAGTTTAATAGGAAGCAGCTACTGGGCCCTCAACTATGATAAAATGTTACTGCTGCTTCCCTGTAAATTGGCTGCAAACATATGATACATTTTTGCATAAGAGCTCTATTGCTGTTAAAAAGAAATACTGCTCAAGCTATCAAAATGATGGCACTGCCAGTTCCCTTAATAACTTGCCGATGGACGAGGTTTTGGCGCGCGCTTGAGAGGGAATATGCATGCGCCCGGGAGATCAAGGGTGCGTTTGAGTGTGTTTGTTAATTTCCCACTGAAGATATATTTTCACTTTAACTGAGAAAGCAATACTTGATTGTTACAGCAGTTGTAATTGAATGTAACAGCAGTTGTAATGGAATATAACAGCAGTTGGCCCCTTCACATCACAATAGATAGAAAAGAAAAAAAACACCCAAATTAAATGTCTGAGGCAGGAGAGACGTGTTTGGTGCTGTCTTGTTCTGTGTAATCCAGGCCAATATGATATATATTACAGAAGCACTGGTTTATTAAAATAATCATGCTTCCAGCCACCGTGCACAAAATAACCTAACAAGACACGTCATGCTCTCTAAGTGCCTTAATTGGTCCGAGGGTAACATGATATATCTAACCAGAGCACTAGTGAGAATGTTCCTTTTTGCCCGCCTCTCGGATCTCGCTATCTGTTTAACAAAAAATCACTATATGTGTCGCACAGCTAACAAATAATTTTAGCACCCACTGATGTTGAAAGAGCAAGATTTAATGGCAAATTATTAATAATTCGATCTGTACTGATAAGCAATAGGTATCTATATTGCCTCACATGTTCCATCGCTATTGGAACCCGACAGGGCGGGGAGTTGAGCGTGGGCCTCTTGGCGGACGGTGGGCCCTGCTCCACCACATTCTCTGCCATCCTCGGTCAAAAGGTGCAGTTTTCATCTAGCGAACGAATGGGCGTAACCACGGTTGAAGGCCTCTTTGTGGAGAGAGTGAAGGGGCCTTTGCTAAAGCTGTACTCTATGTGCTCTATAATTTCTGACGTGTCCTCTTGTGCGCCTCTGGGTCTTAGGACTTCATATGATATCGAGGCTTCTGACGTGCAGAGAAGGTCGAAGGTGTCGGTGAGAGCAATTATCCTTTAACAAGCCTCTAACAATTGCGGGAGTGAGACTTGAGAGGGGGTGGGGGCTGTTCGACACCGAATGGAGCAGACGAAGTCTGTTGTGATGTACAGCTCCATCCAGTATCCTTGACCGCATGGTGACAGTCATAGTGCCTGTCATAATACCGGGCGTGAGCGGGTCGTGGCGTGGAACTGCCATACCTTTTTCAGTGTGAGGTTGAGAAGGCAATACTTTAACACATAAGTAAGTTTGCCTATCGCACAGCAGAAATGACTTTTACTCGAATGTGCTTAACTTGTAGGTATACATATCCCTGTATACCTACGAGTTAAGCACGTTCGAGTAAAAGTCATTTCTGCTGTGCGATAGGCAAACTTACTTATGTGTTAAAGTATTGCCTTCTCAACCTCACACTGAGAAAGGTACGTCCCCTGGACTCTTAACACAGCAGTAGAAGTCTCTCAGGTCACCCTGAAATTAGCGCTGGGTGTGTCCGAAACACTTGTTCCACTGCCTGAAACAGTAGTTTGATTACCGCCATTGTAAAATGTATATGGTGCAGACACCAGTCCAGTGACTTCACGGCCAGAGCTGCCGACTCTGGAGCTGGGCAATCCGGTTCGAGTCTCTGAACAGCATAACATCCTGTGAATCCCACTGCTTTAAAAAAGGCAATTACTGAAGCCCATCATCCACTCCAGAAGTTAAAATGCCTACATCTGCTAAAAGCAGCATTACGGAGAACGGAACACCATATGGCGTAATAGCTAGAGCTGCCTGGCTTTGGAGCTGAGGAGCAGTGTTCGAGTCTCCACGTCGACTCAACATCCGATTCTGGGCTAAACACTCGATTTGCCGTGCTAAATGTAAACAAATAATTTAAGCAGCATCTGCCAAATGTAAACAGTTAGTTTAAGTGGCCTCATGGAAAGTGGAGTGCTCCAAAACCTTATAAGCCACTGTAAACAAGCATTGGCCAATGCAAGAAAACATGCTGCAACCAATAGAACTTGAGAAAAAAGGAAGTGGCCTGCACAGGAACCGATGAAAAGCTAGGAAAGAGAGGAGGCGGGACGGCCATATCCAAAAAACAAGCCCAATCCCCCTTAAAAAGAAGCCCAAACCAAGCAAATATGCTACTAGAAAAAGCCCAAATGACGGTGGAGATTGAAAAGCGCAAAAGCTTAATTAAAAAAATGCAAGCAAAAGTAGGGGAGCCACAGTGGGCTAGGAAGCAGTAAAAAAAGGTAGCAGTAATACAACTGTGGCATTAAGAGGAGGTGGGAGGAAGAATGCTATATTTGAATAAAAGCAGCTAGTGTTATGCTTCATATAGGTACCCTACTATAGGCCCGGGTAACATCATACCCTTTCACCTACATCACCTCCCCTACATTACACACTAACGAGCCTTTTAAGAATTGAACGCCTTTTATGGACTGAACCTTTTACCTAGTTCTAGGCCTGGGTGCAGAAGGAGGGTTTTTCCCTAACAATAGTGTTCTATGACTTCATCTTTAGACTGACACTGCATGAATAAAATATTCATGAGGCTACTTGTAAACCAGGCAGGGGCTATACACCACCTTCCTAATATCTACGCACAAGGTTCATCCCATATATCATCCTCATACCCAACAATGGCTAACACAAGAACAAGGGACAAAGGGACTCTAAATACTTTTCTGTATAAATACAGCACCTCTTGCTATCAGTAGTTGGAGGGAACCGAGACTTCCAGGCCGACACACTGACCAGAGACGCTGAGGCTCCTGCATGCAGACGCTCCAGCTGACAGTGGTCTGAACATCCCTTGCGGGGTGTCCAGCTCGAGACCAGGAGAGGCTCCTACATTCTCACTTCAGGTAATGGGGTTCGACCAAATCCTAGAGGGATTCTTGGCTGCACACCTACTCACATGCTAGGTACACTTAGGTACATCTAGATAGGCATCGTAGGAGTACGCACTCTCTTTTATCAATGCATTTTATATTCATGTATTTATTCATGCTTATTGCAAGATGATAGAACTGCACTATCCTTTTATATTCATAGTACTGCTAATCATATATCTCTGCTACTGTCTAATGGTTGTTTTAGCTCATATACTTTACACGAGAATAACAACTGTTCAATAAATCCTTATTGAAACGCCCAGACTGTTTATTCTGTGTACCTCTGAGATAAACTAAATAAGCACAAGTGACTGAGTGAAAAGTAGTACATTGTTTCCACGATCTTGAGGGATCAGGGTTGTCATGTTCTGAGGTTGCCAGAAACTAATCTCTCCCCGATAAGAGGAGACACTAGTGGCACTGTGAGCTAGCTTTTGCAAACAGGCTAACATTTCTCGGTGGGGGTGTACAGAATCAGTCTGCCACCAAGCCCACAGTTTATCCAAACGCGCAGGTCCTGCATGGGTACTATAGGAACTACACGACACTAGGGCGCTGAAGCTAAGCACAGACAAACACAGTAACAGAGCAGGAAACCAAGAAAAAAATAGTCCCCCGAGAACATATAAAGAGCCATAGGGGAATGAGACAGTACTAAGTCCCTGCTCTGTGGGAGGAACAAAAGACAGAAAGGAGGGACAAAGAGGCAGAACTGACCACTAGTAAGCAAGGCTTTTTAAAGGACACTGACATAGACAAATGAAAAGCACGGGCAAAAAAGGAGATGGACTTGAAGCACACATACTGATCACAGCAGGTCTCGAAGAGACAGTGCATGCACTGTCTAGCTCGACCTAAAAAGTGTACATTTTGTAAAGAATGCTTAGGCAAAAATAATTAATCAGAACCATTTTCTTCATGTTAGGTTTTCGCCCAAAAACATAAACCTTTGTGATTAGTGGAGTATAATCCGACTTGGGGTTACTCTGGGTTATTAGCAGCACCTGGGTTGCTTCTGTACACACCCTCTTTCCTTGTTCCAAATCTCACTGTCATGTGTGTGCACCGTCAAGTTTAATGCTGTCCCCCTGCAGCTATTTTCTGTGTCACTGGTGCTGTAATATTGACCTTGCAGCTGGTCTTAAAGAGGTTACAGACCTCGATGGGGAGTCGAAGTGTAGTTCGTTCAGGGTTGAGGTGCTGTGTAAGTACTTCCTAAGGCCACTAATTAGATCCTGTGGTTCTGTAGGGTGACTTTCATTGCGGCCTGTGTGATGTCATGGATACCATTGAATAGGTTGTTGGGCTTTTCATCTGAAGCTTATTTCTGGTAGGAAATGTTTCACTTCATGATTATGATTCTTGTAAGTGGATGTAGAGTTATCTTCTCTTGGTCATGTCCCAAGGCCGTTTTTTGCTGAAAGGCAGCAGAGCGCTGTACATGATCAAAGATGAGCTTAAAGTCAATGAGTAATAGGAGAGGAAACTCGCTTGTGGATAGTTAATGCATTGTGATGTAGTGTCTTTAAAGAGGTGAGTCTACAACTCTTTCCTAAATTGGAGCAATTTTGGGGTGTCCTGATAGATATGGGGTTGTTGTTCGAGATCCTGGGTGCATAGAAGGAATAGACCTGCTTGTTTTTTTTTACAGTTCTTAGTCTGCAGTCTGATGGTGTTCTGACTCCAGGTCTGTGAGATCCACCAGAGATGGTGAGCTTGTCTTCAAAATAAGCAGGGTGCTGGTCGTGATAGCTTTGTAAATGAAGCTGTTTGTTTTAAAGATGGCAAGGAGAGTCTATGGAGTTCCAACATGATGGGGAGTGGGGGGTGGGGGGGTTGATGGTAACCTATTTCTTCAGGCCCTAGATGAGATGTGCTGTAGCATGTAGGATGCCCCTAACGGGTCCCATTGTGGAGTCTGGGAGGCCGCAGATTAGGGCATTACCACCAACATGAGGCAAGACTATGAGGCCTTTAACAGCAGTTCTGAAGTCACTTTCTGGAAGATATGTTTGACTCTCATTAGAAAGAGAGCTGGTACCAGGCCGTCTTCTGTTTTTTGTCATTGTGTTTGAAGGTGAGGTTAGTGTCCAGGATGAATGCAAGTGGACTGGAATTCTGTGAAAGTTGGAGATCAAATCCATCAAGATGCATGTCATTGAGCCAGGTTCTGCATTAGTTGGTTTCAGCTTCAGGTAGCACTGGACATCCAGGTCTGGATGAGGTGAATCTCTCTCTGTAGCCCAGTTTTTATGATTATTGCTGCTCTGATGTCATGGGTTTTGTCCTTACTTCTTTCTGTATCGTTCTCACCACTGATGCTATCAGCTGGGACTCTATCCATCACCCAGAGCCTGGCTTCTCCGTACCACTTCATGATGCTTTTGAAATCTTGCTGCGAGTCGGTATCCTTATCAATATGAGTGCCTTTTCTAGTTTCATTCCCTTTGGGATGACATTTCCCTTCATGCTGCAACTGAATCATAGGTTCATTTCTGCTCCTACCCCCATGTCTGAGAAGAGTACTGGCTGTATGCTCAGGGTGGCAGTGGTGCTGCAGCAGCACCGGTGTCCTTGCCGGTGTTATTAACCCTTGAACGCCAGGCCTTTGAGGACACAGACTGAATATACTTCCTACCTCCATGTTTTTTGATTGGCTGAGGCAGGAGTGGAGAGCTTTGCCAGCAGCATATTACTTATTTAGGTAGGTAGGTTGGTTGGTTCTGCAGCTTGTGGAATTCTTGGTAGTCTATATTTCCTTATCACATCTGTGATCTGTTATGCCCGATCTCTTCAGGCTGCTGGTTTTAATTGATGCTGTTGCTTTTTCATTCCCTCCTCTTGTTATTTACTTCAAATCCGAGGCACCCTCGTTAGCAAACAGGAGCCGAGTTTGCCTGAGCGTTTTCTTAGAAAACTAGGAAATCTACCCGGGTCAGGCTGCCCTGAGCCTGTGAATGAGCAGCTTGGCTGCCTGCTGAGCACAGTAAGACAAGACTGCCTGCTGAGGTGAGGCAACACAAACACGCTTCCTTTTTCATGAGCATTTTCTGTAAAAGCTGCACTTCTGGCCCAGCACCTTAAAAGAAAATTGTTATTTCTGAAGTTTTCCTCGCCCATATCTGTCTTACCGCCTTTTTCTTGTTCATTAGTATATTTTTCTGTGTGCAAACTCTACATTCCAAGCTCCTTCCCATCTTTTTTGCTTTCTGCAGATATTTTTGCAAACACATCGTGCTGTAGGGCTGGCGCTTCGTTATCTATCTTCCTTTGGCAGCTTGCTGTCTTTCCTGTCTCCGTTACTGTTTTAGGCTAGGTATTGAAAATAAATTATTTGTTTTTATGGAATGCGATGCATGTTATAGATTCAGATTCGTGTTGCGCACAAGTATGTAAGATGCACGCAATCTCCTGAACGAGCTAGACGTTTGCGGGAAGGCCACACGTAAGCTGCTACGCAAGGAAGGGCTAGGAAGGTCAAGTAGGAGCCACCTTTGTCCTCGGCCTGGGTAAGCAATGCGGTAGCCTCAATGTGTGTGTTGAGCAGGACGGCAACATTGATGACCATGTGGAATGCTTCATAATTGTTCGGGCACTAGAGTTGTAGAGGGTAAGAAAGACAGCTTGATAACTCTGTCGAGAACATCTGTGAAGAGCAGACCCCCGGACAACACCAAATTAGGATATTGTGGTTGAGGGTGTCACATATTGAACAAGGTGCTGACGCCGTTGCTATTCACAGTCTGACCCAGGCCATCCAGTACACATTTGTGGCCCAGATGAGGGTGCGCAGTTAATGCAAAATCACCCAGCAGTACAGAAATGCCAGAAAGATCTTAGCCTGCGATAAAACCACATTTTCAAGCATCTTTGCCTTTGTCATCAGCAGAGAGATACGACAAAAGATGACTGACGGGATCCTCTGAGTGAAGCCTAGTCCTTTAAAATTAGAACTCTGCTCCTTTAAAATGGGGAACCCCATTCAGGAAGCTCCCAGTGTCATATTGCTCTCTGCCACACTGCCTTAACCCCATCACATGCCACCACTGTCACACTCCTCCAATGGGTTAGTGGTCATCATAACTGCCTTGATCTCCTGTGACCCTGCAGGGCATCCAGGCTGCATGTCCAGGCAAACGCAGAAAACCAAAAGAAACCATTGCCCCTGCTCTGCGTGCCCTGGAACGCTTTAGCCCTAAACCTTTGGCACTATGTCTTGCCTTTAATTAGATCTCCAAAAGAGAACAACACAACTCAAGCTGGTGCAAAGCAGGGCCTGCACAGTGTTTAATGATTTAGAATATTGAATGATGCTATGCCAGTCCAGCCTCCTCTTCCACGGTACCCCACAGGTACATGGAATACGCCAACCTCTTCAGCAGACTGTGCCAGTTGCAACGGCCATATGCCTGCAGGTCGCTCAACCCAGACTTCAGATGGCAACGGAATCACTAGTTGATTCAGAGCTCAAGCCATTTTCGTGTAATGAGTCCTACCTAATCAGCGCAAGACTCACTCTGCAATTAAATGTTTGTCAGTATGTTCCTTATAGAATGCTCACACAACCAATTGCTGCACCCCGCAGCAGCATGTTACACCTCCCCCCCCCCACACACAAATTCCCTTAATTAAAATACATTCACTTGTGTCCTCGGTTGGGCAAGTAATGATGGGCAACAGTGATGCAAGCTTCATCCTACTCAAATCCCCTGTTTCTGAGGTGCTGACTTTCTACCATCCTATGGTTCTCATATCTGCTGAAACTGGTGGTCGTGGTGGCACATGGATGCTCGTCCCTCACCGCAGCCTCTCCCTAGTCGAAGAACATCGTGGCCTGGTAAGATGGAGGGATCTATAACACACAAAAAGGATGTAGGAATGTGTATTGCGGCAGTGGCACGTGCTCAGTGAGTTAAAACTGCCCTCACTCACAGATTAGTGACATGCTTCATCATCAGGCTTGCTAACTGACACCCCTGTGCAGACCAACGCCTGGGGTGGAGCAAAAGGGATGGGGAGACAATACAAACATAAAGTATTGGGATCACCAAAGTGGAGTGCAGTTTGTGAAGGTTAAAACTAGCTTGGATGTGTCCCTAACTCTAATTGTATTCCTGGGCCACCCGGCCAGGGTTAAAAATGTGAATGATGGTGGTGAAAGGAGAAGATTAGGATCACTTCACCCCTCCTTACTGCAAAGGTGTCGACATGTTTCTGCCGGTTCATGTGTGCCCACAATGTTAGGTAACTCTGGCATTCATCAGGACCTTCAGGATCCCAAAACACAACACCCTATGATCCTCAATTCAGGATTTTCTGGGTCTTTGTCCCTACAAGATCCGGTTTTTCAAATTCACACTCTCATTATAACCTGTAAAGAGAGGAGAGGAGATCTACAATCAGATCCTCTTACTCTAATAATCCTCTTACTCTAATAATTAAATATGTAAGAGCAAGAAACCCTTCTAGTAAATGTACATACGTTCATCTCACTCAATATCTGTACACCACCATCACCAAGAGCCCCTTATTGTCTCACTTGTAAGCTCTTGCAGTCCAAGTCGGAAAATTCATTATGGAAAAGTCACCATTTCATTCAACCGCAGGTGTCTGTCACTTCCATTACTACAGCATGTGTCTAACACGCATCTACTATGGCCGAACAAAGACTCTCACTTACTGAGTTCCATTGAACTCAGTTGTTGCAGAGGAGGCTCTGCAACAACTGAGAGAGAACGCGGACCTGGTGATAAAACCAGCGGACAAGGGGGAACCATTGTCCTTCAGGACAAAAAGGATATACAGATGAGTGCTTACGATTACTATCTGACCAGAGAAACTACAGCATACTTAGGAGGGAGCCCACAGCAGAAATCAGGAAGGAAATAATCTTCATAGTGGAAGAGGGCTTGACCAATGATTGGATCTCTCAACAAGAAGCAGACTACCTGTGCAAGGACCAACCGGTAACACCGTATTTTAACCCACTCCCGAAAATACACAAGCCCACGAGACCACCCCCAGGGAGACCCATTGTATCGGGGATTGAATCCATATTGGAACCTCTGTCACAGTTTTGTGACTTCTTATTTCAAACCCTTGGTGCAGAAGATGGAAGCTTATCTGCAGGATACACGGGACATATTGAATCTCATAAAGATAAAGTTTGACCCCCTGAACGAATACCTCCTTGGCCTTGACATCGAGTCACTACACGAACATCTCCCAGAGAGAAACATTGAGGGTGCTGGAGGACCTCCTATACGCAGAAGAGTGGGTTTATAAAACACCGCGAGCATTCCTCTTGAATTTGGCGGAGATTGCTCTCACCAAGAATTTCTTCAATTTTGAGGGTACAATCTATTTACAGACCCACAGTACTTCCATGGGTAGTACCTTCACCACCAGTTTAGCAGGTCTATACGTTGGGGCCTTTAAGAAGGAATATATCTACAACCAAGGGAGCCCCTGGTTCCAACACATCAAGCTGTGGAAAAGATGTATTGATGACGTCCTAGTAATATGGAGGGGTGATGAATAGACAGTACAGGATTTTCTAGAGTGGCTTAATGGCCGCAGTCCGCTACTACATTTCACGTCGACCATCACCAAAATAGAACTGCCCTTCTTGGATTTGGTTATTGAACCAAAAGGAGGAACATTGTCCACCCAGGTCTATCACAAACCGACAGACAAGAAATCTCTATTATCATTTGAGAGTTTCCATCCAAAATCCTTGAGAGAGAACTTAGCAGTGGTGCAATTCTTTAGTCTCCGAAGGAATTGCACAGACAAGACGGACTTTGTAGAGGAAGCATCGCTCCTAACCAAGAAACTCCAGGATAGACAATATCCTGAAAAGGTGGTAAGACGAGCAAGAAAAAGAGCCATGAATGCTAATAGGTAGAGCCTTTTGGAGAAGGCGAAAAAACCCACTGTGTCTAATACTGTATGCGTCACCACCTTCAACACAGCTTCACATCACATAAGACATTTGATACTCAAAAACAGGCGCATCTTAAACTCCAATAGTCTAGACATAGAAAGACCTTTATTCTCCTACAGAAGAAGTACTAACCTGAAAGACCTGCTGGTTCATACCCGACCCCAAGCTACAACAGTGGACAGAGCCCAAGGTCTATGGAACAACACCCCAGTGACATGCCACAGGAGATGATGTTTGATGTGATGTTTGCCACCTGACCAAAGAAGCCAAGAGCATTGATGTTGGCCTTACTTACCCGTGGGTGCAGAAGGTCCATACGAATTGTAATTCTGAAAACGTAATCTATTTAATAGTATGCCCATGCAGAAAACAATACATAGGCATGACCACAAGAAAGGTGAAGATACTCATCATGGAACACAGGAGCAATATCAGATGCCAAAGATCAAACATTAAATTTACTACACACTACTTAAAGGAGCATCACTCAGTGAATGACGTCTGTTCTGTACTGGATAAACCCAAGATTTACAAGTCCACAGAAGATGTAAAGAGGCTACTCCTTCTAAGGGAACAAAAGTGGGTATATAGACTACGTAGTCATGAGGTGGGGCTCAATGATGACATACCCTGGAATAGATGAATTCCTTAGGAGTAGAGGACAGGACTTTACTGTAGAACACGCCGCCAGGTATATGCTCTCACGATACATCGTGAGTAGGTATCTTGATAGAAACGCATATTAGCCCCATTGAGGGCGAGAGAGGAGGTGAATGCGTTGG
Organism: Calotriton arnoldi; assembly: GCA_963921515.1. Taxonomy (NCBI): domain Eukaryota; kingdom Metazoa; phylum Chordata; class Amphibia; order Caudata; family Salamandridae; genus Calotriton; species Calotriton arnoldi. The sequence continues at coordinate 948,951 of CAWUFW010001681.1, read as the reverse complement.
GCAATAGACTTCGGATTGACCGTAGTGCATATGCTACTGAGAGCTTAATGCCGTTTTTGTATCCCAGGAGAATTACGAAATCCTTAAACTTATTAAGGTACCCATCTACCACATTTGAGTACTGCTTTGGCCTACACTCACTATAGAGACCAACAGCAGAACAGTCAAGTACATCGTTACTTACAGAGAGAGGGGGCCAATTACCCTTGTATTATTTTTTAAATTGTTGTTTCCCATGGATGTGCCGTAAGAATGTGCATGAGGACGCGTTGACATGAACAGAGAATCAATGGCAGATAAACACACGCCTGTCCATTAGCTTGGTTACACAGGAATTAAGTTGCTGGCTTTTTCATGAGAAGAAGTAAAGAATAACAACACAAGGGCATTAGGAGACCAATGGAAATCTGGGCTGAGAGGTTGACGAAGACGACATCACGTTATGGTCACGATATGGAACGTTGTCCCACGTGACCGGAACTAGTTTCCCGATATAGGGTATCACGGAGGAATGAGACCACTACCTTCACAGCGAGAGGCGGGTATTAGCCAGGCAGCGGACCCACCTTGATGAAGTAAGGAGTCGGGGTGGGTAGTGGGGGACTACATACTTACACCTACCGAAAACCATGAGAACAGCTCCGGGGCACAGGAGCTTCTGTGAACATCGGACGCCTGAGCTGTGTAGGAACAGGCTCCCTTATTTGATTTGATACTTGTTAAGCGCTCGAATGCCGTGGCGTCTTGGCGCTGACTGAGGTACATGGTACTAGAGAGCTATAAATGAAATTATTAGATCGTAGAGAATAACCAAATTTTCAGCTCCTTCCTAAACATCAGAAGGTTAGGTTGGAGTCGAAGTATGGACGGCATCTGATTCCAAAGTTTGGCTGCACAAAATGACAAAGTACGGCCCCCCACCTTGCCTTACGGATTTTTGGAATACAGATAAGGCCCATCGTTGTGGATCTGAGCGTTCTGATAGAGTACCTGGAGAACAGCTTCTGTATCTCCCCGGAGATTCCTCCATAAAGGGCCTTATGCACCAAGCACAGGGACTTAAAATCGTCTCTTTGCTGGACTGGGAGCCAGTGTAAAGTCCTGATGGCATCCGAGGTGGGGCGACCCTTAGGGATGTTCAGGAGCAGTCTAGCTGCAGCTTTCTGCAGGGACTGCAACTTCCTCCTCTGCGCCTTATCAATTCCCACAAAGAGCGCGTTGCAGTAATCTAACTTGGAAAGAAAGAGTGCCACTACAACGGTCTTTTGGAGTTCATGTGCAATGAAAGGAAAGATTTTCCTCAAAATTTTCAGAAGGAAAAAACAAGAGGAGGTCAGATTGTTTACTTGGGCCGAGAAATTGAGTTGATCGTCAAAGATCACACCCAAATTCCTAACTTTGGTGACAGGGTGAGAGCAGTCTCCCGCCTCTGTTGGCCACCAGCTGTTGTTCCATAAGGAGGGTCCCTTGCCAAACTCAAGGACCTCTGTTTTGTCAGTGTTTATCTTCAGAAAATTTTGGCTCATCCAGATCATGATGTCTTTCAGACAGGCATGAAAACTGCTGGCCACCATATCTGGTTGTTTAAATACCTATATCGTAAGCTGTGAATCATCGGCATACATGATCAAGGAGAAGCCATGTTTCCTGACAAGATTAGCCAACGGGTCCCATTGTGGAGTCTGGGAGGCCGCAGATTAGGGCATTACCACCAACATGAGGCAAGACTATGAGGCCTTTAACAGCAGTTCTGAAGTCACTTTCTGGAAGATATGTTTGACTCTCATTAGAAAGAGAGCTGGTACCAGGCCGTCTTCTGTTTTTTGTCATTGTGTTTGAAGGTGAGGTTAGTGTCCAGGATGAATGCAAGTGGACTGGAATTCTGTGAAAGTTGGAGATCAAATCCATCAAGATGCATGTCATTGAGCCAGGTTCTGCATTAGTTGGTTTCAGCTTCAGGTAGCACTGGACATCCAGGTCTGGATGAGGTGAATCTCTCTCTGTAGCCCAGTTTTTATGATTATTGCTGCTCTGATGTCATGGGTTTTGTCCTTACTTCTTTCTGTATCGTTCTCACCACTGATGCTATCAGCTGGGACTCTATCCATCACCCAGAGCCTGGCTTCTCCGTACCACTTCATGATGCTTTTGAAATCTTGCTGCGAGTCGGTATCCTTATCAATATGAGTGCCTTTTCTAGTTTCATTCCCTTTGGGATGACATTTCCCTTCATGCTGCAACTGAATCATAGGTTCATTTCTGCTCCTACCCCCATGTCTGAGAAGAGTACTGGCTGTATGCTCAGGGTGGCAGTGGTGCTGCAGCAGCACCGGTGTCCTTGCCGGTGTTATTAACCCTTGAACGCCAGGCCTTTGAGGACACAGACTGAATATACTTCCTACCTCCATGTTTTTTGATTGGCTGAGGCAGGAGTGGAGAGCTTTGCCAGCAGCATATTACTTATTTAGGTAGGTAGGTTGGTTGGTTCTGCAGCTTGTGGAATTCTTGGTAGTCTATATTTCCTTATCACATCTGTGATCTGTTATGCCCGATCTCTTCAGGCTGCTGGTTTTAATTGATGCTGTTGCTTTTTCATTCCCTCCTCTTGTTATTTACTTCAAATCCGAGGCACCCTCGTTAGCAAACAGGAGCCGAGTTTGCCTGAGCGTTTTCTTAGAAAACTAGGAAATCTACCCGGGTCAGGCTGCCCTGAGCCTGTGAATGAGCAGCTTGGCTGCCTGCTGAGCACAGTAAGACAAGACTGCCTGCTGAGGTGAGGCAACACAAACACGCTTCCTTTTTCATGAGCATTTTCTGTAAAAGCTGCACTTCTGGCCCAGCACCTTAAAAGAAAATTGTTATTTCTGAAGTTTTCCTCGCCCATATCTGTCTTACCGCCTTTTTCTTGTTCATTAGTATATTTTTCTGTGTGCAAACTCTACATTCCAAGCTCCTTCCCATCTTTTTTGCTTTCTGCAGATATTTTTGCAAACACATCGTGCTGTAGGGCTGGCGCTTCGTTATCTATCTTCCTTTGGCAGCTTGCTGTCTTTCCTGTCTCCGTTACTGTTTTAGGCTAGGTATTGAAAATAAATTATTTGTTTTTATGGAATGCGATGCATGTTATAGATTCAGATTCGTGTTGCGCACAAGTATGTAAGATGCACGCAATCTCCTGAACGAGCTAGACGTTTGCGGGAAGGCCACACGTAAGCTGCTACGCAAGGAAGGGCTAGGAAGGTCAAGTAGGAGCCACCTTTGTCCTCGGCCTGGGTAAGCAATGCGGTAGCCTCAATGTGTGTGTTGAGCAGGACGGCAACATTGATGACCATGTGGAATGCTTCATAATTGTTCGGGCACTAGAGTTGTAGAGGGTAAGAAAGACAGCTTGATAACTCTGTCGAGAACATCTGTGAAGAGCAGACCCCCGGACAACACCAAATTAGGATATTGTGGTTGAGGGTGTCACATATTGAACAAGGTGCTGACGCCGTTGCTATTCACAGTCTGACCCAGGCCATCCAGTACACATTTGTGGCCCAGATGAGGGTGCGCAGTTAATGCAAAATCACCCAGCAGTACAGAAATGCCAGAAAGATCTTAGCCTGCGATAAAACCACATTTTCAAGCATCTTTGCCTTTGTCATCAGCAGAGAGATACGACAAAAGATGACTGACGGGATCCTCTGAGTGAAGCCTAGTCCTTTAAAATTAGAACTCTGCTCCTTTAAAATGGGGAACCCCATTCAGGAAGCTCCCAGTGTCATATTGCTCTCTGCCACACTGCCTTAACCCCATCACATGCCACCACTGTCACACTCCTCCAATGGGTTAGTGGTCATCATAACTGCCTTGATCTCCTGTGACCCTGCAGGGCATCCAGGCTGCATGTCCAGGCAAACGCAGAAAACCAAAAGAAACCATTGCCCCTGCTCTGCGTGCCCTGGAACGCTTTAGCCCTAAACCTTTGGCACTATGTCTTGCCTTTAATTAGATCTCCAAAAGAGAACAACACAACTCAAGCTGGTGCAAAGCAGGGCCTGCACAGTGTTTAATGATTTAGAATATTGAATGATGCTATGCCAGTCCAGCCTCCTCTTCCACGGTACCCCACAGGTACATGGAATACGCCAACCTCTTCAGCAGACTGTGCCAGTTGCAACGGCCATATGCCTGCAGGTCGCTCAACCCAGACTTCAGATGGCAACGGAATCACTAGTTGATTCAGAGCTCAAGCCATTTTCGTGTAATGAGTCCTACCTAATCAGCGCAAGACTCACTCTGCAATTAAATGTTTGTCAGTATGTTCCTTATAGAATGCTCACACAACCAATTGCTGCACCCCGCAGCAGCATGTTACACCTCCCCCCCCCCACACACAAATTCCCTTAATTAAAATACATTCACTTGTGTCCTCGGTTGGGCAAGTAATGATGGGCAACAGTGATGCAAGCTTCATCCTACTCAAATCCCCTGTTTCTGAGGTGCTGACTTTCTACCATCCTATGGTTCTCATATCTGCTGAAACTGGTGGTCGTGTGGCACATGGATGCTCGTCCCTCACCGCAGCCTCTCCCTAGTCGAAGAACATCGTGGCCTGGTAAGATGGAGGGATCTATAACACACAAAAAGGATGTAGGAATGTGTATTGCGGCAGTGGCACGTGCTCAGTGAGTTAAAACTGCCCTCACTCACAGATTAGTGACATGCTTCATCATCAGGCTTGCTAACTGACACCCCTGTGCAGACCAACGCCTGGGGTGGAGCAAAAGGGATGGGGAGACAATACAAACATAAAGTATTGGGATCACCAAAGTGGAGTGCAGTTTGTGAAGGTTAAAACTAGCTTGGATGTGTCCCTAACTCTAATTGTATTCCTGGGCCACCCGGCCAGGGTTAAAAATGTGAATGATGGTGGTGAAAGGAGAAGATTAGGATCACTTCACCCCTCCTTACTGCAAGGTGTCGACATGTTTCTGCCGGTTCATGTGTGCCCACAATGTTAGGTAACTCTGGCATTCATCAGGACCTTCAGGATCCCAAAACACAACACCCTATGATCCTCAATTCAGGATTTTCTGGGTCTTTGTCCCTACAAGATCCGGTTTTTCAAATTCACACTCTCATTATAACCTGTAAAGAGAGGAGAGGAGATCTACAATCAGATCCTCTTACTCTAATAATCCTCTTACTCTAATAATTAACTAATAATTAAATATGTAAGAGCAAGAAACCCTTCTAGTAAATGTACATACGTTCATCTCACTCAATATCTGTACACCACCATCACCAAGAGCCCCTTATTGTCTCACTTGTAAGCTCTTGCAGTCCAAGTCGGAAAATTCATTATGGAAAAGTCACCATTTCATTCAACCGCAGGTGTCTGTCACTTCCATTACTACAGCATGTGTCTAACACGCATCTACTATGGCCGAACAAAGACTCTCACTTACTGAGTTCCATTGAACTCAGTTGTTGCAGAGGAGGCTCTGCAACAACTGAGAGAGAACGCGGACCTGGTGATAAAACCAGCGGACAAAGGGGGAACCATTGTCCTTCAGGACAAAAAGGATATACAGATGAGTGCTTACGATTACTATCTGACCAGAGAAACTACAGCATACTTAGGAGGGAGCCCACAGCAGAAATCAGGAAGGAAATAATCTTCATAGTGGAAGAGGGCTTGACCAATGATTGGATCTCTCAACAAGAAGCAGACTACCTGTGCAAGGACCAACCGGTAACACCGTATTTTAACCCACTCCCGAAAATACACAAGCCCACGAGACCACCCCCAGGGAGACCCATTGTATCGGGGATTGAATCCATATTGGAACCTCTGTCACAGTTTTGTGACTTCTTATTTCAAACCCTTGGTGCAGAAGATGGAAGCTTATCTGCAGGATACACGGGACATATTGAATCTCATAAAGATAAAGTTTGACCCCCTGAACGAATACCTCCTTGGCCTTGACATCGAGTCACTACACGAACATCTCCCAGAGAGAAACATTGAGGGTGCTGGAGGACCTCCTATACGCAGAAGAGTGGGTTTATAAAACACCGCGAGCATTCCTCTTGAATTTGGCGGAGATTGCTCTCACCAAGAATTTCTTCAATTTTGAGGGTACAATCTATTTACAGACCCACAGTACTTCCATGGGTAGTACCTTCACCACCAGTTTAGCAGGTCTATACGTTGGGGCCTTTAAGAAGGAATATATCTACAACCAAGGGAGCCCCTGGTTCCAACACATCAAGCTGTGGAAAAGATGTATTGATGACGTCCTAGTAATATGGAGGGGTGATGAATAGACAGTACAGGATTTTCTAGAGTGGCTTAATGGCCGCAGTCCGCTACTACATTTCACGTCGACCATCACCAAAATAGAACTGCCCTTCTTGGATTTGGTTATTGAACCAAAAGGAGGAACATTGTCCACCCAGGTCTATCACAAACCGACAGACAAGAAATCTCTATTATCATTTGAGAGTTTCCATCCAAAATCCTTGAGAGAGAACTTAGCAGTGGTGCAATTCTTTAGTCTCCGAAGGAATTGCACAGACAAGACGGACTTTGTAGAGGAAGCATCGCTCCTAACCAAGAAACTCCAGGATAGACAATATCCTGAAAAGGTGGTAAGACGAGCAAGAAAAAGAGCCATGAATGCTAATAGGTAGAGCCTTTTGGAGAAGGCGAAAAAACCCACTGTGTCTAATACTGTATGCGTCACCACCTTCAACACAGCTTCACATCACATAAGACATTTGATACTCAAAAACAGGCGCATCTTAAACTCCAATAGTCTAGACATAGAAAGACCTTTATTCTCCTACAGAAGAAGTACTAACCTGAAAGACCTGCTGGTTCATACCCGACCCCAAGCTACAACAGTGGACAGAGCCCAAGGTCTATGGAACAACACCCCAGTGACATGCCACAGGAGATGATGTTTGATGTGATGTTTGCCACCTGACCAAAGAAGCCAAGAGCATTGATGTTGGCCTTACTTACCCGTGGGTGCAGAAGGTCCATACGAATTGTAATTCTGAAAACGTAATCTATTTAATAGTATGCCCATGCAGAAAACAATACATAGGCATGACCACAAGAAAGGTGAAGATACTCATCATGGAACACAGGAGCAATATCAGATGCCAAAGATCAAACATTAAATTTACTACACACTACTTAAAGGAGCATCACTCAGTGAATGACGTCTGTTCTGTACTGGATAAACCCAAGATTTACAAGTCCACAGAAGATGTAAAGAGGCTACTCCTTCTAAGGGAACAAAAGTGGGTATATAGACTACGTAGTCATGAGGTGGGGCTCAATGATGACATACCCTGGAATAGATGAATTCCTTAGGAGTAGAGGACAGGACTTTACTGTAGAACACGCCGCCAGGTATATGCTCTCACGATACATCGTGAGTAGGTATCTTGATAGAAACGCATATTAGCCCCATTGAGGGCGAGAGAGGAGGTGAATGCGTTGGGCAATAGACTTCGGATTGACCGTAGTGCATATGCTACTGAGAGCTTAATGCCGTTTTTGTATCCCAGGAGAATTACGAAATCCTTAAACTTATTAAGGTACCCATCTACCACATTTGAGTACTGCTTTGGCCTACACTCACTATAGAGACCAACAGCAGAACAGTCAAGTACATCGTTACTTACAGAGAGAGGGGGCCAATTACCCTTGTATTATTTTTTAAATTGTTGTTTCCCATGGATGTGCCGTAAGAATGTGCATGAGGACGCGTTGACATGAACAGAGAATCAATGGCAGATAAACACACGCCTGTCCATTAGCTTGGTTACACAGGAATTAAGTTGCTGGCTTTTTCATGAGAAGAAGTAAAGAATAACAACACAAGGGCATTAGGAGACCAATGGAAATCTGGGCTGAGAGGTTGACGAAGACGACATCACGTTATGGTCACGATATGGAACGTTGTCCCACGTGACCGGAACTAGTTTCCCGATATAGGGTATCACGGAGGAATGAGACCACTACCTTCACAGCGAGAGGCGGGTATTAGCCAGGCAGCGGACCCACCTTGATGAAGTAAGGAGTCGGGGTGGGTAGTGGGGGACTACATACTTACACCTACCGAAAACCATGAGAACAGCTCCGGGGCACAGGAGCTTCTGTGAACATCGGACGCCTGAGCTGTGTAGGAACAGGCTCCCTTATTTGATTTGATACTTGTTAAGCGCTCGAATGCCGTGGCGTCTTGGCGCTGACTGAGGTACATGGTACTAGAGAGCTATAAATGAAATTATTAGATCGTAGAGAATAACCAAATTTTCAGCTCCTTCCTAAACATCAGAAGGTTAGGTTGGAGTCGAAGTATGGACGGCATCTGATTCCAAAGTTTGGCTGCACAAAATGACAAAGTACGGCCCCCCACCTTGCCTTACGGATTTTTGGAATACAGATAAGGCCCATCGTTGTGGATCTGAGCGTTCTGATAGAGTACCTGGAGAACAGCTTCTGTATCTCCCCGGAGATTCCTCCATAAAGGGCCTTATGCACCAAGCACAGGGACTTAAAATCGTCTCTTTGCTGGACTGGGAGCCAGTGTAAAGTCCTGATGGCATCCGAGGTGGGGCGACCCTTAGGGATGTTCAGGAGCAGTCTAGCTGCAGCTTTCTGCAGGGACTGCAACTTCCTCCTCTGCGCCTTATCAATTCCCACAAAGAGCGCGTTGCAGTAATCTAACTTGGAAAGAAAGAGTGCCACTACAACGGTCTTTTGGAGTTCATGTGCAATGAAAGGAAAGATTTTCCTCAAAATTTTCAGAAGGAAAAAACAAGAGGAGGTCAGATTGTTTACTTGGGCCGAGAAATTGAGTTGATCGTCAAAGATCACACCCAAATTCCTAACTTTGGTGACAGGGTGAGAGCAGTCTCCCGCCTCTGTTGGCCACCAGCTGTTGTTCCATAAGGAGGGTCCCTTGCCAAACTCAAGGACCTCTGTTTTGTCAGTGTTTATCTTCAGAAAATTTTGGCTCATCCAGATCATGATGTCTTTCAGACAGGCATGAAAACTGCTGGCCACCATATCTGGTTGTTTAAATACCTATATCGTAAGCTGTGAATCATCGGCATACATGATCAAGGAGAAGCCATGTTTCCTGACAAGATTAGCCAACGGGGTTACGTATATGTTAAAGAGAGTTGGTGACAAGGCAGATCCCTGCGGGACACCGCATGGGAGGTGGAATGTCTCAGACTGTAGATTCTCCCAGTGAATGTTCTGCTCCCTGTCTTCTAGAAAAGAAGAGAGGAGGGTCAGAGCGGTATCCTCTATTCCCACATCCCTCAGCCTCTGCACCAATACCGTGTGGTTCACGGTATCAAATGCAGCAGATAGGTCTAAGAGGATGAGGACCGCTCTGCCCCCCCCCCCCCATCAACTATCTTCCGAATCCCCTCAGTCGCTAATATTAGGGCTGTCTCAGTCGAATGACGGGGCCTGTGTCGGGTCCAGCAGATTGTTCTCTTCCAGGTATTGTGTTAGCTCCTTGTTTATAGCTCTTTCTAGGATTTTTGCTGTCATTGGCAACCTAGAGATCGGCCGGTAATTTTTGGTCTCCATAGGATCGAGGGCTGGTTTTTTGAGGATTGGCCTAATACAGGCTTTTTTCCAAGCGCTGGGATATAGGCCGATTTCTAAGACCTGGTTCAGAAGGGGGGTAAGATGTATACTGATAGTCTTAGATACCAGTTGAAATATAGCTGGAGGACAGGGGTCATTCGGGGAACCCGATTTTGTTGATAATATGAGCTTGTGGACCTCATCCAGGGTGAGTACCCTGAAACGTGAGAGCCCACAATGTGCTGCCCAGGCTTCTATGGTTGGAATGTTGCTGCCAGACATAGCAGTGGCTGAGTTTAAAAGATCATTATAGATCAATTGCACTTTACTCTGAAAAAAGGTAGCCATTTCATTGCAAAAAGCTTGATCTGGTCTGAACTGAGCGGTATGCTGTGGTTTGACTAATGTATGGACGGTTTAAAAAAGTTCCTTAGAGGAATTTCTGGCATCCCCAATTTTAGCAGTAAAATACGCCCGCTTGGCTTCAATGATGGCCTTCTTGTATTTTTCTAGGTTTGCATTGTAAGCTACCTTATGCTTAGAGCTGTAGTCGGTTCTCCAGGTCCGTTCACTTCTTCTACAGTTCATCTTTTCGCGTTTAAGGTCAGGACTGTACCAAGGTGCAGTTGCTGAGACTCTTTTAACTATTTTATTTGTTTCTACTAAGCACCATTAGTAATGTGTGGACACCCGGCAATTTTACCACATTAGGGAGTGATGGATAGGGAGTGATGGAGCGATGAGAAATGTACTGGGGTCACTCTGATTGCAAGAGTACATCCAGTATGCTACAGACTATGCCAACACATGGCATTTATAAAGTTGGAGGTGGGGGCCGCCCTGATTGCCATAAGATCCAAAATGTAGAAGGGCTTAACACTACGAGTAAATGGGAGACAGACAATAAGCAATTATACCTGTTGTATACCTTCGTGTAAGACTATTATTGGGCAGCCCACCATTAATCTCAACATGTACATAATTTGTCTCCGTGTAGTGTGTGACTACAGGGGGCCGCTCCCACTCCCTCGCTCGTTCAAGCTATATGTTCAATGGAACTCGAGTGAGAGTCTTTGTTCGGCCATAGTAGACGTGTGTTAGACACGCGCTGTATTAATGGAAGTGACGGACGATTGTGGTTGAATGAAATGTTGACTTTTCCATAATTAATTTTCCGACTTGGACTGCAAGAGCTTACAAGTGAGACAATAAGGGGCTCTTGGCGATGGTGGTGTATGGATGTTCAGTGAGATGAATGTACGCGCATTTACTAGAAGGGTTTCTTGCTCATACATATTTAATTATTAGAGTAAGAGGATCTGATTGTAGATCTCCTCTCCTCTCTTTACAGGTTATAATTAGAGTGTGAATTAGAAAAACCCGATCTTGGAGGAACAAAGACCCAGAAAATCCTGAATTGAGGTTCATAGGGTGTTGTGTTTTGGGATCCTGAAGGTCCTGATGAATGCCGGAGTGACCCAACATTGTGGGCACACTTGAATCGGCAGAATCATGTTGACACCTTTGCAGTAAGGAGGGGTGAAGTGATCCTAATCTTCTCCTTTCACCACCACCCTTCACGTTTTTAACCCTGGCCGGGTGGCCCATGAATAAAATTAGAATTAGGGACACATCCGAGCTAGTTTTAACCTTCACAAACTGCACTCCACTTTGGTGATCCCAATACTTGGTTTGTATTGTCTCCCCATCCTTTTTGCTCCACCCCAGGCGTTGGTCTGCGCAGGGGTGTCAGTTAGCAAGCCCGATGATGAAGCATGTCACAAATTTGTGAGTGAGGGCAGTTTTTACTCACTGAGCACGTGCCACCGCCGCAATACACATTCCTACCTCCTTTTTGTGTGTTATAGATTGTGTCTGGGGAGGTCGGGGTAGGAATGTAACCTCTCCCCCCTTCTCTATTTGTGTAGGATGGAGGGATCTCCAGACCCCTACTAAACCGTGCAGTTGGGTCCTGAGGGGCTCTTGCGCATAAATAGCAGCAAGCAAAGCATGCCAACGCCGCCGCCAACTGTTGATGAAAGCGTGCATCGGTTTCTGTTATTGCACTTCATTAACATAAGCTGTTTCGTTTGTGTTTAACTAGCTGGAAGTATGAGTGGACAATAGAGTTGGACATTGTCCCTGCGGGCCCAATCCTCCAAGTCCACCACTTTATTGCGAAGATACCAGATATCGGCATCCCAAAAGGATTAGGTCACGTGATTTCCTGTTCGAGCGAGTGAGCCAACGGTTCTGCGGTGTTGCGGGACGCGGTGTTGCCTGCCTGCCTAATCCCTCCAGAGACTGCGAGGTGATTCGCGGCCGCTTCCTGCTCGCATCCTGCAGTTTTGCACAGCACGCCGGGCTGGGGAGGACGCCCCTGCCCTCTGTCACTGGAAATATTTCCTCCAGGATCAGGGACTAGGCGCAGAGGTCGGGCGAGGTGTGCTCCCATAGCCACTCGTCCTACCGCCCCTCCCCTTACAGAGTCGGCAGCAGCTGCAGGACTGCAGGACCAGAGCCGCAAGCCTGAGGCACGGCGCAGGAACTCGGATCACCAACGCCGCCTTTACACGGAGGTGAGGTGGGGAGACGGGAGGTGGGGAGAGGGGGGAGCGGAAGAGAGAGCTGGGCTCCGATACCTATTTCAGCTTGGTTGTGGCCCCTTGTTCAGCTCCTGCGTGATCCCTGCTTGTCTCCCTTCTGGCACCCTCGACATCCTCGCTCGCCCCCGCCTCTCCGAAACCGGTGTTTCTCCATCGGCGTCACTTGCACTCCATCAACCACGGCTCCGGCACAAACCAGGTGAATCAGGTTTGCCCTGGTGAGCCCTTGTACCTTTGGAGGTGACTCCTACTCCAACAGAGAGTTCACCAAGCAGTCAAATTAGCATCCTGCGGATTGGTTGGATGGGCCTGGGAGCGTAGCTGCAGTGGAGCGGAGCAGGGGCGACCTTTTGATGGTAATCGGGCGAGGGAGAACGGATTGCAAGGATCCGGCCAACCACCGCAATTGCCCCACGGACAGAACTTTGTTACACGCTGCCAAAAACTGCTGAGTGGAATTTCGGGTCAAGAGCGGGCCCGGAGTGGCGAGGCAGAGAGGGAAAAGGTTGGTGGGTGGTGAGTTCAGAACATTGAAACACTGAAGACAAGCGATCTACAAGCGCTGTTGCCGGAAATTTGAACTCTTCTTTCCCGATTAAGTGATCAAGTGCTTAACTGTGTGGCGGCAGGAATTAACCAGGCAAACTCGAAACCCAGAGCGTGATGACTTTTAGGAAATTGCGCTCCGGGCGTGTGCTCTCCTCCTCACCAAGCCATAAGCTAAGAAGATCGTTTAGCGGCACTAGACAATTACAGCATCTCTGCTACAAATCCCACCCTGTTATAACTGGGTTTTTCCGTAAAATGCCCCGGATTCACCCTGAGGTGGAAGCTGTAGTCCAAGAAGGCCAGACTTTTAATTTTCATCCTGTAATGCCTTCAACCTCTTCAACGTCTTCTTCATTGCCTCTCGCGGATTCGCTGGAACTTCAAGGGAGCCATGCGGGGCTCCAGGTGCAGTCTAGCGGAGGGCCCCGGCTTCTGGATCAGATTACTGAAAGAGTTGAGAATGGCTCCAGTGAGCAACCGTTTGACGTACCCCCCGGTGCTCCTCTGGATTCTGACCTTCTCGCTAGCCAGCAGAGGCGGCCAATCACTTTATTAAACAGGACAAAGCAGTCAAGGAATGACAGTATGATTGAGATTATACCGGTTGTTTCTCTAGCTCGAGCGGACCTCCATAAGGGATCAGGCGGGGACGGCGGTCCGGATGATTGCCTTGGCGCTCCCATGGTGGAGAAGGCAAAGTTATGTGAAGAGTCATTGCCAGGGGAAGACTTTACACTCCCGGACATTGACATAGAAGCTCAAAAAAGGGACTGGGGAGACCATTTTGATTGTAGGCATAAGGACAATCGGTTAATGAATGGTTACAGGGGAGAAAATACTCCAATCGTAAGCTCCTCTCCTAGGTGTCTTTCTATGCCTCTCCTATACTGTAGTACAAGTCGTCTGATTGGTACCTCTATGTAGTCTGCACACGATGTATTCCTGCCTGATTCTCAACAGAAATGGGGAAATGAGAGCGAGGGTGCGCCCTCAGAATACCTTGTTTGTATTGAAAAAATGTTAAACTCCATACTGTCCTTATTAGAAAAATCTGTACTGAGTTCTGACCATATACTGGAAATGATTTCTGTAATGTTATTTGAAGTGCAAAAGGTAAATAAGTCGGTCACCACTAAACCTATCCCTACGATTCTCCCTCAGATGGGAGAATGGCCAAGCGATAGGCCTGCACCACACCTCCCCTCGGTAGAGTCGAGAGACGTCTCTGTACAGGCAGGAACCCCGCTTTTCCTGGTGCCCCCCACGGCTCCTGTATGTAATCTTGAAAAGGAAGAGTTATGTTTAAATATATTATTTGAGGAGGCCAAATTGAGTCCCCCTTTGGAGAAGTCCAATTTGAAAATCTTCCCTCTGTTTATGAAGGGTAGAAGGGGGGGCGCCGGAGAAATTGGGAAAATCAGGGGCCATGCCAAGCAAACTAAGCAGGTGGGGAGGGTGGGTGGGGAGGGGAGGTGCTAATCTCTCCTACCACCACCCAGGTGTACTACCCTACTTCGCTAGGGAAGGGAGGACAATCAATCAATCAATCAATCATAGCATTTGTAGAGCGCACTACATACCCGTGAGGGTCTCAAGGCGCTGAGGGGGGTGCTGCTACTGCTCAAAGAGCCAGGTCTTCAGGAGTCTTCTGAAGGTCAGCAGGTCTTGGGTCTGCCGTAGGCGGATGGGGAGGGTGTTCCAGGTTTTGGCGGCGAGGTGGGAGAAGGATCTGCCGCCGGAGGTCGCTCTTCGGATGCGGGGTATTGTGGCGAGGGTGAGGTCGGCGGAGCGAAGCTGGCGGGCGGGGGTGTAGAGGCGGAGTCGTCTGTTGAGGTACGCAGGTCCGGTGTTGTGCAGTGCCTTGTGTGCGTGGGTGAGGAGCTTGAAGGTTATCCTCTTGTTGACGGGGAGCCAGTGCAGGTTTCTCAGGTGAGGGGTGATGTGGCTGCGGCGAGGGATGTCGAGGATCAGGCGTGCAGAGGCGTTCTGGATGCGTTGCAGCCGTTTCAGGAGTTTGGCCGAGGCCCCAGCGTAGAAGGCGTTTCCGTAGTCCAGCCTGCTGCTGACGAGGGCCTGGGTGACCGTTCTTCTCGTTTCGGTGGGGATCCACTTGTAGATCTTGCGGAGCATGCGGAGGGTGTTGAAGCAGGCGGAAGAGACGGCGTTGACCTGCTTAGTCATGGAGAGGGTGGAGTCGAGGATGACTCCTAGGTTGCGTGCGTGGTCGGTGGGTGTTGGGGCTGCTCCCAGTGCGGTCGGCCACCAGGAGTCGTCCCAGGCCGAGGGGGTGAATCCGAGGATGAGGACCTCCGTCTTGTCAGAGTTCCGCTTCAGTCGGCTGTTCCTCATCCATTCGGCGACGGCCTTCATTCCTTCGTGGAGGTTTGTTTTGGCGGTGTGGAGGTCTTTGGTGAGGGAGAGAATCAGCTGGGTGTCATCGGCGTAAGAGATGATGTTGAGGTCGTGCAGTCGGGCGACGTGGGCGAGTGGTGCCATGTAGATGTTGAACAGCGTTGGGCTGAGGGATGAGCCCTGGGGTACGAAACTAGGACAGAAAGTAGGTAAGAGGGATAGCCTAGTATTAAAACATAAGGGGGAAATTATGAAAAAGAAACATAAAAAAATGAGACGATTCTCCAAATAGAAAGTGTCAAAATTGCACTTTTCCTGGATTTTGGAAAGCCAGGGCGATATCCATTTAACAACGGAGAAGGGAGGCCCTGAAAAATCACTAGCAGATGGCAACTTGAGAGAACTCATTGGAGCGCTCATGGCATTAACTGGGAGTTTGGGGGACTCTGGATCGGGAGTATCTCCTCTAACCCAGTTGCCGCAGTCCCTCCAAGTAATCCATCCCTCCTCTGAGTCAGCGGATCCATCGGGAGGGGAAATACACATGTTAATGTTAATGGGATTTATAAAGCGCACGAATACCCGGGGGTGTCTTGGCGCTGAGAACACAGTAGGCCCGACCGGCGCCTAATTCTGGAATAACCAGGTTTTTAGCCCTTTCCTAAAGATGGTGAGGGACTGGGGCCATAGACTCCACTGATCCCAGGGTGGGCGGAAACATAGAGGGAGGGCCCTAAGCTCTAATTAGCCCGCATCCTGGGCTGAATAGAACCCATATAGGGACATCATTTCCATCTGATAGAAACACTGAGGCCCCAACTCTTAATACGGCTTTATACTCGAAAACCCATCACCATGGTGGGACACAAGTTGCCAGCTTTACGGATAGGGTCCCTTTATGGATTCCCTTGAGAGATGCCCCAAAGAAAACTAGTGGGGTACAGACCGGTTTATCTCCCATGGTGGATTTTACCTGGCTATTTGACAATGAATCCACACCGGTAAACAGAGGTTATATTCTTAGCTTATTCTCGGAACTAGAGGCATTAAAGCTGATAGCAAGCAAGGATATTTTAAATGTGATGATTAATGTACATGATACTGTTCCATATTCTAGGGTCACTTTTTGCTCCCTAATAGTGGCCAATTTGGTCTTGAAAAATTGTGAGCATTTTTTTGAAACGAGAGCTTGATAGAACATCTGTTAATGAATATGAGGAATACCAAACTGCGGGCCCAAAAACCCATTATTTGAAAGTTTCTAGGGCTACTAATTCAGTGGTGCTAGATGCATTGGGCCCCGATACCGAGTATCCCGTGGGCAATTCCAAAGATATAGTGGTTTCCGTGGACTGGAGGGGGCGCTCAATAAACGTTGTGCCCAATGTGCCAGTCGCCCCTCAGACCTTAGACATAGAAGATGAATTTGCCCAATGGAGTTGGGTTGCAAGAGCCCTGAATAACACTCATCCGGAAGCAGTAAGGAGTGCTTCGTTGAGGTAGCCTGGGTGGGCTACTCTTGTCCTGGAATATGGCCGGTTTGGGTCCCAATGAAACAAAATTGAATTCTTTGAAAATTATGAACCCTTTAATTATATGCTTAAAAGAAACGTGGTCTTGTAAAGAATTTGAATATGATGGCTATTTTGTTTACTCTTGCTATGCTAGGCGTTCGGATAGGGGACATGCTAGTGGGGGGGTCTCGATTTTGCTTAAAAATTCCATTAATTGGAACCAGAAGGTTTTTTGCCGCCCCTCAAACCTTTGTATATGTGTGAAGTTGGCGTGTCTGGGAGATTCTGGCAGGTCCACTTCTTTCCTCGTGGCGAATATGTATAACCCCCTGGGAAAAATTCCGATCATTTTTTGCGTGCATTTTTCTCTTTTATTCAGGATAAAGCTATCAGGGAAGAATGCCCCCTAGTGACATTAGTGGGGGACTTAAATGCCAAAATTTCAAACTCTGCCTCGGGGATTTATGCCAATACAGACAAAGAGGAAATTTGGCACATTCCCGAGATTTTATTGCCAAAGAAAGTAAAAACAGATAAGCGGGGGTTTCTTTTGCTTGATAGCATCAGAAGCCTAGATCTTGTTATTTTAAATGGGAGAGTGCCCGCTGACAAAACAGCACATTTTACCTTTCACTCACAACACACTCAGAGCCTTTTAGACTATGTGATTGTTTCCTAACAAATGTTTGGGGCTTGTGATAATTTCTTTGTCTGCCCGTCGATATGGAGCGACCATAGCATAGTGGGTATGACAGTGGCTTTTGATCTACCCACACTGGATTCGGCGAATTCTGGTCAGGGCATGGCCACCTTTAACAAAGCAAATGGTCGGTCCTTTTGGACGCAAAAAAACATCTTTGAAGTAGGCTCAATTGTGAAGATGGCCCATGTAGAACAGCAGGGTTTAATTCACTCTAATATTATACTCTTCTTTGAGGCTCAACTGGAGAAGATTTGTAATTTAAGTTCTACATCTTCTGAACCTCGCCTGTATAAACAGGATACGTCCCATAAGACTTCTTTAAAACAAGCAATTAACCATCTTGTCCGAAAACAGCATATACATTTCCTCACTGGCCGGCAGCAGGAAATCAATCGCCTTAAGCGAGTGAAAAGACGTATTATGCTCAGTGAAAAAAGAAGGGAGCTTGATGCTAAGTGGATTGGGCTGAGGGAAGCCGAAAGGGCCAAAGACTCAAAGTATTGGCACTTGATCGCGGAATACTGCGCCTCAAGGCAGCGGGCTCTACCCATACCAATTCCAGAAAAGGACTCGGTGGATTACATCTCCCTATTATATGGAAACAATAGCCCAGTTTCTTCCGTGATGACAGATGGGGTTAAACCCGCGTCTATTGAATTTACTGAATTTGGCCCCCCGTCAGGAAAGGTAATGGTAAGTTATATAAAGAATGCAAGAACCTCCGGCGCACAAGGGCCGGATGGAATCCCGATTGCACTAATTAAAAAGAAGCCAGAAGCGTGGGGTGATTTTTTACAGCCACTCTTTAAATATTGCTTTCTTATGAATAAAATCCCCCCCTCTTGGAAGGGGAGCATTATAGTCCCCCTGTATAAACAAGCATTTGCAATGCAATAGGTCTCGCATTTACGCGAGTTTAAGCTATAGGCATTGTAAATGACAATGCCTTTTATTTATGTTTTGAAAACAAAAATAAAAGGCATTGTTATTTGCAATGTCAATAGCTGAAACTCGCGTAAATGCGAGACCTATTGCATTGCAAATGCTTGTTTACCAGTGGCCACAGGAATATCTTTCAAAACCCTTTGCTTTCCCTTTGCAATCCATGGACTGGGACCTGGCGTCTTACAAGTCGAAACTCAGACTATATAACCACAGGAGAAAGGGCAGGTGGAGATTGGCCCCTACTCTCCACAAAACCCACACAGAAGACAGCGACTACTCAGTCGACACTCGCAAACCATGGAATAAACTACCAAAGAAAATCATATGCAATTCAGAAGAACCATAAAGACCTGCCTCTTCCCATAACTAAGGCCACAGGACTAACTGGTTTGTATACGCTGCTTGCGGGCCTGTGGTCACACTTCTTCGCTGGCTAGCACACGCGTCAAGTTAGGCTGCATGAAATATTGGAGCGCTCTCTTTGGGCATCTTGTGCAACATCGATAACCAATACTGAAAGCTGGCACTGCCATCGAAACCCTTCTTTCATTCAAGGACCTCAGAAGCACAGACCCTGGTCTGCGAAGCACGTTGGGGCATCAACACGATGTAGGGAAGCGCAGTAAAAAATACTGTAATGCAATTTAATCTGTTATAATCAGCCAGTGATAAATTTGGGGAATAAAATGGTGCCAGGGCTCTCGTCAGGAGGCAATGCAGCTTGCACCATGCATTGCCCCTGCCATGCTGCTAATGATAGTAACAACACAACTACTCACCATCACACTCCTCCTACAAGTGTGACAATTCATACTATTCCAGGCCCCCAAAGCTATAAGAACGGCTTGGGCGGCAGGTAATAGTCATTGTTAATGTATATTGAATGAATAACTACCTGTTGCTGTGGTCATCTCTAAATGAGTCAGACATCGGCACTTTGTGGCAGACTGTCACTAGCACGGGTGCCAGCACCGGAAACCATCGGCTCAAATTAAGCACTGTAATCAGCAGAACCAACAACACATTCAAGTAAAAGGCATACGCGCCATTAGACCTCTCCCATCACATGCCTTAGGCCCAGGAACATCAGACTACTATGGTCACTCACACGCAACATTAATACAGTTCCCGCAGATGTCACTGTGCACTCCCTATATTCCTAGACCAGGCACTCTCCCGTGGAGTGACATCCTACCTGTCTGCTAATGCACGTCCCTTCAAGAGCAGTCCCACTGGCCTGCAGAGTTTTTTTCAGCCAGCAGCACGGAGCATGTTGCGGTTCTAGTCCCACTTTTATAATTTGAAAAGTGAAACTACAAGTCCCAACATGCTTCATGCTAAGGAATGAAATCCTTGAACCCCCGATGCTCGCATTTATGCAATGTGCCCAGTTTGGCAACATAATGCATTTCCAATCCTACCTCAAGGTGGTGGCATTTCCCAGCCCATTATGGGAACACGAGAGACTTGGACGGCCAGGTAAGTATATAACAGAAGAACTTACACCACAGTGACAGGACAGAGAGAGGGAAAGAGAACAGCTGTTAAAATATGCACCCCCTGAGTCAGGAGGGCACATTCTCTGTGGCTTTGAAATGCAAAAACAGACCCAGGGGGTGCCGGAATCGGCATTTGCCCGGTCACGATGACATTATTGGTCTGCACTTGGAAAAGGACAGTGCGTCAAACAATTCGACCGCACCATGAGGGGCGGCCCAGCCTGCCCAAAACACTCTAGATCCGGATGCCTGGCTGTGTCACGGACGCTAGCGCCTCCCGCTTTCTATTCTTGTACGCCGTTGCCATGGCAACCCAAAGGACAGAAGGATAACTAATAAAGCCTGCTCTCTGTCGCCATGGCAATCTCAAACTCTCGCCGCCGTCACAGGCCTCCGTGTTCAGTGGTCTGTTCTGAAGAGGCATTGATTGGGGTCGGGGCTTCAGTCCCGAGGAGCCTGGACTGAAGACCCAACTACCGCCTTATGCAAACTAAGAGTCTCCCGCGGTACTTCAGTCACTATGGACCACAGCATAATGCACTCGTGCAGCAGGCAGGATGAGGGGACAGGAAGAGGCGTTGGGGCCAGAGCTGCAGCTATGGAGCCAGGTTCCAATCTCGGCGTCGGCTCAACATCCTGTGACTCTGGGCAAACCGCTTATTCTCCCCTGCCTACCAAAACTAGGCGAGCAGCTCAGCTGTGCTCAGTCGCTCTGGAGTCTTGTAACAAACAATGCCAATGTTGCTCATGCAGACATTCTGGCTAACTTCATCGTGGTCATGACAAAAGATACTTATCTCTGTTTATACATCGTACATGACAACAATTACCACTAGAAAAACCACTAACTTCGGGGTTTGGAGCAGCGTGCTGACCTGCGTAGAGGGCTTCAGCGACTCTTCAGGGGCAGTGCGCGTGACGTGAATTAAATTATATTTACAGTGGCTGAATGTCCTTTTCTTCCAGGTTTTAGGGACAAAAAAATATCATACAAATTAAGAACAAGCACAGAATCGAAACCTGTGGTGCGTGCGCACCACAGAGGAGCCGAACGCGGGAATCGAAACCAGTGGTGCGCGCGCACCACAGAGGAGCGGAGGGGCGAGGGAGCCTGTCGTCTGTGCCGCGCGCTGATGCGCGTCCTAGACACAGACGGGAATGGGCGGGACATGCGCCCACCTTTGCCCAATTGCGTGCCGTTATTTTAAAAAAAATGCACGCTACAGCCAATGTGGGCTTCCGAAAGCAAAACCACACGCACGAGCGTGTGGTTAGCTTTCTGAAGCCCATACAGGAGGTCTCGCGCTGCACGAGCAGTGCCGCGCACTGCAACGCTAGGCGCGAGACCTAAAAAGGACCGAAAACGGTGCTGACTAGTTTTAGACAGATTGCCCTCCTGGATGCCTCAGGCAAATTATTTGCAAAAAGCATATTATGCCATCTTCAACAATGGGTTTATGATCAGAATATTCTTCCTCCGGAACAAGCTGGTTTCAGAAAGAACCATGGCACCTTGGATAATACAGCGGTTGTTCAGACAATTGTAGAGAAATATGTTTTCACCCGAGGAATGCCAATATGTACAGCTTTTATTGATTTCTCCACGGCGTTTGACAAAGTGGACCGCCAGACGCTGTGGAGAAAACTTGTCCTCCTTGGCATACCATATCATCTTTTGGGTCTGATTATGGAATTGCATACAGACACCTGGTGCCGGGTTCTGATGGGAGGTTCGCGGGGGTTATCATGTAAAATTAGAACGCATAATGGGCTCAAGCAGGGTTGCCTATTGGCACCACTCTTATTTTCTTTGTATATTGCTGATCTACCCGGCACTCTGAATTCGGTAAGGGGGGATGCCCCAAAAATTGATACAATTGGCTCTCTATTATACGCAGACGATGTTGCAATATTGGATCTAACGCCTATTGGCCTGCAACGTCGGCTAGATGCCCTAAGTAAATATGCAGAGGCTCTCTTCTTGAAAATTAATATCGCAAAAAGCAAGATTTTGGTATTTCGTAAGAAGGGGCTTAGAATAAGGAGATGTCTAAGATGGATGCTTGGTTATGAAAAACTGGAACTGGTTGACTCGTACCTATATCTAGGGAAGGTTTTTTCCAAAACTGGCGAGATTTGGAGCATATTAAACACTGTGTTAGTAAAGCTGTCTCCCAGGCAAGTGCACTAAATAGATTCTATAAAAATTGCGGGAGACGCCATTTTGGCCATGTTTTATCTGTTTTTAAGGTCAAAATCCCTCCCTCGTTAATATATGCTGCCGAGGTGCTGGACATGAACTATTGGCTTTCTTTCGATAAGGCGGAAGGGCGAATCCTGTGTCAAATTTGCAATTTAAACTCTTTGGCAGCCCCACATGTACTGCGCCTCGAATTTGGATTAGTCTCGTCCTTTACCCTATCCCTGGCTACGGTTCTTAGGTGGGGTAACTCCCTCCTTTTGGGGGAGGAGGGTACACTTAGGGCTGCCCTGAGAATAGAAATTTTTGACACGCTAAAAGAACAATCAACGTTTTTTATGTCCTTTGTGTGTGCAAATGATACATTCGGTCTTAGTTTGAATTTCGCTTCTCCTATGTCCAAATCTGTACTGAAACAACTTCTAAAGAAGTCTAGATCCCCTATCAGTTTGGCGAGAGACGCGGCCTCCAGCCAGTCCAGGTCCAGTAATGAGGCGGTCAGAGGGAGTGCTTTGGGGAATAAACCACAGCCTTATTTAACTTGGGATATCCCTCACGGGATTAGAAGGCTGATACTCCTACTGAGATTTAATTTGCTGCCTCTAAGAGATGTAACTGGTATATGGGATAAAACACCTAGAGAGAAGAGAATTTGTGAATTGTGCCAGCTGCAAATCCAAGATCTATATCATGTGTTATTTGTATGCTCAAAGCTGCAAAGTGCCAGGCGAATGCTTTTAAAGCCAGTTTTTATTAAATTTAATATCCACTCTGCCCAGGAGGCACGATCTTTGGTTCTGTCCCCTCCGAATGAAATGGTTTGTTTTAAGATATATCAATTTTTAAAAACATTTCTGCCTATTTATTAGGAATTTTCTTTTGATTGCCTCATGTATTTATAGCACTATTTGCACATCTCTCAATATGTCGATAAAAGAATTTTATGGGTCGGTTACTTGACTGTATCATGTATTTTTAGCACTATTTGCACACCTTTTAGTATGTTTGATATAAGAATTTTTATAGCAATGTATAAGGAAGAATTTTGTACTGTACGTAAAGTTTGTCTCTTTTTTTATTTGATGGTGTGTTTTTGTGGATCTCCGTAGGAGTTCCATAACAAAATAAATAAATTGAATTGATTGATTGATTCGAGTGTAAATTCCATCTAGCGCAGTATATATCCAAAGTAAATGATCAAGGAAGAACAATAATGGTCAAACCAGCCACCCCTGAGTTTGACCATAAAAGTTAAGAAGAAACAAGCATTGGCTAAACCAATAGGTCCCTCTAAGACAAGGAACTGCACCAGCAGATTCCATCCATCCCTGGCTGAATGACATCTCTTCTTCACACGATCTTTGCCTATCCTGCCTTATTTACATCCTCACCCCTAGCGCTCAGGAGCTGCAAGGTGGCATTCAGCAGTTAACAAAAATCCACAATAACATTTAAATCCGTACTGCGTTCTGTTCTCAAATGCAATTAAATGCCATTTGAGCTTAAATTACAATATTAGCTCATCAGCTGGTCCTCAGTTTGATAAACCTACTGTGAACTTTTCACGACCCTGCACCCGGTGCATTCGTCTATATGCAATGATCAGCCTGTACCGAAAGAGTATTGTCATCCACCTGGGCCACAGGTGCGCCACTACCCCACAAGTGAGTCCTAGAAAGGTCTGGATGACTATTTATTTATGTATTTTTAAGTTTTGTAGAATGCTAGACAACTTTTGCCGGATGTCTTTTTCGGTTACGTCCCTGCATTTAAGTGAATTTAGCTTCTTTCAAGGACGGTCTGATCGGTGAGGTAGGACCATGCCCTATGTTTATCTGTGGCGACCCATTCCTTGCATGGACTCAGTTGAAGGCAAGTATTACAAGTTCTGTATTCGGAAACTCATCAGAGATTCATCTCTTGGTCGGGTCTAAGGCCATCCATAGAATTAGTACCTAGACTCCCAAAGATTTGTCTCTGTGTTTAAGCTATTCAAAAAACAAGATCGTTGGGTGATGAGAAGTGCTGCAGTACAGGGAAAGCTTCCGCTTGGGAAGTAGTTCGGTAAGAGTAGGTATTTTGGACCTTTCCACAGCAGCAGGCATTGTGGACTTGATTCCAAAACGAAGGTAATTCATAAATAAAGTGCATTAAGAAATGCGCATGTCCCATTAGATCGGCATTCTTGCAATGGTTTAAACAGTGTTTACGGAATTCCCTCAGGACAACTGAAAGAATCTCCTCATTGAAATAAAAAGAAAGAATTACCAAGTCAGCAGCTCAGCATAATCATATCAACACCACCAACTGGGGGTGGTGGGGGCGTAGAACACAAGCGCATTTATGCTAGCATCTTTTTCGATGATGTGGAAACTGGAAAACACATTTTCTCATAAATGTACGAGCATAGGCCAGAAACATTGTAGATATGAGAGCACTGCATTTAAAAGGTGGCAACGTAAGTGTAAAGGAAGTGGTGCCCATCATGTACAAGTATTCAGAAATACAGGCAATGGAAAAAGCAGCGCCGCAGACGTAAGTCAGATTTGTGCAAAACGACTGTGTTGTCTTGGCGGGTCTGCAACTCAACTTGAGTCATGGATGGATGGTAATGCTTTCTCTTTCTATGTCAAGAATTCGTTGATTTCTTTATATCATTTAATTGCAAACCAATTCATGTCAGACTAGTGGGCGACAAAGCAATATGTCATACGAGTTGGGTATAAAGGAGCTGGAGCCAGGTGGCGGCTGTCAAAGAAATAGTACCTCAATCAGTAGTGGACAAACAATAATTAAGCCTAATCAATCTGTACTTGGTCCAGGCGCCACAGAGAGAAAAGGAAGTGATGCAGGAAGTGATGCGTGGCACTCGCTGTCGAATTAGAAGGCAGCTAAGAAGACGGATAGTCGCAACGAATGGTATGCACTGGGTGGGCTAAAAAAAACTTTTTTAGAGGTTTTTTTTTGGGGAGACCATAGGTTGCCATGCAACCACGCATGCGTGCTGACTGCAGGCTCGACCTAACAAAGGCAGCATATGGAGAGAGATGGCTGTCCCATTATCTGCTAGTAATCCTTCCGCTAAGGTTTTAAAACATGTTGGAGTCTGATGGTCAGTTAAGGAGAACCTTTCGTGCTCAGTAATGCTTGGAAGTTACTGGTGCTGACATCAGTTTGCCCTTCTTTTGGTAGGTCTAAATGGAAGCTTTTAATGTGGTGCTAACTACTTTATTACACTGAATCTGCATGTGTGTTTGAATCCCATGTTTTGAGAAATGTATTAAATGTTGTTACAACGAATACAGCATAAAAGAAGCAAGGTCAAATCATAACTTTAGAGCCATAGCCGATAAACAAGCTATAGCAAAGACAAAAGTCTGTGCCTTGGCCAGCTGGTACAATGATTATTTATTTTATTGTTTTATTGCAATAAAAATAAAATAAATTCTGCCACCTAAATGTGGGCACCATATGTTTGCAATACAAAGTTGAATTAAAAATCATTCACAGATGTGGCCATTTTAATAGTGATTTTTTTCTTTTTAAACAACAAGCCTTTCAATTGCGCCATGCGTTGTATTATTATTTGTGAAATAGCAGATACCTACAATGTTACAGAGTTGCTTACAAACTTCATATCAGTAATTTTAAAAAGGAGATGGAAAATAAATCCCCATCTAGCTGGGCACCCGAACTGCAGGCAAAATAAATAGTGGTTATTTAAAGATAAAAATTAAATGATAATGCCCTTTTTCAACCAGCTGTGTCAATGAAGGGAAGGAAACTACTTTCAGGTGGATGTGACCAATGTGCACAGGCTTTGTGCAGTCACTCAAAGTGAAGGGAACCAATAGGAAAAGTGGGCTGATCCATTACCCCTTGCCGTGGTGGGTGAAAGCCAAATGTAAATGACAGTTTAACAGATGAGTAGATGAAGCCCATTGAACAAAAGCCCCTCTGTGTATGTTTGTATAGTACATACTCAGGAATGCTAGCTCCTTAGTGAGTTTTAGGAGAAAGTTAAAGACCTGGCTGTTTCAGGACTAGACGCTAAACATGCTCACTGTGGTCCTCAGCGCCAAGACACCTCCGGGTATTCGTGCGCTCTTACAAATTCCATTAACATTAACATTAACATATAAATATTTTTGGAAACCAATAGTCTGTCAAAACAGCTAAAGCTGTCTGAAAGGCCAAGCCAAAAAATGATACTGACTGGGTGAATATCTAGAGCAGGAATAACGCTGACCACATAAAGTAACTCCTCTTTGGCTTACAACATTCTTATACAGTACAGTAAGGGGTGCTTTATCCTGTCTATTATTCAAATTCTGTTTATTCTTTTTTCGACTTTGAAGCAGTGAAAGTTCTTGTGGAAAGCATTCTTGCAGAGATGCCTGCATATCTTTAGCAACCTCAACTAATGCTTCTCCCTGCTTACAGGAGATTGTGACAGTATCACTTTTAAGCTTCTAACTCATGTCCACATTGGCCAACCGCAGTTGTCAACAGCCACGTCCGTATGGATAGCATCCATGTATGGCCTGTCATTCAAACAAACACCTATTTGTAATTCGATTGCGTGGTAGCCATAGATCTCTTCTTACTCGGCAACATTCTCATGATCATTTGTTTACTTCCGCTTGAGGACGTGGCAAAAAGAAGAGTCGGAGAAATAAAAATGAAAAATTATTGCAAGCATCGGCGCGTCACGAGTGACAAGTATATAAGTTGGAGAGATGAAGGTAATCATTTGGCCCAAGTGTCTGGTTCTGTGTTTAAACCGAATGTGAATTGTTTGATACAAGAAGATTCTTGAGACCGACAGTGCTAGAAAATTAAGATGGTGAGGATAGGCATCTAAATGAACTTCATGCTATTATGAAAATTGATATAGTTAAAATGTAATTAGATATGACCGCCTTGCAGAATGTAATCATGGATTTCGCATTCTAATCCTCAATTACTGCATCTCCCGCGGGTAGCTGGGCACACAAATCTAGCCTAGGCGGGTAAGAGGTGGTTGTAAGGTATGAAAAAAGCCCTCAAGGGTCAAACTGAGATTATTCTCTTTTAGAAGTGAAGATCCCGTGGCGAGGAACTTCAGTTATCTAAACAACCTGCAGTGACACTTGAAGCTCTCTGAGGTTTCTGTAAGCCGGCGCAGTGTCATCCTTCCATCTGATCAGCATCTGCATATTGTGCACAAGAAGCCATACTTGCTGGTGCTATGTCTGTGGAAACTTTTAATTTAGTTATAACACTGTGGCTTCAAGGCAGTTATGTAGGGATCATGCAATCTGTGCTATTCATTTAACGTAATCAATAGATTTGATTGTTTGTGCCTTCTGAGTCGATCAGGTCAACTAATAAGCCTGCTCAAAGGCATCTGTTACAGCTGTGGTTTGTGTCCCAGTTGGTGGTGTTGATATGATAATGCTGAGCTTCAGACTTAGTAATGCTTTCTTTTTATTTCAATGTGGAGCTTCTCTCTGTTCTGATGGATTTCCTGTAGCACTGTTTAAACCATTGCAAGAATGCCGCTCTAGTGGGACGTGCGCATTTCTTAATGCACTTTACTTATGAAGGTTTTGGAATCAAGTCCACAATGCCTGCTGCGGAAATGTCCAAAATACCTAATCTTTCCGAACTACTTCCCAGCTTCTCATCACCCAACGATTTTTTTGTTTGTTTGTTTTTTTAACTATTTTTATTGTAACAAGTAAACACAACTCTGCAATGACAGCACATCTCATGATACATTGGATTGAGACACATTACAAGAATGGGCGAGCCCCAATATATATCTTAGACATTCCAGCTATCTCGACCTCTCCAACATTACATTTTTAAACCCCTTCATGCAACGTTCTTTAAGACAGTTTCATTTGGTTGACTTTATTGACAGGTGCGCATAGCATTCCCTATATTAATTCCACTTTACGCAAACATTCGTCCATTTATTTGGACAATCTCTGCCCTCATAGACTACCCTCTCAGTTTGCATGCACCAATCCATGTCTGCCTTCCATTCCCTCAATTTCAGGGTGGATATAGCTCTCCAAATCTTAGCTATATTACGCTTGTCCAACATGAAGCTCAGTGTTACCCAGAGACGATCCTTGCTGTTCAGGTCTGTTGCTTCTCATATATTTATTAGGCACCACTTGCTGACATCGTCATTTTTCCTCTGCACACTGTCATGATACAGGACGTCACCTCACCCCAGTAAACCCGGAGCACCAGGCAGTCCCACAACATGTGAAAGAATGTGCCCTCTTGACCACACTTCTTGGGGCACAATGCCTATCTTGACCAGTGTTGTATAGGTATAGTAGGACCTATGTAAGATCTTAAGTTTTATAAGTCTAAAACGGGATCGGATAGCCACCTCTTATGGGGATGGTGTTGCCTCCGGCCGCTCGTCATCCTCTAATTGCCCCAGGTCCTCCACCCAACATTTATGCAGACACGCCAAGAGTTCAGGGGAGTTGTTTAGGATTTTACAATAAGTTAGGGAAATTGCCTTTTCATCCATATATTCATCAAGCAGTCTATCTTCTAACGGGGAAGACTCAGGGAGCTCCTCCCCCTTTGGTAGTGCCCCACGTAATGCATGACTGATCTGGAAGTAGCGGTATGCCTCCGTGTGTGCCAATTGGGATTCTCTTTGTAAGTCTCCAAAGGACATCACTTCCCCACATACCCATAGATCTACTCGTGAAAGAAATATTAGGTCCCATTTATCAAAGCCCTGTTGCTCAGCCAGAACACCCAGCTGTGCTGTGTTCCATAGCAGGGTAGCATGAGTGATTTTTACACTGCCATCCCAGCGCCACCAGGGTAGCGTGTCACACCTGAATTGTCACTGAAGTCGGGGTAGACAGTGACTTGTAGCGTTTACCCCCATAGATGACTCTAAGGTAGCCCCCGGTTGTATATTTCACCGGTCCATTCTGTACGCAGGTTCGTCGTGAGGGAGGTGAACCCAGGGATTTACCGTCTTGAGCTGGACTGCCCACTAGTATTTTTGAAGGGCCGGGAGTGCTATCCCACCATCGTACCACCCCCTTGTCAGTTTTGGGAGAGATATCCTGAGGGCTCCCCCATCCCAGAGGAGTGTACGAACAGCGGTGTCCACCACACTGAAGTATGAGGGGGGAACCGCATATGGTGTGTTGTGAAGGATATAGAGAAAGCGGGGCAGGGCCATCATTTTAAACAGTGACGCTTTCCCCAATATGGACAGGGGCAGGGCTTTCCAATGCTGAACATCCCCTCACAGACAAGTCAACGGGGGCTTTAGGTTGTGTTCGTAAAAGACATCAGGGTCTCTGGTGAAAAAAATACCCAAGTAGCGGAACCCTTCCGTCACCACCCGTGCTGTACAGTTCCTGGAGAGGCGTAGGCTATCTCCATGGAGTACATAAATTAACGATTTATCCCAATTTGTAGTATACCACGAGTATTTACGATACAAGTCAAATATGTGAACTATTCTGTGTAGTGTGGTGTATGAGTTCGCCACATATAGCAGTATATTGTCTGCATATAGGAAAACTCTGTCCTCCCAATCTACCAACCATTTCAACCCTCTAATTAGCAGGTCTCCCTTTATCCAAACCGCCAACGGCTCCAGCACCAAGGCAAAAATCAGTGGGGAAAGCAGGCAGCCTTGCCTCATGGCTCGCCGCTGCTGTAAGGTCGTTGACGTGCCCTCGTTCACCATCACCTGAGCCAGCGGGTCTATGTATAAAAGCCGGATCCAGGGCAAAAAACATGGTCCGAATCCCTGCTTCTCCAAAACTGCATGCATAAAGGGCCATTACACCTTGTCGAAGGACATCCGTGCATCCAATGATACCACTACAGCCTCCTCTCAGATATCGGCAGCTCGGCCCGATACTCCATGTAGGTGCCTCAGATTAAGACAATATTTCTACATGGCATAAAGCCGGATTGATCTGGGTGGACCAGAGTTCGCATGACCTGAGTCAATCAGATGCCAATAGTTTCGCTAAAAGTTTTACCTCTGCGTTTAGCAGTGAGATCGGTCTGTAGGATGCACAGAAATCAGTCGGTTTACCTTCTTTGTGGATTACCACTATATTAACTAATCTGTGATCTGCCTTTAGCGTCCCCGCTTCTCAACTTTCTTGAAGCATGGGCAAGAGGAAAGGGGTAATTCTGGTCGCAGTGAGTTGTATAGTTCAATAGGTAGGCCATTCGGGCCTCCAGCCTTTCCTGAATTTAATGCCTGAATGGCCTGCCAAACCTCACTATCAGTAAGGTCCTGCTCAAGGAGGTTTCTGTCGGCCGGTGTAAGGCTTGGCATGTAGAGGTCAGTTAATAGTTCCTGTGTCTTGTCTATGGTGGTTGTGGAGGACGGGGCGTATATTTTTGTGTCATAGTCCGAAAAGGCATCAGCTATTCCCTGCCTTTCTCTGACCCGAATTCCCTCCCCATTGACCACCTCAAACGCCCATCTTGACACTGCCTCTCTTTTGTCCAACCACTCCAGGAGTTTGCCAGCCCTATCTCCCACTTCATAAAGACAATGTTGGGTTGCCCGGTATCTGGCTCTGGCTGCCTCCTCTACAACATCTTTGTATTCTTTGCTTTCAACTGCCAAACGGTGGCCCACTGCCGCATGGTCATCTGGTGCCAGACGGGCCTCCAACTCCTGAATCTCCCGATCCAGGAATTCTAGCTTGGATTTCTTTTCCTTTTTAGGTCTCGCCTGAGCCAGCGCGCATGCGCTACTCTGCGAGACATTTAGTAAGCGGGTTTTGAAAGTGCTCCCAAAGGCTTTTGCCAGCCACCAGCTTGCGGTTACGCGCACAAGCGCGCGCGCCTCGCTCCGCCTCTCCAATCAGTGCTGCGCGCGCATCCCTCGCGTGCTTAGCACAGAGCACGTCATCGCGATCACTTTCGCTTTCATTGCGATCACTTTCGCTTTCATCGCGATCACTTTCGCGTCTTTTTGTTGCTTGTTTTTTTTAGCTGTGTGGCTTCTTCTGACCAGCGCTCCTCACCTCCCCCCCTCCCCATGAGCCATAACGAGAGGAAAGACAGATGCGATCGCGATCACTTTCATGGCCAATGCTTGTTTCTTCTACTCTCTTCATCGTTACTTCTGCTTCTGCCTTAACCCTCTTCACTTGTTCCAATCTTCACTCTCCCAACCTCTTTTCTCCCTCTTACAACCTCTTTCCTTCTCCCCTTCCTTCCCGGGCCCCCTCCCCTTCTTCCTTGAGGCTCCCAGGAAGATTTCTCCTGCCTATGCTAATTAAATGCAAATCGCTTGGGCCAGTGTCCGCGAGCGCCTGAACAGCTTTGTGCGCGTCCCCTATTTATCTTTAGAAAGCTGTGGGGAGAACATGGCCGGGAGAACATGGCCTTCAGAAACCGTTATGTTTCGGATTAGAAAGCCCCAAGTCGTTGGCAAATATTTTTACCGCCTGGGCGGCAAACCTGCCACTACCACAGAAGCCCGAGGATGCGCCAGCATACTCCGACTTTCACCATTTGCACATGACGCGCGGAACGAAAGTGAGCACTTTAATACAACTAGAAAATTCAAAACGCATTAAAACGGCATCGGCATGAACTGGTGTTTTGAGCATGCTATTAAAGAATGTGCAGTGGAATACTTAGTCGATTCATTCTTTGCATCCTGGAAGGTGGTGAACCATTTTAACACTGTCTGCTCCTATTTCTCAGGGAATGCTGAAAGCTGATAGATATTAAAGCTGTTGGAATACCTCTTGCTGCTTTTCCGCGGGGGAGAACGAGATAGCTCCATCTCCATTTCCTTTTGTTCTTCCTGGTTTTTGGTGTGATCTGATTCTCTCCCACTGTTTGCAGACAGACACCTTTTGGTGTTCTCCAATATATTGCCTTTACCTGCATCTCTTGTTGCGATAGAGTCTGGCACTCTGGTGTGTGCCTGCGTGCGTCCTCCCTTTACCATCGATTCCATGTTGAGACACTCAGCATGTGTCCGTGTATACTACCTTTAATCACCTCGGTACCATCAAAAACATTCTCACTTGAGCATTGGGGTTTAGTGTTTAGAAAAGATTACAAAGGCAATACTTGGGCACTTCCCTGAGCCGTGCTTTCTTCTCTTAATTATCATTACAAAGTGTGGGAGCTCCCTCGAGACAGACAAAGCCAGGAATACGTTTCCTACCCCTGCTGCACCAACTCACGGGACCCCCCGTTGTGGACCAAGTCCCCAGAGAATCTATATTTAGTTATAACTTTGGCATGAATGTTTTTGTTCTGTAACTACCCCCAGCATTGTATCTATGTTTTAGTCTTAGTTTATGCTCTTTATTTACTTCTAAGACGCTACTGCATTTTAGTTCATTTTAGTGGCCCTAATGTGCACTGTATTTGTTTTTGTGATGGTGCATTTTTTATTCCGTTAACAGCTCTCTGGTTCCTGCTCTTCACCCTTTCTTCCAGGTCTATTTTTTTTTTACTGTAAATTACAATTTGTGCTCTTAATGTTTTTACTTAAAGGTTTTTTTCGTGTTTGTGGATTTGTGTTTGTGATTTTTGTGATCATATTTTGCTGTAATTTACATAATTTGGCCTGACGCCACTAATCATTATACATGCAGCTGGGGTTTTAACACTGCTACTCCTACAGAAACCGCCAACACATCAAATTAACACTCTCATGTCCATGTTTTTTAAACCTTTTAGCGTGAGCGCGCGCGCTTGTTTCTTTCATGTCTTCAGACCTCGCGACCCTCAGCTAACACCAAGCCCTATATAAAACTATACTATATAAAACTTCTTTTCAACAGCACAACTCTAAAAGAGCACTAAGTAAAGCGCTTTAGCTTTTCAGGGGTTTAAAGCGCTATACAAATTCTGCTACAACATACAATACAATGGAGATTACAACATCAATTAAAGCCTGCACACAATACTTCTCAGCTGTCTCCCTCCTCCACCCCGCACGCCTTTCCCTACCCTCCTCCACTCACTTCCCCGGATAGTTGGCTTAAACATTTCTACTCCACTCCGCTCCTTCAAGCGCTTCTCCGTTTACACTACAAACAGAGCGCCCTCTTGGGCCGGCAGAGACACCCTGCTCCTTATCAGCCCGCACCGTGCCCAGCCCCGATTCTTGGCCTCAGAGGGCACCTGGGTGTAACGCTGAACGGGTGAATAGTCGCCAGGGTTGGAGGGCGGACCCAAAACAACAGTTTCACGAGCAGCTGATGTGTGCACTTGTGACACCCAGAGGGTGTTTACAGGGGAGTGTGAGAAAGTGCTTGGTTTTATAAATAAATAATGTATGTAATAAACAAGCCCTGGCCATGCCAATGGGCCTGGCTCATAAGTGAAATGCCTTTCCAGTCACTTGGACTTTAGGCGCTCAGTATTTTAGCATGCATGCACTGTATCATTCATCCTTGCACTTGTACATCTGTCTACCGACTCACTGACTTTTTTGCAATAATCCACTCACATATCCACAATAAAAAGCACAGTCTCGGCATCGGCTAAACAACCTGTGATTCTGGGCAAATCACTTAATCTCTCTGTGCCTACCAAAAATGAATGTATCCTTCTGTAACCTAACTGGTGCTCATGTAAAGTGCTCCAATACCTTTGACTCGAGTTAGCGCTATATAAATCTGCTAAAAATCAAAAAATAAAAATGCAGCATGGGGTAAGCCTGTTTTCACCAAAACATGGATCTATTTGTAAAATGTATCTTATTCAAGGGAGTCAGTAAACAAACAATCTTCCCATCTGCCCAACCGAGGCGGTAATACACATACCCAACCATTGGATTTCATACAATCTTATATTGTCTCAAAGTAGTTAATTTCACTTGAGAAAAACCTAACATGAAAAAGGTGCTCCGTGCGCCATGTACAAAGGTGCTCGTGCAATAAAGTGCGCGTGAAATATAAATGCAAACAGTGACCAGCTTCTGATGACATATCTTGAGTCTGTTCGCTGAATGCTTCAGTCACATGCACAGTCTTTCAATGCTGGCCCATGCACATGGTACAGACAATTAAGACTGTCACAGTTTTGCCCCAATAAAATAGTGTGACAATTATTTATCAACAAGAATTGGCATAGCCAATAGGTCTCGCCTTTGGGACCTTATAAGTGTTTAGTTACCCAGCACAATAGCCTTGGTGCAACAAAATCAAGTGTTGCATGGCTAAACACTTATAAGGTCCCAAAAGCGAGACCTATTGGCTATGCCAATGCTTATGTCCTGCAATCAGGGAAATACCCTGGCCTCTTATCACCACCTTATGCCTCCCATAGCCCCTGTGCCGAATCTACTGTTCATTATTTTGCAGAGAATAAAGGATCGATGGCCTGTTGGAGGCCCGTTCGTATTTGGGGCACCTTAAGATACCAGGGGTTGATTAACATCGTGCGTCTCTGACCCGGAGAATCCCGTCCATGTGTTGCGCACACTGGGGAGTGATCAGAAATACCTCGCACGAGGTGATGTATTTCATGGAAAGCAGGAAGCTGATGGGCCAGGGCGAAAATGTAGTTATTTGGTCACAGGCTGCCGTGTGCTCCCGAGTGAAAGGTGTGCAGACAGGTGGTGGGGTGTCCGCCAGGCCCATTGCGAATAGGAAATCAGCCAGGGCTCTGTTGGAGGCCTACCCGTGATGCAAGGGCCAGCTGTCGTTACAGTCACCCCCAATTAGCAATTCACCCTCTGGGAGACGGAGGAGGGGAGTGCCCAGGTCCGAAAGCGTTAAAGCATATAATCTCAGGGGTATATAGAATGAAAAATTATGTTAACTAATTTGCCCTCGCAGTGTCTTGTGAGTGCCACGAAGTGCCCGCGGGTGTCATATGTGATGTGTTGTATAATGAAAGGAAACGAGTTACAAAGAACTCCTTGTGTAACCAGCATGGACCACCATCTTGTATCCTCATCTATTCAAGGCACAGTAGGTTGTCCCCTGGAGGTGCGGCTCCTGTGAGAGGACTACATCAGGAGAGTATTTTCAGATACTGCAGGACCACCCCTCTTTTAATTTTATCCCCTAGGCCGTTTATATTCCAAGAGAGGATTTTTAAAGCTTAGTGGCAACAGTTTAGTATTCATCAGGTATGATCAGTGGACAAGGAGGGGTTGCAGGGGCAGAAACCCGATCAGTGTGGAGGCTACCCAATTATCTGGCATATAGAACTGGCAGGGGAAATCCGCAACTCTGGGGTTGTCCTTAAGTGAGGCCAGGGAAAGATAGTGAGGCCCAACTGGACACTGCGTCTTCAAGAGATTGTCATCGCTACTACAAACACAATTACTAAGAACATACAAACAATACAAACCTGCATTGCAGCACCCCCTCCCTGCCTCCCTGCACGGCGGACTTAGAACTGCCCACCCTCCCAACTTTGCAGAGTGCCTTTTACTCCAACCCCTGTAGCTTATTGTAGGGGAACATTGGCCCACTATAATGTCATCCCGCTGCTCCCTCCGTAAATAACAAGTGCATCTGTTACTGCTTAGATGCTGTTAGACCTGGCATCCTTGGCGTGGTTTCCCCTGACTTTTTGCCTCTACCTCCTGTATTTTTGATGCTGTGCTGGATTTCGTTTTTGCTGGCTTAGATGCTTTGGGCACTTTGCCACTGCTGATCAGTGTCAAAGTGCAAGTGCTCCCTGTGTAAATTGTTATGATTGGTTCTCCCTATCTGAAAGAGACAATTAGTTATAGATTCCTTACCTTTAGAATTACCCCCAGGTGTCGGACTGGATCCGGAGAATTTTTTCGTCAGCATTACCCCTGCGCATCGAAAGGTGGCGTCGGTCGACTCCGCGTTCATCGTTGGCGGCGTGGTCGCCAGGATGACGTTGCGGTAGCTACTTAGACGCCACCCTCGCGCGCTGACGTCAGTTCTTTCTTTTTCCGCACCAGCCAGCGCAGATCCGGAGAGAGCGGTACCTCCAGTCACTTTTTGACTGCCTTTTTTGCTACTTTTGTCGACATCGTCTTTGAGTCTATCGACTCCAGGCGCACGTAGGGATGTCCGGTTTCAAGGCTTGCGGATCCTGCTGAAAGCTGATGTCGGTGACGGATCCGCATCGCGTGTGCCTGTGGTGCCTGGACCGTGACCACGACCCCAAGTCGTGCTCCGACTGCCGGACCATGAATTTGAAGTCTTTGCGGGAGTGGTCTCAAAAGCTTCTCAAGGCCCGGCAGTCCGCTCCGTGCCGTTCAAGGTCCCGGTCGCGAGGGAGGTCGAGGCACCGGTTGCGGAGTCAACACCACCACTCGTCCTCGAAGTCTTCGCACTCTTCAGGTAAGTCGAAGCACAAGAAGAAGTTGAAGAAGCATCGTCGCTCTTTGACTTCTCCCCGTCCGTCGGCCGACGCGACGAGCGATGCGGACGGTGCCCGTCTTGCGGCTCTGCGTGCGGAGCCTGAAGGGTCGGCTCAGAGTTTCCCTCCTTTTCCGGGAGCCGGAACGACCCCTGCCCAGCTTCGGAGCTTTTACGAAGCGATGCATGCCATCCTTTGGATGCCCAACTCCGCTGGCGCGCCTTCGGGCCATGCGGACTCGGCTGGGGGCCCTGGGCCTTAGACGCTGGGGGATCCGGCCCTGGCACCGCAGGGTCCCCTTGGATACAGGCCTGGATCCGGATCAGCGCCGGTCGACCTGATAACACCTCCCCCGGCGTCGATTCTACCGGCACCACGTCCGCAGCCGACGTCGGTTGTGTCCCCAGCCAACGTCGACCCCGGCCTCCACCCTGACTTGGACACGGAGCCGGACCGACGTCGACGGGTACTTTTGTACCCCTGTTCTACCCTGGTGCTCCTTTCAGGCCAGATTGGAAACCAGAGGAGGGTGAGGAGGACTGGGAGGGGTCTGGTGATCCTTTAACTGACCAGTTGGAAGACCCGGACTGGAGAGAGGAGTTGGGGGAAGCCAGTGGTCTGTATACCTCCCCAGACCTTGGCATGTTGTCTCCTCCTACCGTGGCTACGGAGGAGGGAGCTTCTTACGCAGTGGTGTTGTGTAGGGCGGCCGAGGCTCTGAACCTCGAGCTACCTACGGTGGCAGTCAGGACTAACCTCCTGACAGAGGTGCTTCAACCGGCAGCGAGCTGCCGTTCAATGAGGCTCTAAACGGCATCCTTTTGGACACCTGGTCCAGGCCCAACACAGGGGCTCCTGTGGGTAGGATGATTGCCCAACGCCACCGCCCGGCTCCGGGCGACCCCACTTTCCTCTCCCAACACCACACCCCTGAGAGCTTGGTGGTCCAAGTCTCGACGTCCAAAGGTGCGTTCCCTACCACACCACCTGATAGGGAATCCAAAAGCTGGACCATCTTGGGAAGATGATGTTTTCTTCCTCCAGCTTGGGACTGCGGTCGAAAACACTGCATGTCTGTTGGGCCGTTACACCCACTCTGTATGGGATATGGTGGCGCAGGTGCTGCCCCAGTGCCCGGAGGAGGCCCGGGCCGTGTACTCCCGTGCAGTCGCCGAGGGGAGAGACGCAGCCAAGTTTACCATACGTTGTGGACTGGACACCGCCGACTCGCTAGGCAGGGCGATTTCAATGTAGGTAGCCCTTTGACGCTACGCCTGGCTGAGGTCGACTGGTTTTTCCAGGGATGTCCAGGCTGCCCTGATGGACATGCCCTTTGATGGCCGTCGCCTGTTCGGCGACAAAGCAGACAGCGTGCTAGAGCGCTTCAAGGACTCTCGGGCTACGGCCAAGTCCTTCGGCCTCTCCACCACCCGCCCTGCGCAGTCCGCTTTTCGCCCCTTTCGTGGCTACAGAAGGGGTGCCCCCCCCATGTTCCACCAAGGGCCACAGGCCGGCGCAAGCTGCTCAGCCCCTGCGCGGCCGGGGACGTGGGACTCACCGTCGTGGGTCTGGGGGCCAGCGAGCGGGCAAGTCCACCAACGCCCCCTCTGCAGCAGCCTTCAAATCCTCCTAGTCCAAACTTTCAGGGCCACCATTCGCCAGTGGGCAGGATTTGCCATCACCTCCCCCACTGGCGCACCATCACGTCGGACAGGTGGGTTTTGCAGATAGTCCGAAGGGGCTACTCCCTCCCCTTCGAAACTACACCCCCAGCCATGCCACCTCAGCACCATCGCATGTCAGAGGATCATCTGGCCCTTCTCCAACAGGAAGTTACGGCTCTCTTGGCCAAGGGAGCTATCGAGCGAGTTCCTGCTCCTGAAGTAGGTCGTGGTTGCTATTCCCACTACTTTTAGGTGCCCAAGAAGGACAAAGGCCTGCGTCCTATCTTGGATCTCAGGAATGTCAACCGCTTCCTCCGGAAGGAGAAGTTCAAAATGTTGACACTAGCTCAGGTCCTATCTGCTCTCGACCCTGGAGACTGGATGGTAGCGTTGGACTTGCAGGACACTTACTTTCACATCCCCGTCCTGCCGGCCCACCGGCGTTACCTGCGGTTCACGGTAGGCCACGAGCACTTTGTTTTATCATGCTCCCCTTTTGCCTTACCAGCGCCCCTCGGGTGTTCACGAAAGTGATAGCAGTGGTCACAGCTCATCTGCGCAGATCAGGGGTTCCAGTCTTCCCTTATCTCGACGACTGGCTGTTGAAGGCGGGCTTACCCCAGGCAGTCGTTTCCCACCTCCAGACTACGGCGGATCTCCTGCATTCGCTGGGGTTCACTATCAACGTGCCAAAGTCACACCTGACTCTCTCTCAGAAGCTCCTTTTCATCGGAGCGGTTCTGGACACGACGCAGTTTCGGGCTATGATTCCGATCTTTCAGCTCTCTTCCCGATCTTTCAGCTCTCTTACCGGGTTTTGGTCAGAATGACCCAGAGGCTGCTGGGCCTCATGGCCTCCTGCATCCTGCTGGTAGATCATGCTAGGTGGCATATGCGGGTTCTGCAGTGGGACCTGAAGTTCCAGTGGGCACAACACCAGGGGAATCTGTACAATTGCGTTCAGATTCCAGAGGGCACTGCACAACAATTGTAGTGATGGCTAACGAACCAGGATTGGGTCAACAACAGATCTCTCTCCCTTCCCCAACTGGAGTTCACAGTGGTGACGGATGCATCACTTCTGGGGTGGGGCGGCCACATGGGAGAGGCAGAGATCAGAGGCCTCTGGTCTCCGGCAGAGTCCGGGCTCCACATCAACCTTCTGGAGCTCCGGGCAATCCGTCTTGCGCTAAAAGCATTCCTTCCCTCTGTCCGGGGAAGAGTGGTGCAAGTGTTCACGGACAACACCACCGCCATGTGGTACTGAAACAAACAAGGTGGGGTGGAGTCATGGACCCTTTGTCAAGAGGATTTTCGTCTCTGGACATGGCTGGAACATCAGAGCATATCCCTGATGGTCCAACACCTGGCAGGTTCACTGAACGCCAGGGCAGACGAACTCAGCCGCAGGTGCATGATGGATCACGAATTGCGTCTTCACTCGGAGGTGGTGCAAGGTCTCTTTCCGCAGTGGGGAGAGCCTTGGTTAGATCTATTTGCCACCGAAGAGAACTCGCAATGTCAGCAATTCTGCGCGTTGGAATTTCCAAGGTGGCACTCACTAGGTGACGCTTTTCGTCGCGAGTGGAGTTATGGTCTTCTATACCTCTTTCCCCCTATACCACTTCTGCCCAGAGTGCTGAAGAAGGTCAAGCGCGACCGGGCCCAAGTCATTCTTGTGGCTCCGGATTGGGCACGAAGAGTCTGGTATCCCGAGCTGTTTTACATGGCCATCGATCCTCCGATCAGACTGCCTCTTTGGGAGGATCATCTGTTGCAGCAGCAGGGGACGGTCCTCCACCCGAACCTGTCCAGCCTCCACCTCCTTTCGTGGAGATTGAGCGGCGACAGTTGACAGCCTTCGACCTTCCTCCCGAAGTCTGTGATGTTATCTTGGCAGCCAGGTGTCCCTCCACTAAGACTGTATACGCCTGCAGATGGAACAAATTTGTGGTATGGTGCGCAGCAAAGGCTGTGGATCCCCTTTCTGCCCCTCTCTCTGAGGTTCTCTTGTTCCTCCTTTCTTTAGCCCGGCAGGGCTCTGCTCTGAGCACTCTTATGGGCTATCTCTCAGCCTTTTCAGCCTTTCTTAGGCTTCCTGATCAGCCTTCTCTTTTTAAGTCCCCTGTTGTAAATCGCTTTCTTAAGGGCATTACTCATCTTTTTCCTCCTGTTCCCTTCATAATGCCTCAGTGGGACTTGAACTTAGTTCTTACTTATCTTATGTGTGCTCCCTTTGAGCCACTGCATAACTGTCCTCTCAGACTTCTCACTTTAAAGACTGCCTTTCTGGTTCCCATCACTTCTGCTCGTAGGGTGAGTGAGCACCAGGCTTTCTTCAAAGCCTCCTTTTCTGACTGTTCATCCGGACAAGGTTGTCCTAAGAACCAGACCTTCTTTTCTTCCCAAGGTGGTTACTTCTTTCCACATTGGTCAAACCATCACTTTGCCCACCTTCTTTCCGCCTCCGCATCCTTCTAAGGAGGAAGAGAGGCTCCACTGTCTGGATCCAAAACGTGCGCTTTCATTTTATTTGGATCGCACCAAGCAATTCCGGGTGGATGACCAGCTCTTTGTTGGCTACGTGGGCGCCAAAAAAGGTTGGGCCGTGCACAAACGGACCATCTCTAGGTGGGTCGTTTGGTGCATTAAAGCTTGCTACTCTTTGGCAAAGGAGGAGCCTCCAGTGGGATTGCGCGCCTATTCCATCAGGGTGACGGCAGCTACCACTGCTTTGGGATGGGGAGTCCCCCTCAATTACATCTGTCAGGCAGCAACGTGGGCTTCTCTGCACACGTTCACAAAACACTACTGCCTGGACAGCCAGGTCCGGAGGGACGGCTTCTTTGGCCGTTCTGTTCTCCAGGACTTTCTGGTATGAACTTGGTTCGCAGACCCACCTCCGGGGTTTGTATTACTAGGGTAATATTCTAAAGGTAAGGAATCTATAACTAATTGTCTTTCAGATGAACAAGTTACTTACCTTCGGTAACAATATATCTGTAAGAGGCATAAATTAGTTATAGATTCCTTACCGCCCCACCCATCCTCCCCGTTCTGCGAACTGACTTCTAGGGTCAGGGTTTCCCTTTCAGGGCCCTAGTTTTGTGCACCAGTGGTCAGTGTTTTGCATGGCTCTGCACTCCTGGCGTGGAATGTCGTGTAAAAGAACTGCCGTCAGCGAGCGAGGGCGGCGTCTAAGTAGCTACCGCGGCGTCATGCCGGCGACCACAACGCCAACGACGAACGCGGAGTCGACCAACGCCACCTTTCGACGCGCAGGGGTACTGCTGACGAAAAAATTCTCGGATCCAGTCTGACACCTGGGGGTAATTCTAAGGGTAAGTAATCTATAACTAATCTATGTCTCTTACAGATATATCGTTACCGAAGGTAAGTAACTTGTTCGATTGGCATATTTGATTTACTAGTAGGTCCCTAGTAAAGTGAACTAAGTGTGTCAGGGCTGGTAAATCAAATGCTACTAGTGGGCCTGCAGCACTGATCGTGCCACCCACATGACTAGCCTGAAAAGATGTCTCGGGCCTGCCACTGCAGTGCCTGTGCACGGTTTGTTAAGTGCCATGTCTACCTGGCAAGTGCACCCACTTGCCAGGCCCTAACCTTCCCTTTTCTTACATGTTAGTCACCCCAAAGGTAGGCCCAAGGTACCCCTGTGGGCAGGGTGTAGTGTATGTGAAAGGTAGGACATAACCAGGTGTGTGTGGCATGTCCTGGTAGTGAACTACTGCCAATTTCGTTTTTCACTATTGCAAGGCTACCTGTTCCCATAGGGTACAATTGGGAGTTTGCTTATAAGCACAGCTACCCCTGGGAACAAGGTAGGAAAATAAAGTTCAGTATGCCTGGACGATTTTCACATTCTGTGTTTGAAAATACCACTTTTAGAAAGTAGATATTTTCTTGCTTAGCCATCCAGTGCGCCTCTGCTAGGATGTGAATTGACAGTCTGGCTTTGTAGTGACAGGGGCTGGAGATGTGCAGTGGCCCCAGAGAGTCTGGATGAGTCAGGGCTGGGCTGAATAGACCTGGGCTGCATTTAGAGTAGGGGGAGGAGATTTCCTTTCACCTTAATGGGCCTGGTCTGCCTTCCACAATGCTGTCTCCACCTCCTGCCAGGAAGCTGCACCATAGAGTACAGAACTGGTTTTGACTGAGTACAGGGTTTCTCTGCCACCAGAGAACGAAGGATTTTGTAGTATAAATATTGGGGCCCAGAACTTTAGATTATTCCTGGAATTCAAGAGGACCCTTTGCTAAGGAGAAGAGCTGGAGAGACTGTGGAGAAGTAGTGCCCCTTTGCTGTGTGGGGTTGGCCTGCAGTTGCTGTTTCTGCCAAGGAAAGGAGAAGAACTTTGCTGTGTGCTATGTCCCCGGCTTGAAGGAGATCTCCAAGGGCCTGTTTGTGCTGGACTCCTGTTCTGAAGTCTGTGACACAAAGACTTCACCCCCAGCTTCCCCTGAACTCTGCTGCTGTGAGTTCTACCTTCCAGGAGGTGCCTGTGCCAGTTTGGGCCTCTGGAGGTTGTTGTTGCTGTTTGGGAGCTGAAAGAAAGAAGAAACTTGAACTGCAAAAATCGACGCATCGCTCTTCTTGCGGCTGTTTTTGCGACACATCTCCATGGCGCGAGAAGTATATACACGCATCGCTGTGCCGCTGCGAAAACCGACGCAGCGCCTGTTGCCGCTGCAAGAATCGATGCATCGAGGGATCGCGGCTGAAGAGGACTGACGCAGTGCCGCTCGACGGCGCCACATCGATCACCGACGCATCCCGGATTCCCACGCATCGCACCTGTGCAGCCAGTTTTCCCGACGCATCGCCGGCGGACCGGAACCACCACGAAGAATCGACGCATCACTCCCCATACAGACCGGATTCGACGCAACTCTTCCTCTGCATGCAGCAGAACTGTCGCATCGCCTCCCCAAGGTCTCAGAAGTTGACGCATCTCTTTGTTTCCGACTCTGCGGCTGTTTAGCCTTGTGAATTTTGACGCAACCTCATGTACTTTGTGTAAAAGTCACGCATCCATAGTTTTCTATGGTACAAGTTCTTGAAACCTTTTGAAAGTCATATTTTTAACTGTGTATGTTGGATTTTTGTCGTTTTAGTCTTGTGAAGTTTAGATAAAGATAATTTATTTTTTTAAACTGGTGTGGTGTCCATTTGTGGTGTTTTCACTGTGTTACTGTGAGTGTTGGTACAAATACTTTACACATTGCCTTTGGGATAAGCCTGTCTGCTCGTGCTAAGCTACCAAGGGGGTGAGCAGGGGTTATCTAAAGTGTGTATCCCCTTTACCCTGACTAGAAGCAAGGGTCCCTATTTGGACAAAGGTACCTACCTCTGCCAACTAGAGACCTCCATTTCTAACAGATGCAATTCAATCTTGCAGTAGTAGAGTTCCTACTGGACTTGCAGGAAAGATTCCCAACAGCAGGCGGAGAGGGGGGGGAACAGCCTGCCCGCCCCACCCTCTCAGCGGATCATGTAGTCATGAAGCAAACCAGTTATCCCCCTATTCGACGGCTCATGCCCTTTGTGAAAGATCTCTAAGATGTCACAGTTTTGGGTACATCATTGGTGGTTTCCTCATCAGCCAGGTCTTGTTGCTGTCTTTGAGGTCTAGGGTCCTTTCCATTCGTGGTCCGTTGGGAGTGGGATCTCCTGTCCTTGACCATTCGCCAACTGTCAAGCCAATTCCAGACCTCATCTGGAGTTTCAAAAAAGCAAGTTTTACCCTCGGCTACCACCCACAATGTAGCCAGGTACAGCATCGCATATTTCAGTTTACGCTCCTCGAGGCTTTTTTGGCTTCGAATAAGGAGTGCCGCAGCTTCTTCACTCCGATAGTAAAGTCCAGAAAGAAGGTGATGGTGTTATTTTCCAATTTGAGCTGTGGCGCACTGTGCGCTATCTGCAAAATGACATCACGATCTCTGTAATTGAAGATTCGGGCCACAATAGAGCGCAGGGATGCACCTGGTCTAGGTGGGACACCAGGTACACGGTGAACTCGATCAACTGAGAAATAATTCGAAAGTTCACGGGGTTGCAGATGGTTAAGGACTATGTCTTCCACAAATAAATCCATTGTCAGGCCTTCCGCCCGCTCCGGCACCCCGATGATAAGAACATTATTGCGGCGTGATCGCCCTTCAAAGTCTTCCACTCTGGCCTCCAGGATACTTGTGCTGGCTCGCAATTCCTTGACTTGGGCATCTAACGTTTTTGTTTCAGTCTTGAGTGTGTTTATTGAATCTTCGGCATCTTTGACACGTGTGCACAAATTTTGCAGATCAGCGTGCATCAGGGTAGCTTCGGTTGTTACTGAATATATTTTGCCCTCCAGGCCCGTTCTAACGCCTTGAATCGCTTCCATAATATCTTGCAGAGTTGGGGCCCGCTCTGCCACGGCTAATGGTTGCTGACCCTCTTCCACCGAAGCTGGTGTGTCAGGTTTAGGTTGTGCATATTTGTGCATTTTGGTTTAATGAGTCATACGGGACCCCCTATCTCCAGACATCACTCTCTCCCATGCTTGAAGGACCACTGGTCAAGCGACAATGCAATTGTAGTAACAGGAGGGGGGCTCAGTACACACCTCCACCTACTAGAGGGCATGTAGGGACACCTCTGTGGCCTGTCGGGTTTCCTTCTGCACCCCCCACCATTAGGTGATTGATGTTGCCCAGTTCTGCCTTGCATGTGGATTCCGAATGATTATCATAGTGAACAGGGCATAAAATGGCGCTCCCTCTTAGCAATAGAGGTAGGGTGTTGCGGGTAGAGGCGAGCCGTCTCCTATCGTAGGCGGTGTCCAGTGTTGGTGCCCCACCCTGGGTCGAAGAGTCGCCCCACCGTCCAGCCACACTCCACCACTGAATCCACATAGATCAGGCC
Source organism: Calotriton arnoldi (assembly GCA_963921515.1). Classification (NCBI taxonomy): domain Eukaryota; kingdom Metazoa; phylum Chordata; class Amphibia; order Caudata; family Salamandridae; genus Calotriton; species Calotriton arnoldi. Next base: position 904,041 of record CAWUFW010001681.1, on the reverse strand, counting down.
CAGCCACCAGAGTCTACTAGCGAAACATGTGCCACCCGGGCCTCTGCAAGCTCCCGGCTGAGCCTCTCTTGCTGGAGCCGCTGTCCTAGTTATAGGGCTCAAGCTGCCTGGGGCAAAGCGAGCCTCATAAGCCCTTGTTTCTTCCGCAGGGCCAAGCAGCTCTCCCCCAGCCCTTGCATCTCACTTACCAGCCCGTCTTCAGCATATCCGGGGCCTCCACGAACTTCCCGAATGATGGACTGCTACTCGTCCGACGTCGGCTGCTGATTCGGCTCTCCCCCCATCAGCCGGTTCCGCTGAGGGTGCACAATCAATCCACCGTTGCTCTGCGCAGAGATATAACTCTGCCTCCGGCGTCGTCTCCTCTCACGTGGTTTGCGATGTCCGCCCACAGCCGGCGAGGCTCTGCAGGACCGCTTGTATCTTGCGCCGTCTCCTCTCCACCACGGGGCCATGCTAGCCCGGGCCACACTTCCCCACTTAGGCCCAAGCAGTCGATTCTGCTGCAGGGTTTCAGAATGCACAAATAGGGGCACCCCTGGACATCATGCATCTCTTCTTAGGATTTTTCCCTTGCGGTGTGTGAAGAATTATACGGATATTGTGGGATTATTGCGGTGGGTGGCAGGAGCACTGTCAAGAAGGACCCATCTTGATTGGCGGTTGGGCACGCCCCCAACGATTTTGATTTTTTGAATAGCTTAAACACGAAGACAAATCCTTGGGAGTCTAGGTACTAACTCCATGGATGGCCTTAGACCCGACCCAAGAGATGAATCCTCTGATGTGTTTCAGAAAACGACAGCAAATTGAACTTGTAATACTTGCCTACAACTGTGTCTATGCAAGGAATTGGTCGCCACAGATGAACATAGGGCATGGCCCTACCTCACCGATCAGATCATCATTGAAAAAAGCTAATTTCACTTGAATGCGAAGAAGTAACCGAAAAAGATGTCCAGCACAAAACTTAAAAATGCATAAAAAGTCATCCAGACCTTTCTGGGTATTACATGTGTGGTAGTGGCTAAAGCCCTAGTCAACAATCTCACAGTATGATATCATCTCCCATGTGTCTTGGCCAGTTTGGCTTTAGACTGGGCCGATCTACATGTCATAATGTATGTGTATCTATAATGCCAAGCCATTGGCAGGTAGATCCCTTAGCAATATTTTTAATAGATGTTGAAGACTTCTTTTATAATCTAATTGAGACTGTTTATGTATTACCCTTACCAAAATTGATTTTATGCCAAAACGTTTTGGTACAGTTGTTTTCTCTACATAGGTCCTAGTGCATGGGGAACCTGGAGTCATTTACCATTGGTACTGGCTCCTGACAGGGCTGTCCCTTCTCCACCACTACTATTTGTCCTCCCTATTGAACCCGTGACCGAATGGCTCCTTCAAGATAATGGAATCAAAGGATTCTATTGGACCTCAAGCTGGAACACAGCATGCTACTATGTGCTAGCAACATACTATAATGCGTGAGTCCCCTGAATAAATCCAGGCCACAAGCAGATCCCATTCTGAAAGACTTTTGGAGGTTATCCGTCGTCTGGGTAAATTGGACAAAGTGAAACATTCCCTGTGCGAGGTGAGGAAGACATACGGGACAGGGAGTGTCGCGAATGGTCCTGAGGATACTGTCAGTGGGATTCTCAGTCTTAGGGATATTCCTAGCGGGCTCATAGTTTCCAGCCTTAACATGCAAAATGATGCCAATGATGGAGGTACTGAAATGAGATCTCCTCCATTGGGAATTCTTGCTGTTATCTGCAGTAGTTAAGGTGGCTTGCTTCAAAACTGTAGACTTACCAAGACTCCTGTACATATTACAAAGCTGTCCGTGCAGCATTCCTGTGCTGCTCTTCTGGCGAGTAACTTCCTTAAGAAGGTTATTTATTTGAGCTAAGGGGACATGTTATAATTCAGTATATGATCAAAGCCGGTTTATGCCAGATGTCATATCAAGCTACTCATCTGGTCATCCTTAATGTGTAGCTTTTTGAGATGGATGGAGAGCCTGTCTACAGGGGCAAACTCTGGGCTGTTGGTTAACGTACACCTCTGTACTTCTTATAATGGGGGCAGCTCATGAGCATATACTCCCCGCCACCAAAGTGGATTTCCCCATCTAGAAGGATGCACTCAAAGTGATGGACGGGTGAAACACCATAATGAGTGGCCACCTACTCCCCCAAATGGCTGCCAAAAAAAGGTGTCAAGGTGGTTTGCAAACTGGCCCTCATAACTATATGAAACCTGTGCTGAACTAAAGGAAGAGGGTGGGTTCCTTGCTTGACAGTTTTTATGATACTTGCAACTCAAACATGCTCTTACTACAATACCTCAAGAATATTAAAACACTGGCAGAGTTTAACCTGCTTGAGGGGAATTTTACAATAAAACTGCCAGATAATCTAATAAAATGTCACAGGTTTACAAAATCCCATTGATGAACACCCCAGACACATCTGTCATCCTAAGACATACGTAGCAGACAGACATGGGCCGTATAGCAAACAAAGATTGGTGGGTTGCTCTTATGGCCCCACGGAAGGTAGCAATATCTTCTCACTTCCTACTTATTCATTCCAACTGGCTATACCAAGCACACTTCACTAGTACTCAAATATGGCACACATAACAAGATGCATCTTTGAGATTTCAGGTGGATGAAGGCAACTATGCATGCCCACCTTGGAGTTGTAGAATGATGTAGGTATTCTAGGAGCGTGTAGCCAAGACGGCGTCAGAGGTGATGGGGAGCAGATTACCCTCACCTCCCACTCACCCAAGAGGCATTAATAAATATGTTGTATGGGCTAGACTCTGGTCTGGTTGAGGTTAGCATAGGTTTGGTCATGGCAAAGAATGGGAGGGACAGTAAATATATATGGCCGATTTGGAGCCATCTAGATTTCTAAAGGCTCCATATATGAATCTCTGGGATGTCCTCAGAAGAATCAGATCATTTGAGGACCATGGATGAGCTACCTCAGAAGCCTTGAAAGACGTGGAGTCCTTGCCACCTGCCATAAGCTTGTTTTATTAGGTACCTTTTCAACCAACTAAGACGGCCACGTTAATGACTGTCTGACACCGTACTGTCTGGCACCTCAAAAGTTTGTCTTGAAAACCCTCACACACCAACCTAGTTGGTGTCATGCTTCATCATCGGGTCCCAGCTGAGTAGCCGAATGCTACTCAGCTGTGCTGCAACACCTGTTTACAGTGGAGCGGGTTTGTGGTGTCAGTGAGTGTGATGAAGTGATTGTGAATTTAAGAATACCTCTGGAGTTCTACCTGTTAATTACTTTTATTCCTGGTGATCCAGGGTATGTTAAAAACAGGAGAGTGGATAATATGTTAAGGGTACTATGTGTAACCTACTATTATCCTTTGATGGTCGACATGTTTCAGCCCACTGAAAATTATTGGGGCTTTCTTCAGGACCTCTCAAATAAAGTGGGTGAAGTGAAAAAAGTGAGTGGTAAAAATAAACCACATGTTAAAGCATTTTTAGTACTCGCGCTAAGGAGTGTTGTATATGCTAAGAGGACTGACCGTACTTGGGGTCCTCAAATTGGCTAGTACCTGAAAAAGAAAGAGACATAGCACGAAATAATACGAAAATTAAAATTGAATTTAAAATCGGACATTAAAAGGTTATGCCTTAACCGCAATCGTGATGTAATATGGTTTGTAACTGCGGCAAGCGGTGTCAGACATCCCATGAAAATTGACAAATAAGAAATCACACAGACACAGGATGTCTTTGTATTAACCTGTTACCACGATTACGTCCCTTTCTGACTTTGGAGCCTGAAGGCCCTTATATCTATCTTCTCACCGCCAGCAACGGTGATTCAAGGGTGCCCCCCCACTTGGTCCTGATGGAGACCCTACTGTAAGGACCCTATTTGCCTACATACAATCCCTGGGTCGAAACGTCGACGGCTTTATTTTGTGTTTACCTTTTTGGACTATAGTGATAGATTCACTGTGTCCCCTCCCTATTATGGTTTTGTAAATAGGTTAGTCTTGGATAAGGCTGGATTGGCTTCTGACGATTTGGATGTATATATTGTTCACTGCCCTCCCTTTCTCACTTACCTTCACACTTGCACATTGCAGCACTTTTCCCTACCTCTCCTCTGGGGCACCGCTTTATGATTGTATCTAACAAATGTGATGTTTTTGAACATGAGAATCCAATGTTCAAATATGAATAAATATGTTTAAAATGAACATTATCGTTTATAATTGATTTAACAGGTGTTGTTTAGATGTCATTTCCAAGTTTGTGTCCACTGGGGCCATTTATTCTTGTACAGTACTTTACCCAGGTCCTAGTGACGTGTCTGGGGTTACCCCATTTATTTATAACTCCTTTATTAACAGACATACACGGTCATCTGCATTCTCCAGGGATTCACGGATAGGAAAGCATCAGTGTAGTGGCAGATCCCCCACCCCCCACATCAAGCTGTACGATTTCTTTTCAGAGCTTTTGAGGACACACAAACCCCCTACAGACCTGCTTAATTCCGTCAGTAATGCCGCTAGGTTCAATCATTCATCCTCCCCTAGCGTTCCAAGGGACTGAGGGCTGCGGTGACTTGTGGCTGGTACTACTGGATGTAGAAACCCGTAGGCATTTATGCATGTACCCGAATGAATGAATGAATGAAAGGCGACTAGTATACCGCACGGTTACTCCGAGGAGTGCCCGGCGCTCTGCACACAGGCCACACACACAGAGTGCAAACAGGCCATTTATTCCTGTTTAAAGAGCCACGTTTTCATTTTTTTCCCTAAATAATGAAATAGCATCAATGAATTGATCGTAACTCTAGTGGAAGTGTGTTCCATGCTGACGGCTGTAGAAATATCACGTGCCGTCCGCTCGCCTAGATATAGGTTGACCCATGGTAAGCAGGACGCTGCACGTGAACAGCTTGGGGTGGGACACGTGTGCCAGCAGCGAGGGTAGCCACAGGATGACCAGCTCCTCTGCGGCTGGACTTTGAATGTTGCCCACAGGACAGGTGTGTGTTGAGGACTGAAGTGTAAACATCCCACCCAGCCCCTGGACCGAATAGTCTCCGTACCTGTCTGCGATGCTTGCAGAGTTAGGCCCTGCAGACCGGGGCAGGCGGCTGTCCTGCCTTCTTCTAGGCGCCTCCTGCGGCCTTGGGTACCTTACGGTCTCAAAACAAGAGCAAGGGAAAGATGTGTTGAAGCCACACAAAGGGATCTCTCTCAAACTCAAGAGTGGTGTTAAGCGCTATAATATTGTAAGTACCACGTCTATTGCCCGCTGGCAGCACCTGGGGGTGTGACGGGCAAAAGGCTCTTGTCGATGTCCGATGCTCAGTGATGTTGTGTATTTGTAAAGCGCCTTTTTACCTCCGGGGGTATCCTGGCGCTGATTCTTGGATGTTGCTGACGCTGACACCAGTTTGCCCGTCATTTGCTGAGTGCAAGTGGAAGACTTAATGTCATTTTAGCGGCATTTTTCCTCTGAATCTTTGCGCACGTTTGAATCCCCTTTGTAAAGAAATGTATTAAATGTTGTTGCACCGAGTAAAGCATAAAAACAAGACCGCTGCGCCCTGTCCTATACCTTATAGGGTGTCAGTTCTGCTGCGCCCCAAGACGGATTCCTTTATCTGCCGTTCAGGTGTTACGACACCTTGAAAGCCCTAAATTGTAGCCTGATTTCCAGTTTTAAGGTTTGCTGAGACAGACATCAGCAACTTTCTTGCCAAGGCTGGGAGCGGCGACAGCTGGATTTAGTGTGGGGACACGTTGGGGTGGAATAAACGAGGTGAAGGCCCCCTGCCTGAAGAGGGAAGTCAGCGAGAAATACTGCTGGCTGCGCTTAAAATGCCGGCGGTGCAACCCGCAGGAGAAGCCGAGTCCATCACATAAACCCGCACAGTAGGAGGCTCCCTCACAGCCAGCCCAGGCATGGACTTGGCCTTCGTCGGCTGGGTTCATTGAGGGAGACAAAATGAGTCCTGGTGATGGGACAAGGGGAACATTTATTCCACCCTAACGAGATCCATAATGCATTCAAAGGCTGGACCTGGAACACTCTGGCTTGGAGTCGGGAGGGAGAGAGGTTTTCACAGTTCATGGTTTCCATCTACTGTTAATCATGCTGATTTACTCCTGAAGGAACGCATCTTATTTCAAGTTGAGAATAGAACGAGAAGGCAATTTATTTTTACGCTTACTCTGTTACTACTGCTGCTGACCACGAACGCAGCGATTTCCAAACCATAGTTACGCTTGCTGGTGGTGACATATCTGTGAAGTGTGATGGACCGGTATCGTCACCTGTAGTAATAAGCCCATCGTCCTGAGAACGATGTCCGTAGACAGCCCAGGATTCCTGGAGTCGAGGATTCGAGGTTTTCGTGTTTTAAGTTCCAGGTCTGAAATCTCAAGGTGACTTTTTGCAGCCTCTGTCTTGTGCAGTGGAGGGGTCTTTAATTTGTATATAACCTTTGTGTGAAATGTGACTGCTACTACTGTATTTGAAGGTCTCCTTCTTTCGAGACATCCACTAACTCAGACTGACTGCTTGCGGCTTATCTAGACCTGGGTGTCTTGGACCTAACAAACTTAATGTTGTACCTGCTGCTCAGCCAGTGTGGGTGTGGACTGTTGGTGCGTGATGATGCTGTTGAATGTTGGATGAGTGAGGCTGGCAGTTGGAGTATGGGCTGAGCAGCAGGAAGGCTGCTCCTGGTGGGGCTCTTTGTACCATTTACCTTGAACCTACTATCTGAATAAATATCATCTTAAGTTACCCTGGAACTGGATCCTCGTTTCATTACAACATTTTGGCGTAGTGTGTGAGATGACTTTGGTTGTTAAGTCACTCTGTGTTACCACCATAGCTGGTTGTGAGGTTGGTGATTCCCTCTCTGTGGGTGGTGTGCGTGTGAAGGCTTTTTGGTGTTTAGCCTCTCTGGTCTCTCACGACTTTTGTGGGTATGGGTTGATTTGGTAAGTTACCCTGTTGGTGGTGTAGGAGAGTAGGATCTGCCTCTTATGGTTACCCCCACTTTTTGATTATGTATCACTGTTTTTGACTTAGACTGGGGTCCTGAATAGCAGGATCCCAGTCAGTCTATCAACTTTCTCCTATAAATTGATTGCATGTACTTTAGGTACACTCCAGATTGGATTCTGGGGTACCCTTATCAGTCCCTAGTATATGGTACACCATGTACCCAGGGCATAGGTACCCCAGAGGCCTCCCAGGGGCTGAAGCATGTATTATGCCACCCCTGAGAGGCCATTCAAAATGACACCACAGGTCTGCTACTGCAGCCTGTGTAAGGAGGTGCATGCACCCCTTACTTAGATATAGGTTACCTATATCTATTCTAAATCACTACACATATAAACCTATCAGTCACCCCTGTGGCAGGCCTTATCAATCCTGAAGGCAGGGTGCTGGGTTTGTGTGAGAGAGTGCCCCTGCATGAGCAGAGTCCCTCTGCAGCCTTCGGAATCTATTCTCCGGGGTTGTCTGTGATGCAGCCAACCATATATACTTAAGTGCATTATAACCTCGCGGTAAATGCTAACTTTAAAACGGCTGCTTAGAAACATGTCGTGTTTGGTGTCAAACACCTTGGAATCATACCTCCTTACTGGTGTGGGAGGTATGATTCCTCCCTGCAGAACCACTACTATGGGTCACCGGTCTACCCGGTACCAGCTTTCTCGACCTGGGCAGCACAAAATGGATGCTGCCAGCCACAGACACGAGTCTGCCCTCCTGCTGCTGAGCCAAGCTCGAGCAGAGGAAGGCCTGACAATAGGTTTCCTGTCACAGGGAGGTGTGACCACCTCCCAGACAGGCTTTAGTGTATTGGGGCTGGGTGGGTGCATTCTTAGAGTGCCAGAAAGTCTGCACTGGGGGCACATTTGGTGTCCCCGTGCATAGTCCAGCTCAAACCGGTTGCAGGAGCCATTTGCTCCTGCTCTGGCGCGAAACTGGACAAAGGACTTGGGTGTAGCCACCCTTCTGTCCTGACCCTCCCCTAGGTGGGTCCCCAGAGTTAGTCCAACCCCTTCCTTGGGTATAAAGTAGGAAACCTGACTACAGGACTTTGGATTTTACCTGGACTAAACTCTGCAAGCAGAAACCAAGTACTTCGACGGTCTACACTTCGCTGGACGACAGAAGAATCTCCCTTGGAGTAAAGGAGTTACTCCCCTGCAGCAGCGGGCACCTAAACGCATCTGACCGGTTTGCATCTCCTGAGCTCCTGAGGACTCCGAAGATTTCTGCAACACAGGAGGTGGGTTCCCGAGCGTCCCTGAGGTCGATCTGCTCTCTCAGCAATCCTGAGACCAGTATGCCTCGTGGGGACTGTGCACAGTGTACTTTTGCAGCAGCATATGCTTTCGGCGATCCCTGAGACTGTGCTTTGGACTACGTGTAGTCCCAACCCCGAGCAGAATTTCCACCAAAGATCTCCGGCCTCCACTCCACGAGTGCTCCGTGGGCTGGTGCTTTGTGATTCCGCTCGAGGTCCCTTCGCGATCCCTGGTCCGTTGGCCTGTGGGTCCTGGCGAGGGTCACTTTGATTTTCCTTGGGCTTCCCTGGTTGCTCCAGACGTGCCCGGACTCCCCATAGCTTGGAGAGTCTCCTGGATTTTGCTGGTCCACACTGTAACTTGTTTCCTTTGCCCGCGTGGGTTGCCTTTGCCAAGGCTTGTTGGTGTTCAATCCGGACACTGACCCCTCAGCACTCGACATCCTTCGTGGGACAGCTCACCTCCGGACTTTGGTCATCGTCGACGTCTCCTGGTCCCCGTGGCTGCAGAGTCAAGCATCCTATCTTCACACCTGAAGCACCCGACATCGGTGGGCATTCGTCTATCGAGCCCCTGGTCACCATGAAGTGACCCAGACTCTGTCCCCTCTGCTTTCAGGTTCTTTTCACCTCGGATCCAGGCTTGGATTCCACCGGACACTTCATTTTCCCGGCAGCAGCACTTCTTCGCATCACGCCATTGAAAACGACGAGGGTTTCCAACACCACTTGACCCCTATGCACCCGGCTCCTCTGGGATAGGTAACCCGGGTTCCTCGGTACTCACAAGGGTGCTGGCCTTAGAACCTTCTATGTTCCAAAGGGTTTGCTTGAAGTCCTCTCCGAAGTGTCCTTAAACTGTAATTTTCCAACCGCGACTTGCCCATAGACTTGTACGGAGCTCGCGTCTGTGTTCCCACACTGCACCCGTCCTCCGTGGGCTCCCTGTGTCACTCCTTTGGGTGGTTCCTTGGGGTCCCACCGATTCTACGTGCTCTAGATACTGTGTCTAGTGAAGTCGTTGTTCTTATACCATTTTTTTAGTATATGGGTCAGTCTCCCCCCTGGAGCCCGCTGTGTATTGTGCTATTTACTGTCGTTCTATTGATTAAGTATTGTGTGCTTTATGTTCTAACCTCACATAGAGATAAGTAGAGAGTGTTTAGTAATAAATACATATTTTTTATATAAGACTTGTGTGGTTCTCCTTTCATTTGGTCACTTAGGAGGTTCTGTTCTGGTAAAACAAGCTGCTTTACATTCCTTCAAGATTAAGCCTGAAGGCTGCTCTCCATAGCTACCACTAGGATAGCTTTCATAAAGGTTATCTTTGACCTAATCATCAATAAGGGTCGTTTGGACTGGTGCAAGGTGCCCACTTTAATTAGTGGACAGCATATACCAGGCCTACTTCTCACATTGGTGTGCAGCGGTTGGGATTCAAGCTTGCTATTGTTTTACCTGATAAATCTCATTGAGTGATTTAACTAAAAACCACTAAAAGTATTAGGTACATATAATACATCAAGATTAGAATAAAGTAAGTTCTACTGAACTTGGAGTTGGGTAAGTCAAGGGTCTAGCACACCCTTTCTCCAACTCAAGAGAGTTTAGTCTCCACTAGGTTAGGTAGGTGCCTACACCACATAACACTAGTATGTCTTCTAGAGGAGAAGCCAGTGGCTCTCTGCCAACTAGGCATGACCATCTCTCATTCCAAGAATTGAGAAATATGTGTACATCTAGGAAGCTGAGGACAGGGATAAGTGCAAGCACCCAACGTCTAATAGAGATGTTGCTCTTAGATGACCTCAGAAAGACCCCAGGGTCTGATGAAGTAGAAAGAGTGGGTGGGGCAGGAGATGAGGAAAGAGCAGGAAGTGAACACTTCTTTGATCTGGACTCAAACCCTGGCCAGGAGGATCAAGATGATCTTAACCTGGAAAATCCAACTCTTCCTTCAAGTGGGGGAGAAGGCCCCAGTGGCCCTCTCTTTACTCCACCAGAAAGAGTACAGAGTTTGCCTAGACGATCCAGAACTCCCTCTGTGGAGTCTAATCATTCAGGTACTTCTGTAAGGACCTATGTGTCTAATAGGAAAGAATCCTCTTATGATAAGAAGTGCCAATTACTGGAGATTGAGAGAATCCAGATCAGGCTCAAGAAAGAGCAATTGGCCCTAGACAGGGAATCCTTAGAGCTCCAGAGAGCAACCAGAATATTGGGACTAGAGTCCCATGGTGGCAGCAACAGTGTCCCTAGAACTAGAGAGTATTCTCATGATCATAGGAACCTGAACAAGATAGTCCCTCCCAATCAGAGTGGGGATGACATCCACAAATGGATAACTGTACTAGAGAGGGCCTGTAAAGTACAGAGGGTCCCTCAGGAGCAGTGGGCAGCTATCTTGTGGCTCTCCTTTGACAAAGGTAGAGATAAGCTCCTCACTGTTAGAGAGGAGGATGCTGATAATTACAAGGTCTTGAAGAGTGCTCTCATTGATGGGTTTGGCTTAACCACTGAGCAATACAGAATTAAGTTCAGAGACACCCAGAAAGCACAGACTCAGGACTGGGTTGACTTTGTAGATTGTGCTACTAAGGCTCTGGAAGGCTGGTTACTTGGCAGTAAAGTGTGTGATTTTAAAGGATTGTACAATTTAATTATGAGGGAGCAGATCCTTAATAATTGCCAAAATCAGTTGTTGCATCAGTACCTGGTTGATTCTGATCTGACCTCTCCCCAAGAATTGGGAAAGAAGGCAGACAAATGGGTCAGAACCAGGGTGAAGCAGAAAGCTCAGAACCAAGGTGGTGACTCTAAGAAGCAAGATTCTAAAACATCAGATAAGGGTGGGGAGAAGGGTAAAGACTAGAAGTCTTCACAAGGGCCCCAAAACCTGCATCTGGGGGGGCGAGTCACAATCAAACAAGGGTAAAGGCAAAAAGAAATCTTGGTGTCATATCTGTAAAGAGGAGACCCATTGGACAAAAGATGCCAATTGTCCAAGGGCCAAGGAATCTACTCCAGCCACCACTGCCCCTAAGGCAACTGTTCCCCCTAGCTCAGTTCCAAGTGGTGGTACACAGAATAAGGGTGTAGTAGGGTTGACCCTGGATCTGAGATGGATTCTGGCCTAGTCAGAGTTCCAACTCAGTCTGTGTTAGTCTGTGATGGAGGCATTGATATTGCCTCCTTATTTATAAGTCCCAGTAACTTGGGCAAGTTCAGACAACAGCCTTTAATCAATGGTAAGGAGGCCATGGCATACAGGGACACAGGTGCAAGTGTCACCATGGTGACAAAAGAACTTGTGGGCCCTGACCAGATCATACTTGGTGAGATGTACCAAGTGACCAATGCAAGCAATGTCAGGACAGACCATTTCTTGGCAGTTGTGAATTTCACTTGGGGAGGGGTAACTGGCCCTAAGAAGGTTGTGGTAAGTGCAGACCTCCCTGTAGAATGCTTATTGGGCAATGATTTGGAGACTTCATCATGGGCTGAAGTTGAACTCGGGACACATGCAGAAATGCTGGGCATCCCTGCAGATGTGTTTGCCATGACTAGGTCACAGGCAAAAATGTCTTCCACTGAACAGGCCCTGGATCCTGGAATACTGGACCAGGTGCCTTCCAAGAGAAGGAGCAGTAGGGGTAAGGCAGTGTCTTCCCCCCTGCCTCAGAGTGAGGAAGAGTCTCTTGAGGGAGATGATCTTAGTCCTGAAGAAGGAACTGTCTCAGAGGAACTTGAACCTGATCAGGTTGAGATCTTGGGGACAGGGGGCCCTTCCAGGGCAGATCTGAGCCAGGAGCAGCTGAACTGTCCCTCTCTTGAACCCCTCAGACAGCAAGCTACTGCTGGGAGTGCCAGTGGGTCCCATAAAATTTACTGGGATGATGGACTCTTATACTCAGAGGGTAGAGACCCCAAACCTGGTGCCACCAGGAGGTTGGTTATACCCCTGAAGTTTAGGGGCTTCCTATTGACACTGGCGCATGATATCCCATTAGCAGGACACTTAGGCCAAAACAAGACCTGGGACAGACTTGTTCTTCACTTTCATTGGCCTCACATGTCAGAGGACACAAAGGAGTTTTGTCGCTCCTGTTTCACTTGCCAAGCCAGTGGTAAGGCAGGTGGTACTACAAAGGCCCCCCTGATACCACTACCTGTGGTGGGGGTTCCCTTTGAGAGGGTTGGGATTGACATAGTTGGTCCCATGGATCCTCAGACTGCATCTGGGCACAGATTCATACTAGTGGTGGTGGACCATGCCACTAGGTATCCAGAAGCAATTCCACTTAGGACTACCACAGCTCCTTTTGTGGCTAGAGCCCTCCTGGGAGTCTTTTCCAGAGTGGGTTTTCCTAAGGAGGTAGTATCAGACCGAGTTGCAAACTTTGTCTGGTTACTTGACTGCTATGTGGAAGGAGTGTGGAGTAAATTACAAATTTACCACCCCTTATCACTCACAATGCAATGGGTTAGTTAAGAGATTCAACAAAACCCTTAAGGGCATGATTAAAGGTCTCCCTGAAAAGCTCAGGCATAGATGGGACATCCTTTTGCCCTGCCTTCTCTTTGCCTACAGAGGTTCCTCAGAAGGGGGTTGGTTACAGCCCTTTTGAACTTCTGTTTGGACATCCAGTTAGGGGTCCTTTATGTCTAGTGAAGGAGGGATGGGAGTTACCGCTCACACCCCCTAAACAGGATATTGTGGACTATGTTCTTGGTCTCCGCTCCAGGATGGCTGAGTACATGAAGAAGGCATCCAAAAACCTTGAGGCTAGCCAGGAATTGCAAAAGGCCTGGCATGACCAAAAGGCTGTTGTTACTGTTTATCTGCCAGGACAGAAAGTATGGGTGTTGGAACCTGTGGCCCCAGCAGCCCTCCAGGACAAGAGGAGTGGACCTCATACTATCCTTGAGCAAAAGGGAGAGGTTACCTACCTGGTGGACCTTGGAACTCCCAGGAGCCCCCATAGGGTGCTCCATGTGAACAGGCTCAAGCCATATGTGGACAGGGCAGACATGGGCTTGCTCATGGCTACTGATGAGAAACAGGAGGAAGAGAGTGATCCACTCCCTGACCTGCTCTCACAGAACCCTGATGATGGTTCAGTTGATGGTGTAGCCTTGGCAGGCAGCCTCACTGACCAGCAGCAAACTGATTGTAGGCAAGTCCTGAATCAGTTCAGACATATGTTTTCACTGACTCCAAGTCAGACTACCTGGTGCACTCATGAAGTGGACACAGGTGACAGTCTGCCTGTTAAAAATAAGATTTACGGGCAACCTGACCATGTCAGGGACTGTATCAGGACAGAAGTCCAGCAAATGTTGGATCTGGGAGTAATTGAGCCCTCAGATAGCCCTTGGGCCAGTCCAGTAGTCTTGGTACCAAAACCTCACACCCAGGGTGGTAAGAGAGAGATGAGGTTCTGTGTTGACTACAGGGGTCTCAATGCAGTCACTAGGACTGATGCCCATCCAATACCTAGGGCAGATGAACTTATAGATACTTTGGCCTCTGCCCAGTTTCTGAGTACATTTGACCTGACAGCTGGTTACTGGCAAATCAGATTAGCTGAGGATGCGAAACCAAAAACAGCATTTTCAACCGCTAGTGGGCACTACCAATTTGTGATGCCCTTTGGCTTGAAGAATGCACCTGCCACTTTTCAAAGGTTGGTGAACAAAGTCCTTACAGGTCTGGAGGCCTTTAGTGCAGCTTATCTAGATGATATTGCTATCTTTAGCTCCACCTGGGAGGATCACCTGGTCCACCTGAGAAATGTGATAGAGGCCCTGCAAAAAACAGGCCTCACTATCAAGGCCACCAAGTGCCAGATAGGGCAGAGTAAGGTTGTGTACCTAGGCCACCTTGTAGGTGGAGGTCAGGTTCAACCATTGGAGAGCAAAATCCAGACCATCATGGACTGGGTTGTTCCCACTACCCAAACTCGGGTCAGAGCTTTCTTGGGCCTGACTGGGTATTACAGGAGGTTTGTCAAAGGATATGGATCTATAGTGACCCCTTTGAATGATCTAACTTCCAAAAGAATGCCTAAGAAAGTTCAGTGGACAGTTAGCTGTCAAAAGGCATTTGATGACCTGAAGCAGGCCATGTGCACTGCTCCCATTCTGCAAAGTCCTGACTATTCCAAACAATTCAACAATTCATTGTTCAAACTGATGCATCTGAGTTGGGGTTAGGGGCTTTGTTATCACAACTGATTGAAGAGGGTCAGGATCAGCCAGTAGCTTTTATTAGCAGAAGGCTGACCCCCAGAGAGAAACGTTGGTCAGTTATTGAGAGGGAAGCCTTTGCTGTGGTTTGGGCCTTGAAGAAGCTGAGGCCATACTTGTTTGGCACTCACTTCATTGTTCAGACCGACCACAAGCCCCTCCTATGGTTAAAACAGATGAAGGGTGAAAACCCCAAACTTTTGAGGTGGTCCATTTCCCTACAGGGGATGGACTATACAGTGGAACATAGACCTGGGAGTAACCATGCCAATGCAGATGGACTCTCAAGATATTTCCACTTAGAACATGAAGACTCAACTGGTCAAGGTTAGTTTAATGTCCCTGCGTTTGGTGGGGGGGGGGTTGTGTAGGAGAGTAGGATCTGCCTCTTATGGTTACCCCCACATTTTGCTGATGTATCACTGTTTTTGACTTAGACTGACTGGGATCCTGCTATTCAGGACCCCATTCTATCTGATTTCTCCTATAAATTGATTGCATGTACTTTAGGTACACTCCAGATTGGATTCTGGGGTACCCTTATCAGTCCCTAGTATATGGTACACCATGAACCCAGGGCATAGGTACACCAGAGGCCTCCCAGGGGCTGAAGCATGTATTATGCCACCCCTGAGAGGCCATTAAAAATGACACCACAGGTCTGCTACTGCAGCCTGTGTAAGGAGGTGCATGCACCCCTTACTTAGATATAGGTTACCTATATCTATTCTAAATCACTACACATATAAACCTATCCGTCACCCCTATGGCAGGCCTTATCATTCCTGAAGGCAGGGTGCTGGGTTTGTGTGAGAGGGTGCCCCTGCATGGCTAGAGCCCCTCTGCAGCCTTCGGAATCTATTCTCCGGGGTTGTCTGTGATGCAGCCAACCATATTTACTTAAGTGCATTATAACCTCGCGGTAAATGCTAACTTAAAAAAAAGGCTGCTTAGAAACATGTCGTGTTTGGTGTCAAACACATTGGAATCATACCTCCACACCAGTAACTGGTGTGGGAGGTATGATTCCTCCCTTTTAGAACCACTACTATGGGCCACCGGTCTACCCGGTACTAGCTTTCTCCACCTGGGTAGCACAAAATGGATGCTGCCAGCCACAGACACAAGTCTGCCCTCCTGCTGCTGAGCCAAGCTCGAGCAGAGGAAGGCCTGACAATAGGTTTCCTGTCACAGGGAGGTGTGACCACCTCCCAGACAGGGTTTAGTGTATTGGGGCTGGGTGGGTGCATTCTTAGAGTGCCAGAAAGTCTGCACTGGGGGCACATTTGGTGTCCCCGTGCATAGTCCAGCTCAAACCGGTTACAGGAGCCATTTGCTCCTGCTCTGGCGCGAAACTGGACAAAGGACATGGGTGTAGCCACCCCTCTGTCCTGACCCTCGCCTAGGTGGGTCCCCAGAGTTAGTCCAACCCCTTTCTTGGGTATAAAGTAGGAAACCTGACTACAGGACTTTGGATTTTACCTGGACTAAACTCTGCAAGCAGAAACCAAGTACTTCGACGGTCTACACTTCGCTGGACGACAGAAGAATCTCCCTTGGAGTAAAGGAGTTACTCCCCTGCAGCAGCAGGCACCTAAACGCATCTGACCGGTTTGCATCTCCCGAGCTCCTGAGGACTCCGAAGATTTCTGCAACACAGGAGTTGGGTTCCAGAGCGTCCTTGAGGTCGATCTGCTCTCTCAGCAATCCTGAGACCAGTATCCCTCGTGGGGACTGTGCAACCCGAACCCCTGTGCACCGTGTACTTTTGCAGCAGCATATGCTTTTCGGCGATCCCTGAGGCTGTGGTTTGGACTACGTGTAGTCCCGACCCGAGCAGCATTTCCACCAAAGATCTCCGGCCTCCACTCCACGAGTGCTCCGTGGGCTGGTGCTTTGTGATTCCGCTCGAGGTCCCTTCGCGATCACTGGTCCGTTGGCCTCTGGGTCCTGGCGAGGGTCACTTTGATTTTCCTTGGGCTTCCCTGGTTGCTCCAGACGTGCCCTGACTCCCCATAGCTTGGAGAGTCTCCTGGACCTTGCTGGTCCACACTGTAACTTGTTTCCTCTGCCCGCGTGGGTTGCCTTTGCCAAGGCTTGTTGGTGTTCAATCCGGACACTGACCCCTCAGCACTCGACATCCTTCGTGGGACAGCTCACCTCCGGACTTTGGTCGTCGTCGACGTCTCCTGGTCCCCGTGGCTGCAGAGTCAAGCATCCTATCTTCACACCTGAAGCACCCGACATCGGTGGGCATTCGTCTATCGAGCCCCTGGTTACCCTGAAGTGACCCAGACTCTGTCCCCTCTGCTTTCAGGTTCTTCTCACCTCGGATCCAGGCTTGGATTCCACCGGACACTTTTCATCTTCCCGGCAGCTACACTTCTTCGCATCACGCCATTGAAAACGACGAGGGTTTCCGACACCACTTGACCCCTATGCACCCGGCTCCTCTGGGATAGGTAACACGGGTACCTCGGTACTCACAAGGGTGCTGGCCTTAGACCTTCTATGTTCCAAAGGGTTTGCTTGAAGTCCTCTCCGAAGTGTCCTTAAACTGTAATTTTCCAACCGCGACTTGCCCATAGACTTGTATGGAGCTCGCGTCTGTGTTCCCACACTGCACCCGTCCTCCGTGGGCTCCCTGTGTCACTCCTTTTGGTGGTTCCTTGGGGTCTCAGCGATTCTACGTGCTCTAGGCACTGTCTAGTGAAGTTGTTGTTCTTATACCATTTTTAGGTCTCGTGCCTAGCGTTGCAGTGCGGAGCACTTGTCGCGCAGCGAGAGATTTATTGGGGTAGAGAGATTTTAGTAGAAGGACTTTTGCTCCCGCCCATGCTTTCTATTGGGCAACGTCAAAAACTCTGCCTTCTCATTGGTGTGCAGCGGTTTTTGTTACCGCCCTGTGGCTTTTTTCGACACGCCCTTGGGACAGCGAGTCTACGGCGTGTCTTGCTCACGCTGCCTGCACGCGCCAAACGGCTCTCTGATTGGTTGGCGACTAGCAAATCAGCATTATGATTGGTGGACCTTGTCAACCAATCAGAGAGCCTACTGGCGCGTGCAGGCAGCGTAAGCAAGACGCGCTGTAGACTCGCTGTCCCAAGAGCTGTTTGATTGGGCATCGAGTAGGGATGACGCTGCCTTAATGCGGACGTCACTGTCCCTCCTCCCCGCTGCAGCAGTAGTGAGGCAGCGCCATGCGAGGGAGACTCCCGGGGGACACGGGGCCGTGCGTGAGCCCGCCTGTACAGCGTGTTTGTTCGCAGAGGCACACGGGGAGGACAGGGGGATCGCGGCAGACTCTGTGTTTTTCTGCCGAGGCAGCAGCGTGTGACCTGTGAAGTACATGGTTATCCCCGATGGATCCGCTCTCCGGAATGTAGCGACGTAACATGTAAACGCCATATTTGTTACTGGTGTACTTTACTGCATTGCCCCTGGTGCAAAACTCAGACCCTGCACACATACAAAAATAATAATAATCCAGCAGATCCTTTCTTACTCGAATTTCGTGCCTACTTTTTATTGGGTGAACTGCGTGTCCTTATTTGCCTTAGTGAGTTGACACACGAGACAGCTGGAATACACTAGTGATCCGTGTAAACCAGATCGCTGCTGGTGAGTACTTTCCCTTAAGGTTTCAATCACACTGCGCCCCCTGTCCTATTTGGCAAGATCCATCGAGAGCCACCCGGTCAGTACCTTTGTCAAGCGCGCGTCACCCCATGTGCCCCGCCCTCCCCCGCTCCGACCTCAGTGGCTCCCGCCTGGAAGGTCCCTCTCCTGCTACCCTGTCACGGGCCTGCACCACCGCCCGGGCCGCTACTAGTGCGGTGAGTGCGATTTGCGACTCTTGGTTGTTGAGAGGAGGCGCGGACTGGTGCGCGGTGATGCCCTGGGATGTCCCCGGACTGACCACCTAGCCCTCTGCGATGCCAAACTGTCCGGTTCTGCACCATCGCTCCATGGGGGCGGGGCTGAGCCTCCTCTAGTTTCGCGAACGACGCTGTGTGGGGCTGCGGCTGGCCAGCTCCCACCGCCACACAGTTAGTGATGGAGCTTCGCTGCAGCCTTCCAACTCGCTGGCCCCTGGCTCCACCTGACAGTTTGGGGTTGCTGTTGGATGCTTGTGATTTTTAAGTCCGCTGAGAAGGTGGAGGAGAGATCCTCGGGTTTACTACCAGAGCTCCCTTTTAAGCTCATTGGAATGAATTGGACAATAAGGTGAAAGTACAGCCTTCAATTTGGCGTTTTAAGCTTTTCTGTTTGTAAGAGTGATCTATGCTTCGTTTCACATACATAAGTTTGGCAAAATGTAACTTGGTAGCTCTAAATGTTTCTCTTTTTGATTTGTAGTGTGTCTAGAACAGGTTAGTATTTCTATATAGTCAATCCTTCATTGTCAATAAAATGTCCATGTTTTAAACGTTCCATCGTAATTGTCCCCGTTGCACCCTGACACGATGTGACTGGGCTGTGTACTAGGAATTTGAGCAAGACTTTAACTTTACTCACCCTCATTTGAAAGGGCATATGTGGTTCATGAAGAGCTTTACTTAGGCAGGTACTGAGTACCTGTATTTAACTTCATTTTGTTAGGAAACATGCCTGCAGTTCTTAGAAACGGTGCAATACTATTGGTGGGAGACTATTTCCCAGTGGCAGACGGGTACTCTTGGATAGTTAGTACTTTTATTCGTTCCAAGCGCTATAATCATGGTATTCGGTGATAAAATATTTACGGCAGCCTGTATGTAGGTTTCTGTCTTTCTGGCCTGGACGGTAACTATTTTGTGAGGGAGTGAGTGGTCTGTACCCACGTGTAGCTGTTTACGTATGTGAACAACTTTTAATTTCGTTTATATTCTATTGAAGCAGGAGGGCCCTCTAAAGTGAACAATGGCAGGTACTGTCTAGGATATCAACTCTTCGTACAACACTCCCCCTTTCAGCATTGACATCAGATGATTTTAGTGCATCACGTCTCTTAGTAAAGCAAACGCTTCTTCATTGTGTGAAGTAAAACGTCTTTATTCGTGCATGTCCGTGCCGGAGCATCCTTTTTACAATTTTTCACAGGTGCACTCGTGATAATTTCAATAACTGCAAAATGTTGTCTTGGCAACTATACATTTAGTGGCCATGAGCTGTTGTACCTGTTGTGTCCAGGTGCCAAAACAGGGTTCACCCAAAGCTCCGTGGTCTCTGTATTTCTTCCATGGCGAATTGTGGTCCTAAGTCACTTCCTGTTATTGGCAGTCCCTGAGCCTGTTCCCTGGGTGACACCAGATTCTTTAATTGCTTTGTTTGAAATCCAAGATCCCTAAATATAGTTTCTAGACACTTGAGTTATTTTTGTATCTTTTCATCCTTCTCCCAACCATCCAACTAGGACCAAACGTGTATTCTCTCTTGATTTGTTGGTGGACTGAAGGCCCCATCCGTTTCCCTCTTAAGGCCAGGGCCCAAAACCTTGGAAACTGGATTTTATGAAGACCCCCTGCCTGTACCCAGCCCCACACTATATGTGGGTTGAACGTGTTTGATGTGACACATTAGATTTCTGGTACTAGTTTTCCTAATAATTTTTGTTTCGCAGACCCAAGTATTTTATCTGATACATTTTCAATGCATTTAATTTGTATGGATTGTGGAGGTAGTCTTTTATTTCCTTTTATCAAAATGTAATTATTGAGTATTAATTTGTGGCACATACTATATGGATTTTTTTTGCCCTGAGGAAGTCAGAATTTACGAAATCCGTGTTGGCTAGAATGGATGAATAATAAAGATGATTCTGGAATGTCCTTAGAGGCTAAAACTTTGATTTTTTTGGGATGACTGGAAAAGAAGAGTGCTTGCTGTTTAATTTTTGGGTGTTTCCCTGCTGAGTATTGATTGGTAGCTGCTCTTTCTCCCTGGAAGCGCCAAGACTCTGTTGCTACCAAAAACTGATGTGATTACATAGGTAGTGTGCACCGTAGTTCTCCTTGCTGCTGTTAATAGTGAAAAAAACCTTTTTCATTATAAACTATTCAACTATCATACCAACTTAATCAGTCAAGCACAAATGTTATCTTAGCAATCGAAAGAGATTTAGCAGGGTTTGTTCATAGACCTAGGAGGGACTTGCACGTATAATCTGGGTAGGTTATTTTAACATTCATACTTGTTTTCTAGCAGCTAAGGATGTTTGTGGCATGATGAACTCAGAGGACCAGGTTTTGACACCTTTTCACTTAATGTATATGGAGAGGCTTTAAACAAACCTTTGGTCAAACTCCATTTTATTCCTGTTAGTGATGTCAGTCCGTCTCTTCTAACCCTTTACCAATGCACCACAGTTAATTATATAATTGTGTTTGATCATTTAAGATCAGTTCTGTGTATATTTCGGACTCTTCAATCCTGCGTAAGCGACCATAATCCTCTACAAATTGATATTCAAATTCCTAGACTGTTGATGTAATCATATTAGCCCAGCATTTTGAGGTTGGGAAATGCAATGAATGGACGCGGAAGTGAAATAGAGCAAATGCAGAATTGTTACATTCCAGCCTAGTGAAAGATAACTAGGAACTCCTGCCACATGTTTGAATGAGACAGTTAGTGGTGATTCTTTTAAAAGGGCTTCTGGGACATTTGCATATAGAATTTCATGCAGTGCTATTTATGACCCCAACTACAGTACATGTGAAACCTTTTGGGTGGCTTGATACAGCCCTGTACTAAGACCCATAAAACTCTTAAAGTCCCTAAATACTACCCTAAGAGATCAAGACCAGATGATTAAAATGTAGGCTTCTTTATAAAAACTCGCAATTTAGATGGAAAAAGTTTGTTAAAGAAGATGCATGGTAAGCATTAACTGAAGCTAGCAAGCAGAAACACAATATGCCTTTTGGATAGTTAATAATCCTCCCTATTTTTGGGAGCCCACATGCCCTACTATTGAAGCCCTGATTTCTACTCAAATGTGGGTTGATTATTTTGGGCAAAAATTTGTAATTTTCTACACTAATTTTCCCCATTTTAATGGAGATGAATTTGGATGAGGTCTCCATACCCCCAACACTTCTCGAGTTTGCCCTATCTGAGGTTATTAGTGCTATGACTTACAGCAAAAATGGGTAGCCCCAGGCTCCGTGTGATGTCCATTGGATAGGTTTAGTGAAAATCGATCTCTATGGGCAATATTTATGACAAGTGTGTTGCGAGCAGTTTCTTGTAGTGGCCCGCTTTCCATGTGTAGTCATAAACACATTTTTCAGATTATTTTTTTAAGGGGACCGAACCGATTCAAGGTGCTATAGGCTCATTACCCTACTAGATTCAGTGGTCAAGCTACCTGGGTTAGAGAACTTGGACAGAAGATATTTTGAGTGATTTGCAATATAGTTTTCGTAAAGGGTTTGGCACCACTGAACAATGTTTGAATCTAAATCTTTTAATCAGTAATTAAACAATTGCAATAAAAGTAATATTTATCAGGCCTTTATGGACCTCTCAAGTGCTTTTGACTATGTGAGCCATTATAGGCTATGCCGTAAACACTCATGGTCAAGATTGGGGTCGATAATTTTATTCAATTTTTGACTCCGCTGTATACTGACTCTACAGCAAATGTCCATTATGGTAGAAATGGGGAGTGTGCTAAACCGTTTAGAATCTGTAGGGGAGTGAGGCAGGGAAGTGGCTTGGCCCCATTCCTTTTTAGGTTGAGCCTGGGCAGCGCATGCGCTTCTCTGCGAGGCATGCTGTATTCAAGTAGGGACTTGAAGCTCCGCCCACTCTCTGCCCATATTTTTCATTGGCTTGTGTCATTGTCCACTGTAAACTGTGGCTGTTCATTGGTCAATAGGCTTAGTAATCCCTCCTTGGTACCGCCTTGTCTCATTTTGCAACCTCCTATGGTGACACCCCTCTGATACATGTGTTGTTACTTGGTAGCTTTTAGTTTCAGCCTCTGAGCGCTATTTTCTCAAATAGCTTTGACCTGCCTGCTGTTACAGGCAGGGCATACTCTCTCCTAAAGCTTTATTTAATTTTTAAAGCACGGGCGCGGATCGCATTTGCAATGCAATAGATCTCGCATTTGCAAGAGCTTAAGCTGTTGGCATTGTACATGACAGTGCCTTTTATTTACGTGTTTTAAAAACAACCCGTAAATAAAAGGCATTGTCATTTACAATGCCAATAGTTCAAACTCTTGTAAATGCGAGACCTATTGCATTGCAAATGCTTGTTTTAGTATATGGGTCGGTCTCCCCCGGAGCCCGCTGTGTATTGTGCTATTTACTGTCGTTCTATTGATTAAGTATTGTGTGCTTTATGTTCTAACCTCACATAGAGATTAGTAGAGAGTGTTTGGTAATAAATACATATTTTTTATATAACACTTGTGTGGTTCTCCTTTCATTTGGTCACTTAGGAGGTTCTGTTCTGGTAAAACAAGCTGCTTTACCTTCCTTCAAGATTAAGCCTGAAGGCTGCTCTCCATAGCTACCACTAGGATAGCTTTCATAAAGGTTATCTTTGACCTAATCATCAATAAGGGTCGTTTGGACTGGTGCAAGGTGCCCACTTTAATTAGTGGACAGCATATACCAGGCCAACTTCTCACAGGTGGTGTTTGTGAGTTGACTTTCACGCATGAAGTCACTCTGGTTTACCTCCTTGTCGTTGTTGTGAGAGTGTGTGAAAGAATGTTGTAATGAAACGAGGATCCAGTTCCAGGGTAACTTAAGATTATATTTATTCAGATAGTAGGTTCAAGGTAAATGGTACAAAGAGCCACACCAGGAGCAGCCTTCCTGCTGCTCAGCCCATACTCCAACTGCCAGCCTCACTCATCCAACATTCCACAGCATCATCACGCACCAACATTCCACACCACACTCACACTGGCTGAGCAGCAGGTACAACACTTCTCCCTTCCTCAGAGTGAACAAAAACACAATGCAATGGTCCAAGGAAAAAGCACACATTGGTAAAAATAACATGCACAGGAATATTAAGAGGATCCATTGCAAAGACCTTGAAGATGGTTAAGGGCAAACCAGTAAGGATGAAAAGCAAGAAAAACACAGTACAATGGGCTTGCAAGTTAACATCAGAATGCAGCAAAGCACAGGAGGAAATTACTAAATGCATGAATGTTAACATAAAGCAATACAATAATGAAAAATGACAAAGGCCATCCATGTTCTCACAAAGCGGAAAACAACAAACTGGACAAGGAAAATAAGTCATTAAGCAAAAAGACAAAACCTACCCACATTCACACCCTTTCCACACAAAACAAACAAATACTTTCCACCTATCCACACAACACCAAACAAACCAGCAAACTACTACACCACGCACAACCAACAAACCCCAAATGCCACAAACATACCAGCTGGCCAGGCTGAAAATGAACGTGAACACACAGGGAACCAAACCCCAACAGTGCAGAAGAAAGCTCGCCACAGAACAACACAAACACCAGATTAGACCATCCCCCAAGCTATGAAAGTGGAAGGAAAGGGATGACAAGCACACAGACAATCCTGGACCACAACGCCAAAGCTAGGGGTGAAACCTATTTCACCTGCCAACCACACAAAGGTGATAGACACGAGTGACTCAAAAACAAGTCAACTCCAACACAACGCCCACAAGGGTGACCAACCTATGTCAACCCACAACCACAAAAATAGTGGTAGGCCAGATAGGCTCTGCAACAAAGAGCCTTCTCACCCACACCCCCCCCAACAGTGAGAGATACACATACTCCCACGACCACGACAAAGGGGTCAACTCAAACACAGTGCCCACAAAAGTGACAAACCTATGTCAACCCACAACCACAAAAATAGTGGTAGGCTAGAGAGGCTCGGAACCTGAGAGCCTTCTCATACACACCCCCACCTCCCCCCCCAACAGTGAGATACACACACTCACAACAACGACAAGGGGGTAAACCAGAGTGACTTCTTGCGTGAAAGTCAACTCACAAACACATACTAAGGTGGTAACCCAGAGTGACCTAACACCAAAAGTCAACTCACACCCACCACCAACAGGGTGACTTACCAAATCAGCCCATACTCCAACTGACAGCCTCACTCATCCAACATTTCACAGCATCATCACGCACCAACATTCCACACCACACTCACACTGGCTTAGCAGCAGGTACAACACTTAACTCGAATAAGTCCCGCTGTTTGCCAAGAACAAGAACCATGAGATAGTCCAGACCTAGCTCAGTGAAATGAACCTGGATGGATTCAGATCACAACTTCAGGTCGAGGTCTCAGATTCACCCTGGACACTCACCTTGCCATCAAGGAGCACTTTACCAAGAAGGTTAAGATGGCCTGGTACCAGCTCTCTCTGCTAAAGAAAGTGCAATCTACTCCTCTCTGAAAATGCAACTCCAGAACTGTTGTTCAAGGCCTCGTACTCTCACATCTGGATAGTGGAACAGCCCTGCTCCACCCCATCCCAGACTCCTCACTGCCTCCCAGACTCCTCACTGCCTCCCAGACTCCTCACTGCCTCCCAGACTCCACACTGCTTCCCAGACTCCACACTGCTTCCCAGACTCCACACTGCTTCCCAGACTCCACACTGCTTCCCAGACTCCACACTGCTTCCCAGACTCCACACTGCTTCCCAGACTCCACACTGCTACCCAGACTCCACACTGGCCCCCCTTTAAGGGAGTCCTACAAGCAGCAGCATGACTCATCAAGGTCCTGTAGAAATATGACTACCTAGCTATCTGGCTAACAAACACACCATCCCCGGTGCGTCTCGGCACACCTGCAGCCAGGACACGACTTGAGATGAAGAGGTGCCAAAAACAAAAAATAAGGTAACAGTCCTTCTCCATCTGTGCACCTGGATCTAGAACAGCATCCCCCTATCCATCAGGAGGGCCCCAAGCATGCTTCCATTTAGGAGAGAGCTGAAGGCACACAATTTTAAAGAAAACGACATCATGATGCAGCATCTGTCCACTTTCGTTCCTAGAAACCAGCGACCCTTCCAATCACATTCGACTGTGTCTTTGCTTTGGACTTTGTACATCGCTCCACTGCCTTTCGCCTAGGTTCCTGCTATATAAATACCACACACACCCATACATACAACCACTGAAATAACACTTCGCCTATAGTATTCCTAATTTGGCTCTCACTATATCAGCTTTGTTCTCTAAAGTCTCATTATTGTGGGACCCATAAGGTTTGTATTTTTTCTCCTACATTGTTCTAAATGTAGTACCTAAGTGCTGCTTTTATTTGTTCACCAAAATATAGGCAGCAGGAAACATGTTAATCTGGCTACTCGACCCTTATTTTCTGATAGTTGTCGTTTCGTGCTTGTGCAATGTTGTTCTGAAACATGACATTCAGGTCGTGTCCCTGGTCATATATCTTCGTAGTATATTCTGCTACCAGATAAATGACCTTCATACTGGCTGGGCTTGCACACCAAACCTATGTACAAAAAGTGTGAAGGAGACACTCCAGGATCTTATAGGCAAATGTGTCCCTTAACCTTTGGCTTTAGCTATATTATTTTAGATTAAAAACGCACTATAAATGTACTTCACTCCCTTAGCCAAATGTAGGCTGTGACGGGTATTTAAATTTAGTGCCAGATAAGTGAACTTGTTGTTTGTTACAGATGGCCAGATTGGGGCTTGTTATGCAGCTTCGGTATAGATATGTAAATTCATCAATTTAATATTAATAACATTCCAACTCTTTTTGAAACCTCTGCAGAGGAATAGCTTTAGAACACTATATATATATATATATATATATATATATATATATATATATATACATATATATATATATATCCTGCTGTGATGCTCACAAAGGCAGTGGCCTTTTTAGGTCTCGCCTGCCAGAAAGCGCGAGCTGTCTGTGTGTGAACAGCCCTATTGTCAGCTTAAAGTGGGCTTAGAGCCCGCCCACTGCTTACCATTGGCTGGTTTTATTGTCACTTTAACTTGCTTTTTATTCATTAGCTTGGGTGGGCTTCCCTCCTCCTCCTTCTTGTGTTTGTCCCTCCCCTGGAGCATTGCCTTATTTCTTTTATCCTTACTTTGCTTAATTTTCAAGCACTACTTTTTTAGGTCTCGCCTGAGCCAGCGCATGCGCAGGTCTGGCGAGATATTTAGTAAGTGGGCTTTAGAAATCCTACCATGGCCTAAAGCTTGCGGTTACGCGTGCGGTGACGCGCACAGGCGCCATCTGGCTTTCCGTCATAGCTCATTAAGCGCTCGCGGCACCCTTACAGCACGTGATCACTTTCACTTTCGCGCGCACCACCCGCGTGTTTTTTTTTTATTTCCTTTTTGCGCGCGCGCACACAACTCCCGGGCTTGTTTAGGTCGCGCCTGGGCAGGCATGCTGTTCCTGGGTATGTACTTTAAGCACCGCCATCTTTTGAATTGGCTTCCTCTTACTGCATCAGGTTATTTCCTGAACTTTAAGTGTATTACTTTTTAGATTGGCCTGCCATGAAACCTTGTGGCTGCTTCAGTTTTCGGGGCTTCCGCGCCGCTCTTAATCTTTCGATGCCCTTCCCCACACCACCCTCCACCACAGTACATGCGAGTCCCCAACATCCCTCCGAGGTCCGACCACGTTTACAAGATTGATTTGGCTGGGCTGTCCTTCTACTCTGTCACCACCATACACTTCCATTTCACTAGACATTACACCGCACCCCTTGAATTTGTGTCCTCTTTTTCATTTCATCTGAGACATCCTTTTACGTGAGACCTTCACGTCCCCGTTCTTTCATCTTCCAGGCGGTATCCAAATTATGTCTAGTCTATACTTCCCCCTTAACCCATAATTCTTTCCACCCCCCCCCCCCGTTTCTCCTCAGCTCCTTCCTCATCTTCGCGTCCTTCCTCCCTCTAGCTTTCCTCTAGGTAGCCCCCGCTTCACAGTACAACTAACGGAAAAGGCACAAAAGTGATGGTACCGGAGAGCGCAATTGCAAGATGAAAGTTACCTTTCAGGGAGGGAGGCGGTGTCAAGGGAGCTGGGACACTGGGGAGGGTTACTCAATGGCGGGCACTGCACATGCACTAATATGGGTTACTGGGACTCCTTGGTTGACACTGCAGTGCACTAATATGCGTTACTGTGGGAGTCCATATTTGGCACAGAACATGCACTATTTTGGGTTGCTGATAACTCCATGGTTGGCACTGCACTATTTTGGGTTACTGGATGACTCCATAGTTGGCACTGCACACACACTATTTCCGTTTACTGGGTGACCCCATGTTACCAAGGAAGCAGCGCTCCAACTCTGGCTTTTGCTTTACAAATCTGTTCTCTCATTTGCCGTAAGTTCAATTTGATTTACTGAAGTCAACTAGGACTACATCTCCCAGAATGCATTCGTTATAAGACTAAACCCTAGGAGTGGCACACTGCACTCTTTATGACATTCAGTTGTGTGGTAACTTTAGCAAGCAGTGGAAGAGTAAAGGTGGGACAGGCCTAGGCGTGACCAGATCAGACGGTTGCACAGAGAGACTGTCTGCCGTCTTTTCACTTAAAGGAGCAGGTCTCTGCTTCGTTTGTCCTACGCCTCGTCAGGAGTAGTAAGCACTATATAAATGCAATTTAAAGCAGATGTTTAATCAGGGTGACAAACTCACCCTAAACTATGTCAGTAAAGTATGTGGTCACCAGTAGAAAGAGACCTCCTGAGGTAATGGGCACTATGCGAAAAAAGAGAGACTAGTTGTATCAAAGGGTTGCATCATGGAATTTGTGCATCACAGGGAGAGTCAACAGCAGGGCCTGCATTCACGTCACTTTCAGCCTGTCGTTATTTCACAGCATATCAGATAGTCTGTCCATTTGAAACTGTTCCGTTTTAAGTTATCCTCTTTTTACTTTTTTCTTTCCCCCTTATTTCTTTCTTCCTTCTTGCCATTTCATACTTGCTTTCTTACATCTTTCCTTCTCTTACATTCTTTCATTCTTTTTTCTTCCACTTTTCTCTATCTTTTTCCTTCTCTCATTCTCGTTCCTTCCTTCTTTCTCCTTCTTTCTCTTTCCTTCTTCTCTTGCCTTCTTTCATTCCCCCATTCTTTCCCCTTCCCTATTTCTTTCATTTACTCATTTCCTTCACTCTTTCTTACACTGTTCCCTTTCCTTCTGTTTCTATCTCTCATGCTTTGTTTTTCTTTCCTCATTCTTTCTCTTTTCCATCCTTCTTTCACATTCTTTCATTCATTCTTTCTCTTTCCTTTTTTCTTTTCTTTCTCATTCCTTATTTCTCTTTTTCCTTTTCTTTCTTTCTTGCCTTCTTTCTTTCCTGTCTTCTTTCTTTCTTTCCTGTATTCTTTCGTTCTTTAAGGCAAGAGGTTTGCAGCCAATGCCAGACGGACTGACTTTTTTAGGACTGTGTTAGCCAAAAACTTTTGATTTTACTAAAATTATGAGTAGGACGTAGTTGCCCACAGGGGTTTCAGCTAGACATCAACCATTAATCTCTAGCTGCATACTTGCAACTACAACCCTAAGGACTTTGCCTTGGTTAAACAAGCATTGGCATAGCCAATAGGTCTCGCCTTTGGCACCTTATAAGTGTTTAGCCATGCAACAGTTGATGTTGTTGCACCTAGGATATTGTGCTGGATAACTAAACACTTATAAGGTCCCAAAGGCGAGACCTATTGGCTATGCCAATGCTTGTTCCTTTTGGGTAAGCACTCCATGAGAGTGCATGTGTTTTCCAGCAGTCTCCCTTCTATACTTCTCTTCCACTCTCCGTGTGCCATGTTGCTGTCTTGCCCATGTGCTTCTCTCCTATTACCTTCAGTATTGTGCCCACTGTTGTGTGCTTCTGCCCCCGCATTGCTTTCTCACCCTTGTGCGTCTCTTCTCACACATTGCTCTCTCACCCGTGTGCTCCATGTTGCTCTGATCCAACTCGGATCAGTAAATAAACAGAAAAAAACTTGCAGTTTTTTATTTTGTAGACATGCAGGGTGTGAGTGCCTTCAAAACGACGCGCCCAGCTGCGTCTTAGGCTTGTTGTTTCCCTCCTCTTGAGCCATGCTGCACAGCATTGGAGAGGCTGGACAGCATGGCTTGACAACTTTGGCAAAGCCAATAGGTCCTAAAGGCGGGATATATTGGCTTTGCTAATGCTTGTTATTTTGTGTGTCTGAAATGAATATTTCAAGAGGGATTGTAAGTTTCTTAAAAAGGTTTGTGTTGAGCAGAAATATTCGTTTCGGGTTTTTCTAATTTATTACCTGTTGTAACTTGTCTGTAATTATTGTGTTTATACATTCTCTTTTTCGGCTAAAAAAATAAAATATTCCTTCTATATGAAACGCCAATAATTCAGCATTTCTGTGCAATGCATGATGGTTCGTTTGTGGCATTATTGGTTATCGCACATACTAGTAACGTGCTTGTATCTTCGAATGGGCAATTGTTACTCAATTATATTTTTTCTAATACTCTGATAATAATATATACGGGGTCTGACATCCCCAGTGTACTTAAGCAGGATATTTCTAGTCAGGGGACTTCGAGTCGCACAGAGGCTGCCAGGCGTGTCTTTATAAGGATGGCCAGTACCCTGGTTCCCTATTTAGTTGAGGCTAATTTATCCATTATAGACCATAGTGGCATAACACCACGCAGTGCACCATACAAGATGGCTGCTGTTCATAGGTTTAGAGGTGACTGTTCTAAAGGCTGGGCTTCACTGACATTGTGTTGGGATAGTTCTGCACAACTGTTACTCGCCTTGCGTAGTGTGTGTCCAGTACTGTGGAACTTGTGGAAATGAAGCAGTCTTCAGCAGTTATTACGGTGTAGCATCGTACTGCCTTTCTTATTACATACCATTAGTGCCGTCAGAACTACACTGTAACTTATGCTGTTTTCGTATCTGTGTAGCAGGACTCCAGTGCATTCGAAGAGCGTAATGACCTCACAGTGATGGATTGAGGTGGCTCGAAGCTCTGAGGTAGATTGCCCCTCCCGGCCTTTCCCTAGGCAGGTGTCTCTGTTACAGGATGCCCATTCTTGGAGAGGTTCACCTTCAGTCTTCCTTCGCATCCCTCTTTTTCCATGTCATCTTAGTAGTTGTATTTGTGCTGCAAGAAGGAACACAAGGTGCATGGCTTCCCATGACTAGCGCGCCTTGTGCTCTCAGACGCTAGCATATGCGCCGCCCAGCAACTGCATCGCACTAGTCCAACATGGAGGGTCCACTGTAAACCAATAGAGGGGTGTGGAAAGCATTTGATGTGTGTGACCAGGGCGTGTAGTATAACGAAGATTCTTCTGTTCTCCTAAAACACTTGTACTCAGTGCCTTGCTCATCTGACTCTTCTCTGGGGCATAGTGATCAGTAGGGTAGCAGGTGCAGTTGCAGAGCTGTGAGGGGCCCTCTGCACCGTGTCATTGATAGGTTTTACTATCCAGCAGCAGAATAGGGTTGCCGAAATTGCATGAGGGGCCATGCCACTCTTCGTATGCCATTGCTTCTCCATTGGTTTGGTGTGGGCACTTGCTTTAGCAGGGCCTAGGCTCTAAAACTGGTCCTCATTCGCAGACCGCCTGCCTGATATCTTAGTTGGCCACAACCCGAGACAGACCCATAGGGCTTCAGCTCTAAAGCTAGTCATCGTTCATGGACACCTCACGCCTGTCTTATCTGACTGGACCCAGACAAACCCTACTACTCGTGGTAAGATCATATATCCTGACCATGCATTAGGGCCTCCTTAGCCGTAGTAGCTTGTAAATGCAGTGTTCAGAATCTCTGTGGTTCGAGTTAGGTGAACTGCAGCCAACCCTCATGTCTAAACTCTATTACACTCTTTACTGTTGATGGAGTTGTCTTGGACATTCAGATCCTATAGTGTAAGTGTCACTGAGGCCATAAACAGTGGGTTGCCGCACCGCCTAGCCAGGATGAAGGCTCCCAACTTTTATCTAATTCACTTACTGTGATAGAAAGATATTGTAATCTGATTTAAAGCACCTTGTTTTTTTCCATTCACACATTAGCTGCTGGGTGTACTGCAAAGCAACCTTGGGTCGATGTATTTGGACAGGGTCAGAAGTAACTTGTTCTCCCAATAAAAGGACCTGGTGGCTCTTTGGAAACCGTTGGAGGAAGTACATCTTTATTTTCTCAAGATTTTATTTCAGTGGCCTTTATGTAAACTTGCAGGCTGTGGGAGTTGGAGTCTCTCTCTCCTAGAACCCCATATTTGAGAATCTACCCAGGCCACCATTGGGTCCAGGATTTTTGCTGAAATTGAGTTCGGTCTCCCATCAGGATCAAGAGATTGTGTTATAAGTTCTCTTTCCTTCACTATGCTGGTACTCTTCTCATCACCAGGATGTCACTAAAGCAGTATTACTTTACCTCTACTAGTCTGCGGCCTTTTTTTCCCAAAGGTGAGACCCTGTTGATGAACTTTACAGCTGTTAGATGTGACCTGAAGGCTCGTCGTCTACTTCTAGCAGGTTGAGGTGCATGGTCACCAGGCAGAAGCAGCTAGTCCTCTGTTGAGAGTAGATGCCCCAGGGCCTATGGCGGTTTCCTCTTTGGAAGCTTGCAAGGTAGTCCAACTTGTGTTGCTCTGTAGACACAATCTGTGGCTCAGGGAACTACAGGACAGCTCTTCTCTTTTCTGTCCTTGGTATTTAGGGCAGTTTATTTCATTTTGCATTCCCAATAGAAATGTGCTTTCAGCATTCTTGAGTTATTTAGGTTTCTTGGTAAGTGAACCTGGAGTTATTTCTTAGGTATATCTTCATTTAGATAGGACTGTTGATCTTCATTACTGTCTCTCTAGCATCCAAGTCTGAGTTGAGTGGTATTTTGTAGATACTTTGGATCTGGTGGGGACTTAGTTTCTCTTTATGACTGATCCAAGAAGAGATGGCCTCAGGGCTGGTACCTTCTGTATTTTTAGCGTCACAGCAGAACAAAAGGATGTTTTTCCAGGCAGGTGATTGGCAGGTCACATCTAGTATTAATCAAAAGAGAACATCTGAGTACTGAAAATCAGCTGTGAGTAATTCAAACATTGAAAGAACTGTGGTAATAGTTTTAACTTGTTTTAATATACTACCTTTATTCTTTACAAATACGAAGCATTGTTTAATGTTAGAAGTGGTACGACTATTTCTATATCTGGTCACACAACGTGTTTGTTATTTAATTTATCGCCATTTCTTTGTAGTTCTGAATCTCTCTGTACCATT
Source organism: Calotriton arnoldi (assembly GCA_963921515.1). Lineage (NCBI taxonomy): Eukaryota > Metazoa > Chordata > Amphibia > Caudata > Salamandridae > Calotriton > Calotriton arnoldi. The sequence goes on along the minus strand of CAWUFW010001681.1, from coordinate 871,154 downwards.
TTTGTAGATCTTGGCAGACAGTCAGTTTTGACAGAAAACCTGCATCGTTCATCAGGATTGTTGGGACCAACAACACAGCAAATGAGGTATGTGGTAAAGATTCAGCTATGTTTAAATCACATGCTGGGGCCTCAGCATGATACACTAAAGTGCCGCATACTCGACCCTCAGCCTTCAGGGCGGGTTCAAGGAAGGAGACATGAAGCGTCTCCCTGGCCCTTCTTACACTGGCTGGTGCAGCCATACAGGCTGCCTTGCCTCATAATGTGTACCCTGCTGGGTGTGTTGACCTCACACCAAGCCGGTTAACTAATAGACTAAACAGTGTGAGATTTTGGCTGAAGGCCATCCTACCAGTAACTCAGGAAAATGGAAGTCCCCTCCCTTAATTGGCTGCTGGAATTTGGCTGAAGCCATTAACAAGCCCAACCTACTGTGTCCTGTTCAGACTTAGTTTGTGTGCCTGGAATAACTGAAGTTGGGTGGCGTATGGTTTATGCCACTACATTCATCTGGGGAGGAGAAATGTGTTCACTGCGGAACTCGCAAGTCACAAAAAGAAAACCAAATCATAGTAATGATCAGTTAAATGAAAACATGGGATAATCTTAAGGCAGACCTGCCAACCACGAAAACTTTCGACCGTGTGAGAGAGAAAGTTAGGCCTGGAGGCGGCAGGGCTTGAGCAGTGTCTTCTCCCTCCCCAACATACATAAAAACAGGCTTTTGAAACAGCCTCCCGTGTCCAGGGGAAGTTGCAAATCCTGTAATGTATGTTATGGAGGTGCTGAGCCTCCACAATTAAGCTGGAAGCCTACTGTTTGGAGGTGTCTCCTGCTCACCTTCTGTTCGTCGTGTGATATCGTCTGGTCTTCAGGTGACCGGTGAAGAGAGCTGGTATTGTGTGACCAATGGCAGACCGTGTGAGTTGGCAGGCCTGTAAAGCCAATGCCAAAGTTACAAAAAGTATTCTACACAAAATTACAAAATTTTAGTAGAAAATTGTTTTCATTCTCTTACATTTTTGCCTAACAGCCATCTTGAAAGCCTACTTCTTCTCATTTCAAGATCCTCACTGCATTGCATAACACAATAGCCATCTTGAAGAATAGAAATGTTTTCCTACTTTCAGGATGGCCGCCTCATTGCTAAAACTATGCCATTATTGGTAGGTCGTGAATATGTCCTGGAATCAATCAATCAATCTGTAATAGTGATTAGACAAGAACTATCACAGAGGTATTCTATAAAAAAAATATTTGGTTATCTAGTTTGTTTCTTACAAGAAACACTTTGGTTTTGAGGTGTGTGAGTTCTTAACCATCGACAGTGGCAGTTACAGGCTGGATCTGATTTAAAAGCTATAGAAACTGTATCTGCCCTGTGTCCTACCGAGGGCACGGGAGCCAGTGCAGGCCAGAAAGCCCTGACTCGGACCAGTTGAGAAAGCAAGTTTACACGCACCTGTAATGCCTATCAGGGTGCTATTAATGTCCAGCAGTACTCTAGGAAAAACAGCTGCAACAGTGTCAAGAACACAGTGGATAACATCCAGCACATGCTGCTTGTGAGAAATGTGGTTAATGGTTGAGGTTGGATGGGGTGGGGTGGGGCCCTACTCAAGCAGCAACCTCAATCCTTGTCAGGGTGAGGCACAAGCAAATCCCAAATTAACCTGTGCTCAACCCTCTAGTAGCTTAACACAGGGCTGTCAGGCTTAAATTAGAGGCAATGCATAAAGTATTTATGCAGCACACAACACAAGAAAAATCCCACTCTGATTTAGAAACATATAACAACATTTAATGAATAACTCAAGACAACCCATCAAAAATCCAATCAGTAGAACCAGAGATATGCAATTTTAAAGATTTAAGTGAAAATAGCGCCAAAAATCCCAAAGCCCCACTCGCGGCTATCTGGTCCTGCAAGACCGGGAGAAAGTCACAAGTTCATGCCAACTGCGATGGAGTGAAAGTCGGATATAGAGATCCACTGAAATATTACCTTCTCAGTCCAGCACAAATAGTCCCTGTCACGATGGAGAGGGCCGCAAGGAGCAGAGAAGCATTGTTGACAGTCATTGATGTAGTGCGAAGAGGAGACCTGGCGTCATAAACAGTAGTCGCTGAAGCGCGAACATCCTGTTGTCATCACGAGCGAACGGACTGGAGCTTTGCGGTGGTGCTCCCCGCGAGCGGCCGATGCTATAGCACGAAGAGTCGGGTTGACAGACCTTTGCGTTGGCGGTCTGTGCGAGTTACAGGGCTTTGGCGCCAACTGGCCAGATCGCGTTCACAAAGAGCCCAAAAACTTCAATTCAGCCTCTGAGGGCACACCAAGGATCCAGGACCTTGAGACCACCACTTGGGGAGTCAGAGGCTTGCTCCAGCTGGATCTGAGGGAGGTGGTTGGGAGCCTGTTATGTCCCTGTGGCTCTAAACAGGAGGCCAGCAGACTAGCCCTTGGAGTCGTTCTGGGAGTCCTGCTTCAGGTGCGGGTCCAAATCCCTCTGACTCAAGCTGGGGGGGCTCAGTCCAGCAAGGCAGCAGTCCAGCAAGGCAGTAATCCAGCAGGGCAGCAGTCCAGCAGAGTGGCAGTCCTTTCAGCGGAACAGCAGTTCTTCTTCCTGCGAGAGACTCTACAGGTCCAGAAGTGTACTGAAGAGTTGGTGTCTGATGTCCAGGTTTATACCAGGTGCCTCCTTTGAAGTGGGTAAAGCTTCTAGAGTTTTCCCTTTGAAGTGCACAGTTTTTCTTGCCTCCCCTGGCTCCAGGCTAACTACAGGGGGTATGCAGCCCTTTATGTGGACGCAGAAAAGGCCAATTCAAGTTTAAGTAGAGTCGGGCTCAGTTCCGCCCTCCCATCCTGTCATTGATGTCTCATCAGAGTACACCTAAGCTCTCTGTTTTATGCGACTGTGTAGGAGGAATACAGAAAGCCCAACTGTCAGCTACATTGTAATTTGAAACCAGACTTCACCATAAGATAGTATTTTTTATTACAATTCCAAGATACCAAATATGAACTGGGTACCTGTTCCCTTTTGGAAGTTACAAATTAATAAACGTAATAAGGTAACTCGAATGTTATCCTATAAAAGAGGTAGGCCTTGCAGTAGTGAAAAATAAATTTAAGAGTTTTACACTACCAGGACATGTGAAACTTAAATATACATGTCCAACTTTTTAAATATACTGCACCCTGTCCTCTGGACTGTCCAGGGCCTCCCCTCTGGGTGATTTATATGTATTAAAAAGAAAGGTTTGGGCCTGACATAAGGTTTATTATGCCTGGTCGAAATGGCAGTTTTAAACTGCACACACAGGCTGCAGTGGCAGACCCGAGACATATTTAAAGTTACTCAAGGGGGAGTATCATCAGTGCTGCAGGCCCACCAGTAGCATTTAATTTACAAGCCCTGGGCACATGTAGTGCCACTTTACTAGGGACTTACAAGTAAATTAAATATGCCAATTGGGTATAAGCCAATTCTACTATGTTTTAGGGAAAGAGCACAAGCACTTTAGCACTGGTTAGCGGTGGTAAAGTGTGCAGAGCCCTAAGGCCAGCAAAAAAAACGAACAAGGCAAAAGGTTAGGGGGAAAAAGCCACACTAAGGATGTCAGGTCTGATGTGGGAGGTCTGAAATGGGAGCAGGAGCATCTATCTCTTGATTTCTGGCTCTCGAATGGACAAAAAAGTATTTGTGTAAAGTGGTATTCATGGGAGAGAGACCATCAACAGGTTGTGCTTAAGTGCTGGTGCCAAAGCCAATTACATTGCAGGTACTTGAAGAGGCTGCGCAGAGACAAGCTGCTGCTCTATTCTGGATCCTCTGACTGGTAGTGAGCCCACAGGTCTTTGTGCATTCTGTTCATAGTACATCCTGGTAGTGAAGAGGCCCCAGAATTCTCTCTTAAGTTGTGACTAAAGGTCACGGAGGTGGAGAGGAGGAAACTTCGCACCTAATGCATTGCCGGCTGATGTCAACATACAGGGAGTAGAACGTGCATAGGAAGAGCTGCCTGTATATGGCACCATGTCGCTCCTACATATAGCAGCATAGTGGAAGTCGCTGTTCTTATAGTGCTCTTATATATGGAAGAATAGTGGGAACTCAGTTGTTCCTATGGTGTCTTTGTATATAGCAGCATAGTGGGGACTCCGCTGTGCCGATGGTGCTCCGATATGTGCCAGCATAGTGGAACCAGCTGTTCTTATGATGCTCCTATATATGTAAGCATGTTGGGAAAACCAGCTATTCCTATGGTGCTCCTATAATGGCAGCATAGTGGGAACTCACCTGTTTCTACACTGCTCCTTTATATGGAACATAGTGGGAACTCAGCTGTCCCTGTGGTGCTCCTATATGTGCCAGCATAGTGGAACCCGCTGTTCTTATAGTGCTCTTCTGTCTGGCAGCATAGTGGGAACTCATGATTTTGCATCTGTTTACTTTGTCTCATTGACTGTCTTTGATTTACAATCTTTTTTTGTATGAATCTCTGGTAATTTGACTAGAGGATGCTGAGAGAGAATCCGTGTTAATCTGCGCATCCTCCTGCGAAGTGCCCAGAATTACTGTTTGCTGCTTCTCCAATCCAGTCAATACTGACACAAAAGGACATCCGATGTTTCCCATCAGGGATTCTCAGCACCAGTCAGCCAGCACTCTGTGTTCTCCAGACAAGGAAAGATTTAACAGCAGAATATATCACCAGTTCAGGACATCAGGAGAGATTAATGATGGAAGAAACGTGTTGGAAGTAGCTTGGACATTGCATCTTGAATTATACCTCCTGGGAAGGTTGAGTCCACGGTGTCTCCATTGTGGAGCTGTTGGCTTCCATTGAGTTATGTTTCTTTGGGAGAACGGCTTCTTGAAAATTGTGGTTTTACTGCGGTATCCCAGCTATTAACACTTGTCCCTGCACTACATCTGTATTGATTTCATCGCTTTATCACATGCTCCGAGGACGAGAGGACAAACTAGGAAAGCGGTGACCATAGCTTTTCTAGAAAATTGAGTTTAGATCCGATTTTTGATGAAGAGGATGCATCCCAGAACTTTCTATACATTTGCCATTGAATTTGTTGTCAGCCTGCCAAGGAGGAGAGTGACAGCTCTGCTTCTGGTGTGGGCGGCCATGCCTGTGCGGTATCAGTCTTTCTGGTCTATTATCGCTTTTCTAAAAGCTCTCAGTCTCATCTCGCTCCCTCTGGAGGTGCATAATTTTAAAGCAGGAGATGAAATGTAGATCTAATTGCGGATGTATGCACAACTGGAGGCAAAGCAAATATTCAGCGATTTTATGAAGAGCCGTATCGTTTAGCTGAAAAAGGGATAGTCGTGTGGACGAATATTGAGGCACCTAAGCGGTAAGCTCATCAGCCTTCAGATATACAGTCAGCAAGGGATGGGTGCAGGCAGAGCACGACTATCTTGCTGTGTCGCTTTTCACAGTTCATGAACTCTGTATGTGAAACATAACCTCATATGGTTTGCCCGCATATAGCATTTTCATTAAAAAATTTAAATTTGAAATGGCCTACTTCAGCTGTGCAGCCTAATAAACAGCACCTCTTCAAGGGCATTAAATCATATGCAGAGAATGACCTTAATTTTATTTTAGCATCTATTGCAGTAATGTAAGTTAAGATGCTGTATTCTGTTAAGATGTTAAAACTGCAAATACAATTTTAGAAACGTTCAAAAGGCCTGTGAGTGTACATTTTTAATTGATGTAAAAGAGTATGGTGTCAATAGTATACCATCTTCTAGCAGATGATATTGAGCAAAGTGATTATTTTAACATATTTATTTGCTAGTTTGTATTCCTCTTAGCAGAGTTCATTCTCACAGTTGAAGGATGGCTCATTGCCGGTTGGATAAGACAAATCAAATGTTTTCTGTGTCCCTAATAATTCAACCCTCAGCTTCCAGTCTGAAGTCACTGGCACTGAAGACAGCACAGATTCTATTGCATCTTTTTACAAATAAATATTGACCCTCCCTTACTGACAGATGTTTCTTGTTCATCTGCCCTTGATCTTCTCCATTAACGTTTCATCTTTGTAGATCCCTTTTCTAAACCTCCTCTATTTTCGAAGTATTTCTGCTATTGGTAATATCTTCATTTGGGAGTCTACCATTCTGTGCTCCCTTGGGCAATGTCCTCATCTGTGTGTCTCCCCCTGCCCTTGAACCTGATGATGGTGGTTCACTCATGTTTTTCTCTTCCTGCCTCTGAATTCCATGAGTAGTGCCATCACCTGTTAATCTTTCTACTCCTCTCTCATTGAGTACTTCCATCTTGTCATTCTCCCTCCCTTTAATATCTTTGATTAGTTCCATCTTTTGTGTCTCTCTCTGTTCTTGAGCTCTTTGAATAATTTCCTTATCTGTTGTTCTCTCTGCCTTTGATGCTCATTTCTAAGTCTCTGTGCCCACAGTGCCCTTGAGTAGTTCCTTCATCTGTGAGTCTCGCTGTCCTTAATCTCCTCAGCTAATGTCCTCATGTGTGGGTCGCCTTGCCAATAAACTCCTTGGCTATTGTCCACATATGTGGGTCTTACTTCCATGAATCTCCTAAGGCAACACAGTATCTTTGAGCCCCTCTACATCTTTAGCTGGGTGACCCCCAGTTTTATTTGGTGTTTTTTTTAAAAACAAATTTTATTAATTTTTGCAGGTTTATTTCCAACTGAGCCAAAATGGCTCATGTGAGCAAATAAAAGCAAAGAAACAGATACATAATGCAATAAATGAAAAATAAAGAAGACACAAGAAATGATACTGAACTGGCCTGCCTACGCCACCCTCTAGCCCCACCCCAAAGACTCTTGATGACTGGAAATTGATAGCGTTGAAACAAAATAGAATATTGAGTATGATGGTCATCATGTGTTTCCCTCGCCACCACGGAATGCCCTAACCTCATCATCTAGAGAGTGTTGTATCGGCGTGTCCCCCTGTTTTTGATCCCTCAAGGTAATGTCCTGATCTGCAAGTCTTCTGACCTTGATATTCTCATATAATTCTCTCATTTGTGAGGAGACCCACATATGAAGACATTACCCAAGGTGCTCATGAACTGGAAGAAGGACGTATGCATACATCTGTTTTTTTTTTTTAATTATTAAGGAAGCATATCAGCAAACATAAAATATTTGGCGGTTATAACTACAAGCATATAGAAAGAATTTGAAAATTCCAGCCATGACAAATGTTAAGCACATAAATTATGAATATCTAAAATCAGAAATATAATTTGAAAATTTTCGTCCAAGGTTCTGTAACCTCCAAGTACAGGCATCTAAGCATTGTGTTACTTTAAGCACTCTGCTCCTAGTTCGAATTTAAGAAGCTGGACTCTGAGTCGTAAGTTCTGTGCCTCCGGAAGCCTCGCCCTTCGATCTAGCGAGCAGTGTCTGCCTCTTGGGCTGCTAAGTCCACGCTCTTTGGGAATTAGTCATTCATCAGGCTATCAGTCCACATAAAGTCATTTTTTGAGTGGGACAACAACAGCTTGGATGCCTCGAGACAGATCCTGAAGAGCGGCTTGACCACTGGACACAATGGTTCAATCCATAGGCACAGCTGACACACTACACCACTGTTGGACTTGGCCCTCTTTGCAGGGTCACCCCCAGTGGCGGCTCCTCCGCTAAGGCGGAGGAGCGTCGCCCCACTGCTCTTAGAGCAGTGAAAAGGGGATAAATAAAACTATACTAACCTAGTTATTATCGTTTTATTTTTGGTTGCTGCGGGCTGGGTTAGGGCGGGGCGGGGCTGGAGGCCCAGGGTGGGAGGTGGAGTGCACTGTGCACACTAAGTGCGCATGACTGCTTGGCCAGCTGTTTTGACCGACCAAGCAGTCATGCACACTTCGCATATTCCCCATCAGGCTGTACTGGACAGCCTGGTGGGGAATATGCACAGGCTCCCTGTCCTGATCTGAGCTCTGATCCACGTCCCTCAGACCAATCACAACGCTGTGGGAGCCTGTGTGCCCGGTGCTTCCCGCAGCTTCTTCCGGACTGGAGTCAGGAAGAGCAGAGAAGTGGAGGAGAGACGCAGGCGTCAGAAAAGGTAAGTGTTTTTTTAAAAAATATATTTTCAACCCCCCCACCCACTCCCATTCCCTACCACACTTAAATCCCCCCCTCCTGTTTTGCTGAATTTGTTTTTGTTGACCTTAAGACCAGTGCTAAAGTGCTTATGCTCGCTCCCTAAAACATGGTAAAATTGGCTTACACCTTTCAGTCAATCATTTCTTTTAAGTGATAAATTGGATCATTTTCGGTATTTTAAACATGACATAGGACTTTGTATGTCTTTGCTTTTATGCCTATACGTTTTTATCAACCAAATAAAGCTTGCTATGACTGACTGACTGACTGGCTTAAACCTGATATGCATATTTAATTTATTTATAAGTCCCTAGTAAAGTGGTATACCATATACGCAGGGCTGGTAAATTAAATGCTACTAGGGGGCCTTGCAACACTCTTTGTGCCACCCATTTAAGTAGCCCTTTACAAATTGTCTCAGGCCTGCAATTGCAGCCTGTGTGTGCAGTTTTAAACTGCCATGTCGACCTGGCAAAATAAAACTTTTCCCAGGCCTAAACCTTTCTTTTTAATATATGTCACCCCTAGAGTAAGTCCTAAACAGTTCGTAGGGCAGGGTTCAAAGTTCAAAGAAATGTTTTATGAATGATTAATGAAAACCGTTGCATTCACGTATCATTTTACGAATTCATTTACATAACACGAAAAAAGTAATTAATAAAAGAGGGATTAAAAGCGTCATAAAGAGCGTGCTGCTTGAGGTAAACCTTTATGCTTTCAAGCAGTTGGCTCAGAACTGTGGCAGCCGTTCTTATCAGGCAACCTACATGAGGTCATCTTATAATATCAGGTAATGCCATAAAGTGCATTGAAAACACATTTACGTCTTGACGGAGGGCGAAAAGGCTGCAGCTTTCAGGTGGCTGCGTATCGAGTGTGACCTTAAGTAGTACAAAGAATTCATTGTGCAAAGTTTGCAGTGCAAAATAGTCCTTTAGGTAGATGTTTATATGGCATTGTGGTTTATGGGTGCTTGTGTGGTTTGCCGATTTTTGTCTGCCTTATGTGATTTATCGGGTGAAAGTGCGATGTGTGCATTGCACAGAGTAGTGTCATTCTTGAAGATTTAAAAATAAATATGGCAGCCTGAGATGGTTCATTTAAGGAGGGTGGACAATTGAAGTTAAGTTGTACGTGGCCCAGTAGTTGTTTTACTCTCGTGCTGTTTTGCTGCAAGGTGGCAGTTGGGCCAATCTCCTTTCTGCTACATTGAAGAATCTTGTGAAGCGACAGTTTAATTGGGTCACAGTTGGGTCAAAACAGGACTTCACTGCCTGCCTGCAAGGCCGGATGCCTTTTTGTTTGAAAATGGGACGGAGCATTGCGCGACGGCCATCCAGTAGGCTTGGGCTGATGCAGATTATGTACACAAGATCCTTGCTTCCATTGCCGCAAAGGCGGCAAGTGTGGTCTCCAGGTTTCCTTTTCCAGGGAGGTAAGTGAGGGAGATTTGGAAGTATGTCCAGGCGATGTCTTAAAAATTTCTCAGAATGGTTGTGGTTTGACGACTGTGTAGTTGTTGAGGACAGACCATCCGTGTGCCCATTTTGCCAGAGTTGCTTTGTCTTCAATTAAGGATGTTATTTTTGCGACTTTCGTTACTGCTTTTTTGAAGCTCGCATGGGTTGCAGAGGTCTCCCATAGGTTAGTCAGGCCTAGCTTCAGTAGGGAGTTGTGAAGGTAGTCTCTGGCTGGTGAGTTTTCCCAGGATGACAGTGCAGCCCAGAGGTGTGAATTCAGTATGCCTTCCTCTGCTTCCCTGATCTTATGACCGCTTTTAATGAACACCCCCCTTCTGGCCATTGTCTGTTTCTGTAGGCCGAATTCTAGCTGTATTTGTGCTGCAGCGTTGTAGTTAGGGAGGTGGAAGATAGTTCTGTAGGGCAGGGTGCGTTTTATTTAATAAGTTGTACATGTAATTTTAAGTTTTACATGTCCTGGTATTGAAAAACACTAATTTGTTTTTCACTTTTGCAACGCCCACCTCTCCCATAGGATAACATTGGGTTACCTTATTACATTTAATAAGTGATGATAACTTTTGTTTGGGAGCAGGTAGGAATGGCATGTCTGGTGTCTAATGAATTGTAATTTAAAATCCTCTTTAATGGTAACATTGGACTTTAAGTGACAATTCTGAAAATGCCACTTTTAGAAAGTTAACACTAGGAGATGATGGACGGAGTGCTGAAACTTTTCAGACACTCGCCCCCAGTCACAGATCTGGGTTGAATCCATCAACATTCTTTAGCTCCCTTCGCCACCTCAGTTCAGACCAAGCTATATGCAAATCAGTCTTGACCCTGTGCCTCATGGGAACAGTCCAGCCCAACTGCCAAGCCAGGTGTTTCCTGAACCGGAAACAAGCATCCTGGGACCGGTTTCTGGTTAACACCCTTCATCAGCCAGGCTAGCTTGAATCCAGTGGCAAAGTGAGCAAGGGACCCACGTCTGGGCATACTCTGCCAACTTAGGGCGAACAAAGCAAACACAAGGAGATGATGTACGGAGTGCTGAAACTTTTCAGACACTCACCCCCAGTCACAGATCTGGGTTGAATCCATCATCATTCTTTAGCTCACTTCGCCACCTCAGTTCAGACCCAGCTATATGCAAATCAGTCTTGACCCTGTGCCTCATGGGAACAGTCCAGCCCGAACTGCCAAGCCAGCTCTCCATGCCACTGGAGTCAAGCTATCCTGGCCGATGAGGGGTTAAACCCCGAAACCGGTCCTACGATGCTGGCTTCCATTCCAGGGAGGACCTGGCCTGGCAGTTCGGGCTGGACTGTTCCCATTGGGCACAGGGTCAAGACTGATTTGCATATGGCTGGGTTCAAACTGGAATGGCATGGTGAGCAAAAAAACGATGGATTTAGGCCCAGATCTTCTGTACTGAGGTGAATGTATGACATTGTTCTGCATTCTGTCCATCAATTGTTGTTTTTGCACTTTTAGAAAGTTGGCATTTTCTTGTCCTCACCACTTCATGTCTGCATTCTGTTTCCCGGGTCACATGACTAGGTGTATTTAGCAGTTGACCTTTGTGTATTCCTCCCAAACAGCCACACACTGCAGGGACTGGATGTTGGCAGGATAGGCCATCCTGGCTTGATGAGAGGGGTGGAGTTTGTCACCCTTGCACCTCAAGGACACTGCCTCAGCTCACACAGAGAGGACTTCACACTAACCTATTTTGCCTGCAGACAGACTGGAACCAGGGCAGGGAGTTAGGAAATTCGAGACACTTCTGTAGGAGGAAGACTCCAGATGTTTCTACCCCTTCAAGTGGGCACAAGGTGTAAAGATGGGACCCTCAGACTCACTCTTCAGTACACTCCTGAACCTGTGAATACTACAAAAGGAGGACTGCCCTGCTGCCAGAACACTGCCCTGCTGCATGAGGCCTGTCCTGCTGTCTGAGAAGGAAGACTGGACTTGCACCATTCATCCCAGGCTGAAGTGACTGCCAGGGTCAGCTGACTGGCTTCCTGTTCTGAGCTACAGGAGTACCGCACGCTCCAGAGGCCTCTCCATAACTGCCCAGCTGACCTGCTGCACTGGACCTGCCTGAGCCCTACTGGCGTGAGTAAGTTCCTGATTCCCAGGAGATGCCTCCCTGGTACTGGATTATTGATGTGGCATCAGTCGAACTCCTCCTAGAAGAAAGCTATAAATCATGAAGTTTTGATGTCTTTGTGACCGCGGACTGGCCAGCTTGCGGCAAGATCCTGTGTCCCACCAACGCGAAGCCCTGGTTAACCTGACTCTTTGCACTACAGCAACCACCAGTGATGTGAAATCTGCACTTCGCTCTGCAGCATTGACAGCCAGCGGTGACGGCCAACGCAAAGCGACGGACGTCCGCGACGCCCGAGAGGATCTTCCTTCTGTAGTGAAGACCATCCACGACACCTGGCTTGCTGTTTGTGCTACAGCGACTACCATCCATGATGCTCTCCCTGCTCCTCACGTCCTCCTCCACGCGAACAGTAATCTTCGCGCTGGACTCTAGCAAGTAACTTTTTCAGCGGGACTAACCTGGTCTGTGTATCTGGCCCGTGCTTCATCGTGGTCGGCCTGAACATGTGACTTTCACCTGGTCTCATCCGAACAGATAACCGCAAGTGGTGGTGTGTGCTTTTAGGCACTATACTTACCGTAAATCTTTGAAATTGATTATCTCAAGTTTTGTCTTTTTGGTGTCAATTTATTAAAATGTACTCTATTTTTCTAAATAGGTGTGGGATTTTTCTTGTGTTGTGTTTTCACTTTATTATTCTTTAAGCGCTGCATAAATACTTTACACATTGCCTCTAATTTTGCCAGTTTGCTTTTGTGCCAAGTTATCAGAGGGTTAAGAGCAGGTTAATTTGGTGACTCTTTGTGGTTCACCCTCACAAGGCTAGTGGCTGTGGCTTGAGAAGGGCTCATACCCCCTTCAACTACCAACCATATTTCTCACAGCCTCCAAAGAAGGATGCTTTCATCTGGCCTCTCAAGAAATATCTAGGTAACCTGCATGGACGTGCCTTTTGATGAGGAGGTGCTATTCGGAAAGAATGCTGAATCCTCCCTGGAACTCTTCAAGAACTACGGAGAAACGGGTCACTCACTTAACCTAGTATCTCCAGACAGGCCATTGCACCAGCAGTACAGGACATTTCTAGGATAATCCAGGGTTTAACAATCCTGGCAGAGACAACGTTCTCAACTGGTCTTGATGACCCACCTAATACACTTGTCCTTGACTCGCCTTCTTACGCTACTATCTTCCAGTGGGGGGTGTGAGGGCCATACACGTTTCCACCAATAGAGATGCACATCCCACATCAATACACTACAGATTACTTGGTCAACCAAATAATCCACAAGGGCTACACCCTACACTTTCTTTCTCCCCTCCAAACTGCACTCGCTCCTCTAGGATGTGCTCTCCAGCACATGCCTTGATTTTAGAGGTGGACGTCTGCTTCCTTTTATTTATTTATAAGTTTTATATAGCGCTAGCTAGACCCGGGGGTATCAGAGCGCTTTACATACACAGGGGAACAGAAGTTGCATTACATAGCAGGACATTGGGATGCATAAAGATATAAGCTAAACATAATAATTAGGCATACGTTACATAGCAGGACACAAGGGTGCAAGAGGATAGAGCAACACATTATGATTGGGCATACAGTGAAGGGTAGGGAGGAAGCTCAAGAGATTGAAAACAGTCCCGCAACCATCTATCCTTGATGGACAAGTGAGCTGGGAGTCAGCTAGGTTACTGAAGTGTAGGTTCGTTGACTTGGCCGGTGAAGTATTTCTTGAGTAGAAGGAGTTTCAGGTCCCTTTTGAAGCAGGGGAAGGAGGGGTTGCATCTGAGGTCAATCGGGAGTGAGTTCCATATCCTGGGTACGTTACCAGAAAAGGATCGGGACTGAGTAGTTTTCCTTTTCAATTTCGGAGGGATGAGAAGAAGTGAGTTGGAGCGTCTCAGGGATCGGGATCTTCCAGCTTTAACCAGTTTGCTGTTTAGGTAGTTGGGGGAATGTGAGTGAAGGGTTTTGTGTGTGATGCAGGCCAATTTGTAGATACATCTACCTTCAGTGGGCAGCCAGTTGAGGGAGTGGAGGGTTGGGGTGATGATTTCAAACCTTTTTACCCCAGTTATGAGACAAGCTGCCATGTTAAGGACTGACCTCAGTGGGGCTAGGTGAGCTTTTGGCGTCCCTGTTAGGATGTCGTTCCCGTAGTCTAGTTTGGAGAGGACTAGGGATTGGATAATAGTCTTGAAATCGTCTTGGGGAATGAAAGGTTTCATTTTCTTCAGGTGTTTTAGTGAGTAAAGCGCACTTTTTGTAGAGTTTTTGATGTGGTCCTTCATCGATAAGTTCTTGTCCAGGGTAATGCCTAGTGACTTAACCAAGTCGGATAGGGTGAGAGAGCAGTTTAGGGCATCCAGGTTCTTGAGCCAGTCTTGGATAGGAAGGTGGTTACTTTTAGTAGCGAACAGTATTAATTCCGTTTTGTCCGGGTTCAGTTTTAAGTGGTTTGCATTAAACCAGGATTGGATCTTGGTTAGTGTGACATTGAGGTGTCGGATGTCACTGGGAGATTTGATTTTATAGTAAAGTTGAGTGTCATCTGCATATAGGTGATATTTAACTCCTGCTTGTTTCAGAATGATTGTAAGGGGTTCCATGAAGAGATTGAAGAGGGCTGGGGAGAGGATCGAGCCTTGAGGGACCCCAAGTGTGACTCGTGTTGGCTTAGAGAGACGGGAGTTGATTTTAATTTGTTGTGAACGGTGCTGAAGGTAGGAAGCGAACCATTTTAGTACTATGCCATTTATGCCAGAACGGCCCTTTAAAGTCTCAAGTAAAGCTGGATGATTTATTGTGTTGAAAGCCGCAGATAGGTCAATAAGGATGAGAAGACAGGCTTCACCATCATGTAAGGTTCTGTGGATATCATCTGAGATATTGAGCATGGCTGTTTCGGTGCTACACCCTTTCCTGAATCCCGATTGGAAGGTGTCGAGGAGGTTGAAATCATCAATATGTTTAAGTTGTTGGAGAACGCACTTCTCCAAGGTTTTGGCTAGGAACGGGAGGTTGGAGATAGGTCTGAGGTTGTTGAGATCGTTAGGGTCGGCCCCTGGTTTTTTGAGTATGGGTGTGATTTGTCCCAATTGAAGGGAGTCTGGGACACAGCCTGATGTGAGAGAGGAGTTGATGATTTTAGTCCAGAAAGGGGTAATGATGTGGTTGAGTTTTTGTACTATTGTGGCTGGGAGAGGGTCCATAGTGTGGGAGGTAGGCTTTAAGCTCGCAATTATATTGAAGACCTCATTTTCCGACACGAGTTCGAAATCCGACCAATTCGCCTCGTTTTTCAGTTGGCAGCAGATCTGGTTGTCATTGGTATGAATAAGATCTGCTTGGTCGAGGGCGAGTATAGGGGGGGCAGGTTAGGATTGGAGGTGTATTTGGGGTTTGGATGAAGGATTGCTCAATTTTTGTGACTTTGTCTGTGAAGAAGCTGGCAATTTCTTCGCATCGATCCGTGGCCGCTTTTATTTCGTGAGGGGATGCGCCGTTCGTTTGCCTTTTGACAATGTTGAAGAGTTCTCTAGGTCTATTCTTGGCCTGGTCTAGTTGGCTGTGGAAGAATGAGGCCTTTCCTCTAAAGATGTGCTTTTTATATTCCGACCGTGCAGACCTAAGTAGCGCAAGGTGTCTTGTTGATGGGTTTTGTCTCCAAGTCCTTTCCGTAAGTCTGAGTTGTCGTCTTTCAGTATTGAGATCCACATTGAACCATGATTTAGATTTGATGGATCTCAATTGTTTAAGTTTGAGTGGCGCTACTTGGTCTAACACCTCTGTCATTGTTGAGTTAAAGTGAGCTGTGAGGTCATCGGCCGACAGTGGTGGGCTGGAGCTGTAGCTGGGCATGAATCTTGGATTCAAGTTCGGCGATGGGGACTTCATTGATGTTCCTGATCCAGTGCTTGGGTTTGTCAGATCGTATTGGTTGGGATCTGACAGGTGAGTCGATATTAAATAATATGAGGTGGTGGTCAGACCAGTCAATGGGAGAGATCGATCTCAGAGAGACCAGTTCGTTTTTAGTGATGATTGCATCCAGAGTTGCTCCTTTGATGTGTGTTGGTTCATTGCAGAGTTGCTTGAGGTTGGTTATTTCAAGCAGGTTAGAGAGGTTCTGGGCAGTGGTGTCTTCTGTGTTGTTCCAGTGGATATTGAAGTCACCCAGGAACACGTCTTTCGTGTCTGTTAGGGAGAAACGTGTTATTAGGTCGGTTAGTTCTTCGGCGAAGAGGGCACGCTCCCCAGAGGGATGGTAGATGGTGTGAAATTTGATGTGCATGGTGCCTTTGACTGCAAGTTGGACACCAAGGTATTCCATAGTCAGGTATTCCGCAGATTTTAATGTGGTAATCTGTATACCTTCTTTGTAGACGATCGCTAGCCCACCCCCTGTTTTGAACGGTCTGTCCTGTATAATGATGTTGTAACCTGGCAGGGCGAGAAGGACTAGAATGGGGGTAGAGTGGTCGTTTAGCCATGATTCTGTGAGGAATGCTATGTCTATTTCTTCCTCGAGTATAACTTCAGCAATGTCTATGGCGTGTTGTACTGCTGATCTACAATTGAGGAGCATGCATGATAGAGGGCAGGAAGTTTTAATGTCGGGGTGTACTGTATGGATAGAAGTGTATTGCACCGGGGGTCTGGCGAGTGGACTGTTCTAGGGATTTTATTTGTGCCAATTATGACTGGGATTGCGATGGGAGCTGTATTCTGGCTCGTAGCGAGGTGAGAGTTGCTGATCTCCTCTGCTTCCATTACTGAAATGGGGCGGAGAGCTCGGTTAGGTCGATGAGCCTGCCTCCCCAAAGGAATGGAGGGCCATGGGGGGTCGGGTGGGGCCATGGAAGAGGCTGTGCGGGGAGAAGGTGTGTAACTCCCCGGAGAGTATGAGCAAGGTGGCTTAAACCGGTTGGGACGGTCTAGTTGCAGGTGTAGGATGTCGGAAACTAGGGCGTCGATTTTCTGCTCCATTCTGGTCAGTTGTTGGGTAAGTGAGTCAAAAGAGTTTCTAGCCTTCGGAGGGAGCAGTGCATGACTAGGTCTGTAGAGGGAGAGAGTACTGGGTTCTGGGATTGAACATTATCATTGGGGTTAGGCGTGGGGATAGATTGAACGTGAAGGGTTGGGTCAATGATGCTTCCAGTCTTGAGGTAAGGAGGAGGTGTTGTGGGTCTTAGGTCAAAGGGAGGAGAGTGAGCAATGTTAAGGAGGGGGTCAGTGTCCGAGGGAATGGCAGTGAGATTGGTGGTGGAGATGGTTTGGGCATGTGGTCTTGGGTCGGAGGAAGGAGAGTGAGCAGTGATATGAGGGAGGTCAGTGTCCGAGGGATTGTCGGTGACGTTGGACCTGGGGATGGTTTGGGCAGATGGAGTAGGGTCAGTGTTGGAGTTGGGGGTAGTGTGCGAGGGTAGAGCCGGGTCTACTGAGGACAGGAGGGGAGTGGTTATAGCGAGTTCAGTGGCAGAGAGACTGCAGTTTGTGTCCGATCTGTCTGGCTCGAGATCAGCCTTGCGGAGTTTGTTAGCTGGGCGTTTGCTGGACCTGGTGGGATTAGTGGATGTCATGATAGTGGGTGTTTGTTGGCGGAGTGTGATAATGGGGGTAGTGAGATTGTAATGGGTGATGGTGGATGTCCATGAGTTGTATAGTGGGTCGGCAGGGCAGGGTGATTGGCTCTGTTCTGGGACATTTGTCAGGGTGGAGGTCCAGGAGTTGTAGAGTGGATCGGCAGGACAGGGCGATTGGCTCGGTTCTGCGACATTTGTCAGGGTGGGGGGGATAGGGGAGGTTGGGTTTGATGGCTCTGTTGAGTTAATGAGGAGAATAGTGTCGGGAAGTGACGATCAAAAGTGGTGACGTGTGGGTCCGTGGCCTGTATGAGAATGTTTCCTGTTCTGAAGATGGAAATGGTGAGTTCCCCTTTAAAGGTAGGGGAGATGGTTGTGGGGAATATTGACTGATTTGGTGACTAGAAAGTGAAGAAGGAAGGTGTTTTTCCACTTTGTCGGACGGTTGGTGTAAAAGACGAAGTCAGTTTTCATCTTGCTGTTAGTCGTGCTGTGGTAGTTGTCAACTATGAGTGTTTCCGGGTACTGTTTTAAGGTTCTGTGTTTGAAGTTCTTTTTAGCATTACTGGACAGATTTTCTGGGTAGATTATGGACCATGATTTGGGCCCGTAACACCGGAGTGCTGAATTAAGGGGGGGTTTAGCAGGCGCATAGTTAGTGACTGAGAGTTCTGGTTCTATATGAATCGATGGGAGGAGAGGTTAATTGTGCATTAGGGTCCTCGTTTTCTCCTTCATCTGGGGTAGTTAAGAGTAAAATGCAAGGTTTCGTGGCCCGCAGGCTGTGGGGAAAGGGCAGTGATCCATATTCCCCGTTTCAAGTGGTGGAAGGATTAGCCCATTTTTATACTAGCTATCCCGGCAGATTTGAGGAAAATATATCTCTTGTTTCGTCGTTTTGAGAGGATCGCCTGAAAAACGGTGGGAGGTGCTTCTATGTATTTTACAAAGCCGGGATGTATTGCAGTTGTTTCAAGATAGCAATTAATTGATAGGCAAGCTAATGGGTTTAAAAATTGCATATAGTGCATATATATTGCGCATCTTTTGTCCCCTGGCCTAGTTCTCCCTAGGAGGCTCAATGCTTCCCCTTGCAGGCCCGGTCTGTGGGGTGTCCCTCACCGACTCCCTTTGCTGTCCCCAGGCGCATCTGCTTGTCTCAAACTGGGATGCTTTCCTCTGGTGGTTTTATCCTTTCCCTGCGTCCAGACAAAATTCTCTCCTCTTGGTGCATTTTAGCCTCTATTTTGAAGTCAGGCAACGCTCAACCAACGTGTTTCCCCCCCTGTCATCATCTGGGGTCTGTCACGGCTCTGTTTCCGGTGGGGCTGGATGGGATCTTGGGGATTCTGTAAGCGGGAGCCTGACCCTCCCGCGGACCCAACCTTGAGATAGTTAAATGTGATCGCTGACCGCGCGTCCGCCATTTTGGGGTTAGGCACTGCTATTCAGCAGTCCCTGGTATCCGTGTCTGCCTGCTCTTGATAGCCGGTCTTAGTCCCCCGGTGCTGCACCTCCCCTTCATTGGCAAGCAGAGTTCTCCCCTCCGGACGCATTCATGAGGTAGGAGGATTTCACTTACTTCACTGGGCTTGCTGACTGCTGCTCCGTGTACCAGCCTTTCATACCCGTTGTTGTCCGTACACGGGCACAGGTACCGCGTTTCTTCCGGAGTCCCGACCGCCGAGTAACTCTGAGTGACTTGTGCATTGGTTTCCTGCTTGGGTGACCTGGGATTCGGCGTTTGGTCGGGTCCGGCGCCTTTCTCAGCGCGGCGGCAGGGCACGAACCCGGCGAACGGGCGGCTTGGCAGTCGATATGCTCGGGCGTCGTGTCGTCTCCGCTAGGTAAGCCACGCTATTATCACCATCTGGCGATAAAGGCGTTGGATTGTTCGTAGGATGGGGGTGGATGGCAGGGTAAATAAGGGAAAATACCGATCTGGTAGTCCCTAACCCGGGAGCCTCAGAGGAGAGCTCCTACTCCGCGGCCATCTTGCCCCCCTTTTGAACAAATGAGCCATACAGGGAGTGTCTCTAGAAGAAAGAGGCATGGGATTTTATTCTCTTTTCTTCTGCTTCCTCCAGGAAGAGACCTCTTGAAACTTTGAACTCAATAGGGAAAGTTCTAGATGCTTTCCCTGAGCCAAGTTCTGTTGGCCATCAATATGGGGGATTGGCTACTGTTCCTAAACCTCCAGGAAGTCTGCTCTATCTGATAGTTCTCCCTGACCACTGATGTTAGCTGAAATTCACAGTTCGATCACAGCACTATCAGTTTACAGTCTTACCATTTGGACTTACGACCACACCATACATTTTTACAAAAGTGCTAACAGTTGTGATGCCTTCATTACAATGTCAGGCGCCCAGGTGTTTCAATATTTGGACAGCCAGCTGGTGAAGGTGAAATCACTGGTGCTGGTAGAAGAACAGCAAGTCAAGAAAATGGGCAACCTAATAATTCCTTGTGAGCTTGAGTATCAACTAAGAAAAAGATCAGTGGCCAACCAGGGAATCATGTAGAAATGATTCCCTTGTTGGCCATTTACTTTATTCTTCGTAGAAGGACAGCTTCAGCAACTGGTGACTCTCCTTCAAGACTTTGGTTTTATTATCAATCCCCTTAAGTCTTTCTCACTGAGACACCGAGGTCAATCGTCATAGAAGCTGTTTTGGACATTACCGTATGATGGCTCTTTGCACTCATTAAAGGATGGCAGATATTCAGGAGAGAATTCAGAGGTTTTTGACTCAGACATTTTTCCTCGCTCGCCAGTGGTAAGTTGGTGAGCGAGGAAAATCCAATGCTAGACCACTTCCATGCGAGATTTCTGAACGCAGGCGGTCGCTACTGCTCGCATTGAGAAACCTTCCGTTCGCATTGAAGAAGCTGCCGCTCGAGTAGAACTTTTACTCGAGCAGCAGAAAGAAGCAGCGCCCTCTTGCACTGTGCGAGATGCCATTCGTGCTGAGTTTACACTGCTGGGCAAACACCCGGCACTAAAAATCAGTGTGAACCGCGCGAGGTAACCCATTCCGCCGCTTGCAGAACTCCGCGTAGCTTAACAGAGTTTTTTTGTCACTTTGCAGAGACCCGCATAGCAAACCTCTGCAAACTCTGCCCAGGTGTACACTCAACCAGCCCGCCGGGGAGCGCTGGAAATGCTCCCCGCCCCAGCCAAGCACATGCACGGGGAGCGCGTTCTTGGGCAATGCAGAAAAGCACAGAAAACGCACACCGCCCTTGGCAGGTGAATGTTGTGCAGTCAAAGCACAAAACAAAATGCACAAACAGCAAAACCAGTGCATTCTCTTAGCTGTCATCAGACAGGAAAACAAACAGGCATTGAGGCTGGTGGGAGGGCCCTTTATTCTATGGAAATTAAAAAAAATACTAGCGTTTTAGAGTGCCTGTCGGGAGGCGGGACCGCCTCATCATGTAATGACTGGGACGAGGAAGACCTATGAGGGGGTAATGAAGCA
Source organism: Calotriton arnoldi (assembly GCA_963921515.1). NCBI lineage: Eukaryota > Metazoa > Chordata > Amphibia > Caudata > Salamandridae > Calotriton > Calotriton arnoldi. Next base: position 850,365 of record CAWUFW010001681.1, on the reverse strand, counting down.
GAGACTTTATCTGAAAGAAACACATAGTGATCCTGTTTCTAGCTATGGAAGAACCTGAGCTATTGTCCGCAGTGCGGCAACTCAGAATGACTGTCAGCCTTACAGCCATTTAAAGATGTGAATTTAAGTTCTTGGGTACGGAAAGGTCCAGCAGAGTTACTGAAACTCAGCTGTTGCGTCTTCAGGATGAATGTTGCCAACAACAGAGGTATTTTTGAGACCCAAAGAGGTTGTCTTGAGGGAGATGACAGGAGCAGCAGATCCATGGACATTCTGTATCAATCTGAAAAAAAGATTACTTTGTCTGTTGATTCCTTCTGCCTCTGAATTCGTCCTGAAACACTGGCTGTCCAGTACGGATACCTTCCATAGAGCCACATAGCTTGTCTGAAGATTAACTTGCCAGATAACTGCATGCCATCACGAACACACCTCAATGAACAAGTTACTTACCTTTGGTAACGATATATCTGTAAGAAACATTAGTAGTGATAGATTCCTTACCTTAGAATATCCCCAGGCGTCAGACTGGATCCGGAAAGTTTTCGTCAGCAGTACCCCTGCGCGTCGGTAGGGGCGTCGTGCGGCTCCGCGTCCGTCGTTGGCGTCGTGGTCGCCGAGATGACGTCGCGGGCGCTACTTGGACGCTGCCCACACGCGCTGACGTCAGTTTTCTTTTTCCGCGCCAGCAAGCGCAGATCCGGAGAGAGAGCGGTACCCCTAGTCTTTTTTGACTACGTTTTTGGAGATCTTTTTCTCACCCTTTTCGAGTCGATACGACTCCTGGTGCAGTTAGGGATGCCCGGGTTTAGGTCCTGCGAGGACTGTCATCGGATGATGTCGGTGACGGACCCGCACCGTGTGTGTCGCTTCTGCCTGGGGCGCGACCACGACCCCAAGTCGTGCCCCGACTGCCGGTCCATGGCGCCGAAGTCTTTGCGGGAGCAATCCCGAAAGCTGCTTGAAGCCCGGCAGTCGGCTCCACGCCGTGAGAGGTCCCGGTCCAGAGGGAGGTCGAGGGACCGTGCGCGGAGTCAGGATCGAAGTCTTCGCACTCGGGGTCAGGTAAGGCGAAGCACAAGAAGTCGAAGAAACGTCATCGTTCTCAGACTTCCCCTCGCCGGTCGTGCGACGCGGCTGAGGGTACGGGTGGTGCCACCCCCGCGGCTCTGGCGGAGTCCATGGAGTCGCCGCCCGACTACCCGCCCTTCCCAGGGTCGTCGGCGACTCCGGCCCAGATACAGGACTTCCTGTCGGTCATGCCTCGCCTCTTTGGGCCGTCGGGTCCTGCCGGTGCGCCTTCGGGCCCCGCGGTCCCGCATGGGTGTCCTCGCGTTTCCTCGCCAGCGGCTCCGGCCCCGGCGTCGCTGTCTGCCCCGGCGCCGCAGGACACCCGTGGATCCAGGCCTGGATCCCGGTCGACGCCGGTTGACCTTGTTATGCCTCCACCGACGTCGACTCCACCGGCACCGATCCTGACGCCGCCCGCTCCTCGGGACGACGTCGACCTCAGATTCAGCCCCGAAGTGGACGCGGCGTCGGTCGATGCCGTTCTCGACGCCGTTCGGGGATTTCTATCCCCATGTCCCTACTCCTTATTTTAGGCCTGTTGAACAGCCTGAGGAGCAAGGGGAGGACTGGGAGGGGTCGGACGACCCTCTCGCTACAGCCTGCGAGTCTGAACAGGACTGGGCTGAGGAATTGGGGGACGCCAGTGGTCTGGATACCTCACCAGACCTTGGCATTCTGTCTCCTCCTACCGTGGCTACGGAGGAGGGAGCCAGTTATGCAGTGGTGTTGCGTAGGGCAGCGGAGGCACTACACCTCCAGCTCCCTACTGTGGCCGTCAGGACTAACCTCCTGACAGAGGTGCTTCAGCCAGCAGCTACTTCTGCGGAGCCGCTGCTGCCCTTTAATGAAGCCCTTTCGGACGTTCTTTTGGGCACTTGGTCCAGGCCCACCATAGGGGCTCCTGTGGATAGAAACGTGGCCCGACGCCATCGCCCGGCTCCGGGTGACCCCATTTTCCTCTCCCAACAGCCCACCCCCGAGAGCTTGGTTGTCCAAGCCTCTGCTTCCCCAACCGCCTTCCCTTCCGCACCACTGGATAGGGAATCCAAGAAGCTGGATCAGTTTGGGAAGAAGATTTTCTCTTCCACCAGCTCTGCGCTGCGGTCCGTGAACACCGCATGCCTCTTGGGCCGTTATTCCCACTGTCTGTGGGATACGGTGGCGAACGTGCTGCCTCAGTGTCCGGAGGAGGCCCGGCCTGCTCTCGCCTAGGCTGTTGCAGAGGGGAGAGACGCAGCCAAGTTCTTGATCCGTTGTGGTCTAGACACCGCCGACTCACTGGGCAGATCCATTGCAACGACGGTGGCGGTTCGCCGTCACGCCTGGTTGAGAACCACTGGATTTTCAGGGGATGTCCAAAACACCCTTATGGACATGCCCTTTGATGGCCGTCGCCTCTTCGGCGACAAAGAGGACAGCGCATTGGAGAGGTTTAAGGACTCACGGGCTACGGCCAAGTCCTTGGGACTCTCGGCAGTCCGCCCTCCTCCGCCTTCCGCTCCTTTCGTGGTACAGGAAGTGGCGCCCCGCAGCGTTCGCAACAGAGCCACAGGCCGGCGCAGCAATCATCCCAGCGCGGATGCGGCTTCCGCCGTGGCGGACAAAGGGGCCAGCGGGCGGGTCAGACCACCACCACCCCAGCCACCACTGCCTGCAAACCTTCCTAGTCCGAACTTTCAGGCCCATCAAACGCCAGTAGGCGGCAGGCTCCGCCATCACCTCCCCCACTGGCGCACCATCACTTCGGACAGGTGGGTTTTAGAGATAGTCCGAAGGGGCTACTCCCTCCCCTTCGAGACTACCCCCCTGGCCATGCCACCTCAATGCCACCGCATGTCGGGGGATCACTTGGTGCTTCTTCAGCAGGAAGCTGCGGCCCTCTTGGCCAAGGGGGCCATCGAGCGCGTTCCGACGCACGAAGTAGGTCGTGGTTGTTATTCCCACTACTTTGTGGTGCCCAAGAAGGACAAAGGCCTGCGTCCTATCTTGGACCTCCGGAACGTCAATCGCTTCCTCCGCAAAGAGAAGTTCAAGATGCTCACTCTAGCTCAGGTCTTGTCTGCTCTCGACCCACAAGACTGGATGGTGGCGCTGGACTTGCAGGATGCCTATTTCCACATCCCCGTCCTGCCAGCCCACAGGCGTTACCTACGGTTCATGGTAGGCCACGAGCACTTTCAGTTTACCGTGCTCCCCTTTGGCCTTACCAGCGCCCCATGTGTGTTCACCAAGGTGATGGCGGTGGTCGCAGCTCATCTGCGCAGATCAGGGGTCTCAGTCTTCCCCTATCTCGACGACTGGTTGTTGAAGGCGGGCTCGCCCCAGACAGTCTCCCACCTCCAGACTACGGCCGACCTCCTGCACTTGCTGGGGTTCGCCATCAATGTGCCGAAGTCGCACCTGATTCCCTCCCAGAAGCTCCTCTTTATCGGAGCGGTTCTGGACACGGCGCAGTTTCGGGTCTATCCTCCCGAACAGCGAGTCCGGAACATTCGGGCTCTGATTCCCATCTTTCAGCCCTTGTCCCGGGTTTCGGTCAGAGTGACTCTGAGGCTGCTGGGCCTCATGGCCTCCTGCATCCTGCTGGTCAATCATGCCAGGTGGCATATGCGGGCTCTTCAGTGGGACCTGAAGTTCCAGTGGGCGCAGCATCAGGGAAACCTGTCCGATCACGTCCAGATCTCGGAGGGCACTGCACGACAATTGCAGTGGTGGCTCACGAACCGGCATTGGGTCGACGGCAGATCCCTCTCCCTTCCCCAACCGGAGTTCACAGTGGTGACGGATGCGTCCCTCCTGGGATGGGGCGGCCACATGGGAGAGGCGGAGATCAGAGGCCTCTAGTCTCCGGCGGAGTCCCGGCTCCATATCAACCTTTTGGAGCTGCGGGCGATCAGGCTTGCACTGAAGGCATTCCTTCCCTCTGTCAAGGGGAGAGTAGTGCAGGTGTTCACAGAGAACACCACCGCCATGTGGTTCAGCAACAAACAAGGCGGGGTGGGGTCGTGGACCCTCTGTCAGGAGGCTCTGCGTCTCTGTACATGGCTGGAACATCAGGGCATGTCCCTGGTGGTTCAACACCTGGAAGGTTCTCTGAACGCCAGGGTGGACGAACTCAGCCGCAGGTGCATGCTCGATCACGAATGGCGTCTTCACTGTGAGGTGGCGCAAGGTCTCTTTCAGCAGTGGGGAGAGCCTTGGTTAGATCTATTCGCCACCGAAGAGAACGTGCAATGTCATCAGTTCTGCGCGTTGGAATTTCCAAGGTGTGGCACTCGCTCGGCGGCGCTTTTCGTCGCGAGTGGAGTTGCGGTCTGTTATACGCCTTTCCGCCTATACCACTTCTGCCCAGAGTGCTGAAGAAGATCAGGCGCGACCGGGCCCAAGTCATTCTTGTGGCTCCGGACTGGGCTCGAAGAGTATGGTATCCCGAGCTACTCAGTATGAGCATGGATCCCCCGATCAGACTGCCTCTTCGGGAGGATCTTCTGTCGCAGCAGCAGGGGACGGTCCTCCACCCGAACCTGTCCAGCCTCCACCTCTTTGCGTGGAGATTGAGCGGCCGCAGTTGATTCCCTTCGACTTGCCTCCTGAAGTTTGTGACGTTATTCTGGCAGCCAGGCGTCCCTCTACTAAAGTGGTAAACGCCTGCAGGTGGAACAAATTTGTGGCATGGTGCACAGCAAAGGCTGTGGATCCCCTTTCTGCCCCTCTTTCTGAGGTTCTACTGTTCCTTCTTTCTTTGGCCCAGGAGGGCTCTGCTCTGGGGACTATCAAGGGCTACCTTTCTACTATTTCGGCCTTTCTCACGCTCCCTGATCAGCCCTCTCTTTTCAAGCCCCCTGTTGTAAATAGGTTTCTTAAAGGCATTACTCACCTTTTTCCTCCTATTCCTTTTGTGATGCCTCAGTGGGACTTGAATCTGGTTCTGACGTACTTGATGTGTGCTCCCTTTGAGCCACTTCACAACTGTCCTCTTTGTCTTTTGACGTTAAAGACTGCCTTCCTGGTGGCCATCACTTCCGCCAGGCGAGTGAGTGAGCTCCAGGCTCTTTCCTTTAAGCCTCCTTTCCTTTCAGTCCATCCGGACAAGGTTGTGCTCAGGCCCCGTCCTTCCTTTTTGCCAAAAGTGGTTACGGCCTTTCACATTGGGCAGACTATTACCTTGCCCACCTTTTTTCCGCCTCCGCATCCTTCCAGAGAGGAAGAGAGGCTCCACCGTCTGGACCCAAAATGTGCGCTTTCTTTTTATCTCAACCGCACACAGCAGTTCCAGGTGGATGACCAGCTTTTTGTTGGCTACGTTGGCACCAAGAAAGGTCGGGCGGTCCATAAGAGAACCATCTCCCACTGGGTTGTTTTGTGTATCAAAGCCTGTTACTCTTTGGCTAAAAAAGAACCTCCGGTGGGGCTGCGTGCTCATTCCACCAGAGCTACTGCAGCCACTACTGCATTGGGACGTGGTGTCCCCCTGCAAGACATGTCAGGCAGCCACGTGGGCCTCGCTGCACACGTTTACCAAACATTACTGCCTTGACAGCCAAGTCCGGAGAGATGGCTTCTTTGGCCGTTCTGTTCTCCGTGACTTTCTGGTGTGATCTTAGTTCGCAGACCCACCACCGGGGTTGGTATTGCTGGGGTATCTATTCTAAGGTAAGGAATCTATCACTATGTGTTTCTTTCAGATGAACAAGTTACTTACCTTCGGTAACGATATATCTGTAAGAAACATTAGTAGTGATAGATTCCTTACCGCCCCACCCATCCTCCCCGTTCTGCGAACTGATTTCTAGGGTTAAGGTTATCCCTTTCAGGGCCCTAGTTTCAATGCACCAGTGGTCAGTATCTTGCATGGCTCTGCGTTCCTGGCGTGGAAAGTCGTGTACAGAACTGACGTCTGCGCGCGTGGGCGGCGCCCAAGTAGCGCCCGCGACGTCATCTCGGCGACCACGACGCCAACGACGGACGCGGAGCCGCACGACGCCCCTACCGACGCGCAGGGGTATTGCTGACGAAAACTTTCCGGATCCAGTCTGACGCCTGGGGATATTCTAAGGTAAGGAATCTATCACTACTAATGTTTCTTACAGATATATCGTTACCGAAGGTAAGTAACTTGTTCATTGAGGTGTGTTCGTGATGGCATGCAGTTATCTGGCAAGTTAATCTTCAGACAAGCTATGTGGCTCTATGGAAGGTATCCGTACTGGGCAGCCAGTGTTACAGGACGAATTCAGAGGCAGAAGGAATCAACAGACAAAGTCATCTTTTTTTCAGATTGATACAGAATGTCCATGGATCTGCTGCTCCTGTCATCTCCCTCAAGACAACCTCTTTGGTCTCAAAAATACCTCTGTTGTTGGCAACATTCATCCTGAAGACGCAACAGCTGAGTTTCAGTAACTCTGCTGGACCTTTCCGTACCCAAGAACTTAAATTCACATCTTTAAATGGCTGTAAGGCTGACAGTCATTCTGAGATGCCGCACTGCGGACAATAGCTCAGGTTCTTCCATATTGAGAAACAGGATCTTATACATTTCCACATAGAGCTAGCCTATTTTTCTGGGGAAAAGGTTCATCACTTGCGTCTATTCAAAGACATAAATACCTAGTTCATGAAAAACTGCCAATCATACATCTGACTCTGTCTTGATGTTTGGTAGGAAAGACTCCACTGTTTTTTTTACATTCCCTTCCTTGACTGTTTGTCACTCTACATTGTCAGTTGTCTTGCTGAAGTAGTAGCTCAGGTGGTGGCAGCAGGAGATATTCAACTGCTGCTCACTTTAACAGTAGCGAGGACTCTTTCCCTACATCCAACATCATCGTGGTGGCACATATTGATGGATTCCCATGCAGGGTCCCTCCTGAGGGGGCCACCACGTTTTCAATATGATCTAAAAACTGACATACGCTGGAGAATTTGCTGCTGGTAGATTACAGTCCCCGTTATAAGTAAGCCTGGGCGGAGTTTGCGAAGTTCTGCAACGCGGATCTCCGCAAAGTGACAAAAAACTCCACCAATCTGCACAGAGTTCTGCGAGCGGCGGAGTGGGTTACCTCGTGCTGTTCGCAATGATTTTTAGCGCCGGGGTGTTTGTCCCGTGCTGTGCAAGAAGGCTCTGCTTCTTTCTGCCACTTGAGTAGAATTTCTACTCGAGCAGCAGCATCCTCAACGCGAATGGAAGGTTTCTCAACGCAAGCGGTAGTGACCATCCGGATTGAGAAATATCGCAGGGAAGTGGTCTAGCGTTAGATTTTCCTCGCTCGCGCTTGCCAACTTACCGTTGGCAAGCGCGAGTGAGGAAAAAACTTCACAGAGCTGAGTTTTTTTTTAAAAACTCGTGGAGTGAGAAAAACGGAGCGGAGTTCACCGCCCAGGCTTAATTACAAGTGTGCCCCCAAATCTCTGATCCACCTCAAATCCCAAAAAAAAGACTTAAAACAGACAATAAGTAGTGTTACTCTTTTCCATCAACAGTGATTTCAGACAGACGTGTTATTTTCTGTGCTCTTTGATATGTCACGTTTCTCCAGGGCAGAGGATGATTTGCATCATCTAGTTTAAACATGGCTACGGTTTTGGAATGGCCACTTGATGAATTTGAGGTACATTCTTAAGATGATTTAATCTCTTGTGTAAGTGTGTCACTCCTACAGCACACCACAGGTGCCCCATGGTGTCTGCCCTCTCCACTACTACAAAGGCGCCCACGGTGACTTCCCCGATGATTGTTTCTGTGATCGGTGTGAGGATCATGTGGGCATCCCGCTGCATTCTGGGAACACAGCTCTGAATGCAGCACCAGGTGGCTCTGGTATCTATCCCCCGTGTGCGTGGCCTTCCACCGCCTGCTGGCATCGCTGCATGGGCATCACATCCCATGCTTTGGTACCCAAAGAGGGTTCGAGGTGAGACAACGGATTTGTGCCGGGTAGTTTTTGCTCATAAGACCATAGTCCCAATACCGGCAACGTCCCCCCACTTCCCATAGGTGAACATGCATAATAAACCACAAGACACATTGTTTATGGGAAAAACTGTTGCAGGTTTATTCCATACAAGGGTATGCAATAAGGTGGGTTATCTTACGGGCGATCCAGGGCAGGCAGCCGTCCAGCCTATGCTGCCCCTGCCCGCCTGATGAGCCAGCACTGTGGGATGTATGCCCGGTCAGCGCTACCTTTGTTGATCCACCACTGGATCACGTGTCCCTTGTTACCATCTACTCACGCCCCTTTCAGGGCGGAGCGTATCAGGGCAAACCCCGGTTGGTCAGGCCCCCAACCGCCCGAAGGACTAACGGGGCGCCGTCGCGGTTCTCCAGGACCCTGCCATGAGGATCCTGGTCTTTGGCTCTGGCACCCCTATTGTGCCGCGCAGAGGTACCCTTACTGTACCCGTCTGCCGCAGAGGTACCCTTACTGTACCATACTGCTTCCAGATCGCCCTGTAACTCCGCCTGCAACACAAAAGCAAACATTAAAACATTCAACATACTTTGCCCACCAGCTCAGCCGGAGGGTAAGAGGAAGGGAGGGAGACGGCGAGGCTGGCGGCAAAGAGGCCGCTGGGAGGGACAGGGGGGTATAAATACCCTCCCTCCTCCCCTGGGCGTACCGGAAGTGACGCCCCCACCGCCGCGGGCTCCAGGCGGAAGCCCACTGCAGCTAGGACGAGGGGTAGGCTGTGCCGCAATGGCACTAAAGGGCCGCCCTTTTAGGGTGGCCCCCTTTGGGGGCGGCGGGCAGCCACATAGTCCCAATACCGGCAACGTCCCCCACTTCCCATAGGTGAACATGCATAATAAACCACAAGACACATTGTTTATGGGAAAAACTGTCGCAGGTTTATTCCATACAAGGGTATGCAATAAGGTGGGTTATCTTACGGGCGATCCAGGGCAGGCAGCCGTCCAGCCTATGCTGCCCCTGCCCGCCTGATGAGCCAGCACTGTGGGATGTATGCCCGGTCAGCGCTACCTTTGTTGATCCACCACTGGATCACGTGTCCCTTGTTACCATCTACTCACGCCCCTTTCAGGGCGGAGCGTATCAGGGCAAACCCCCGGTTGGTCAGGCCCCCAACCGCCCGAAGGACTAACGGGGCGCCGTCGCGGTTCTCCAGGACCCTGCCATGAGGATCCTGGTCTTTGGCTCTGGCACCCCTATTGTGCCGCGCAGAGGTACCCTTACTGTACCCGTCTGCCGCAGAGGTACCCTTACTGTACCATACTGCTTCCAGATCGCCCTGTAACTCCGCCACAGCCCTGGAGGCGGCCACCGTCGCAGCCAGGGCCCCCCACCAAAACCTTAGGTGTACACCTGGGTGGCCCATGCCACCAAGACAGCTGTCTTTTCACTTGCCACCTCCATTTCCAGGGCCCCCTGCAAGGCCCAGGGAACAAATCCATACCCAATGGTGACAATAAACACCATGTTTATCAGAGTAGCCCTTAACCATAGCCTCAATCAGCTCGTGTGTGATGAAACCCAGACCCCTCTGGTCTGCGAACTTACGCCATGAACAGTTCCCTCTTACAGGGATGTTCAATGGCCTCCTCTGACTTAGCCCCGTGCCACACTCTGCGGGGAATAGTTTCAGCCCACCAGAGCTCACATTGACCCATGTAAATGCTGATCTCCCCTAAGTCAGCTTTCATGGCTTGTAAGGGTGACCACCTCCCCATGGCAATGAGGTCGTTGCCCCCTAGGTGTATCACTAAGAAACTGGGGGACCCCTCCCTTGGGCCAATCTCTGAGCAAGGGTGTACCCCTACACTTGCCATGCATCCCTTATTCCTTATGGGAATTTCGCCTGCTCAGCTCCCTCTGTGGAGAGAGGGTTCTAACCTTAAACACGGCTACATTACCCTACAGGCTAATGTGGCTCCAACCTTCTGCAACCTGTAGTTGCTGTCCATCTAGCACCGTATGTGCCTGAACACCCGTGTCCCCAATCTATGGGACAGGAGCCTACTGTTAGGAGGCCGCTCCCACAACCGCCTGTCTACTTTGGCTGTCAGGGCGGGAGTTTTATGCTTAGCTGAAACAACCCGTAACCTGCCCCTGGTGTGGAGTGCAAATATTTCTTAGCTATCTTCTCACCTGTGGCCTGCTTTCTAGGGCCTCCTGCCTGCTCCAGCGGAACGTGTCCATGCCCCCCATGACCAGGCACCCCATGTTTTCCAACTTAACCTTAGGCGTGCACTTGGGTGGCCCATGCCTGAAGGAGCACAAAAACCCCTTAGACTGAGAACCTGTGAACTGAGACCTCCCAGCTAATGTAGGCTCCACTTTCTGTAACCTGTATTTGCAGTACTTCTAGCACTGTATGTGGCTTAACACCTGTGTCCCCAAATTATGGGACAGCAGCCCACTTGTTAGGTGGCCTCTCCCACACCAGCCTGTCTACCTCTGCTATCGGGGCGAGAAGCTCCTATGCTTCACTGAGGCTTGCCCATGGGGCAGGGTGCACACATTTGCAGTCCTCTTGGGTTGCTACATCATGGCAAACTGGCATGTTAAAATACCGCTATGTAACCCTGGGCAAGTGTGTCCTCAAGCACTTCGCTTGTATCCTTTATTCCTTTAGGGAATTTTGCCTGTGTTTGTCCCCTCAGGTACTTCATTTACTTGCAATACAACACCGCCCGCCTTAATGTGCTACGTTGTAGGCGATTAGGTGCCTAACTTATATCTCTTCCCCTTGAAAATATACCAGCCATAAGGCCACAGGCACCCATGGATTAACCTATTTACAGGTTCTTGCCACATGGCACCCTTCTGGTTGGTGATGCCAAACTTCCTACCCAGTCTAGCGTTGCCGACACCACCTGTGTCCCATGACTCACCCTCCATCCTCCTGTGCAATAGTCATGCTGCTAAGGGGGCAATCACTTCCACATCCCTCCTATCCTGCCAGACTGTGGCCTGTTCAATTTACTCTGTGGTGACTGCACCCAGACTTCCCAGGCAGCTTTATTGCTGACAATGTGAGCAGTTGCTGGCATTGAGGGAATCTCACGCTTGCGACTCACAACTACAGCGAATTTTAAATTAATATGATACTGAGTATCTGAATGAACTATGCACAGGTAATAGGAACTCTCACATGTGCGGTTATTGGGAACAACAAGGTGGATAGCCAGGATGTGTTGGGGGACCTCCCCTACCAGTCTCTGCTGTAGTTTGTGGTGTAGGCTGAAATGTTCCTATGGAGCCTCAAGATTAAAGCATGAAGCCATATGGCGCTTCGCAGGGACTCGGAAGATCTGGCAAATGGAGGACCCCTGTGCCTGAACTATGCCCCTACGAGCTTTAGCATTGTAATCCAACATGATGCACCTTGTTCTGGAGTACCCCCACGCAACCGCCCGCTATAGCTCAGTGGACAGGTGAAATTGTATCCCAAGCCTTCTAATGTATTGTTCACATGGTGAAAATTGGGGCTACTTATAATACCACTGGTGGTGGAGAGCTGGTGGAGTGCTGTGGGCCTACTGCCAGCATCTCTCATGCTCCGTCAGGGTTTCCTAACCCCCCAGTCCCGTACCTTCCTGGTCCCCCTAGGATTTAACAGAGTTGACCCCCAACCCAGGTTGTGATGGCCTGCTCGCCACTGGACCAGTATGTGAGTACTATCAGGGACCTAAAGCTTTCTTCTATCTCAAGCAAGGAATGGCCACCCGCAGCGCTCAATCGCTCCCGAATAACATTGTCTTCCTGGCAAGTTTAACATAGGTAAATTATTACTTGATGTCCAGTATGAGTCCAGCCCAACACTTAAAGACATGCTTGCTTCCTTGGTGTAGGTGATGCAGCTGGCATATACTACACTAAGAGCACCTGCTCTGTGGACCCCTGGCTGCTTGCCTGGCCTTCCTTTACGCCCAGGGATACCTCAGGCAACGCTTCAATTCCAAAATGATGGGACTGTGCAAGAACTGTATTGAGTCTTCACCTGCACAAGGCACCCAACAGGCAAGTTGGCCCTGACTAACTTTGTGTTCTGGTGCCAGATTTGGGAAAGTGTTTCCCATGTTCTGTCAACTACTGTGCTGTTGGAATGCTAAATGTAAGGTGGGGATGCTAACCTGCCCCAAACAATGCGGCCACAACAGCCTGCGCAAGCTTGCAAAAACATCCGAGAAGCTTGACAACCAACCAAACCGTCCCCAACACCCAAGGGCCAAGCCGCCACTCCTTGGCCTGTAACTATGCACAGATAATAGAAAACTTTTACACATTCATTAAATGTGAATATTTGGACTTGTCCCTCAAACTTAAGCCAAGCACCCCTGGGTGAGGTCTGGCTCTCCCAAATTCCTGCTAATGTGTACCAGGGAGCAGACAAGTCAGTGGGAACGGGGAGGGGAGGAGGAACAGTATGACCTGCTACCTGCCCCTTCTAGAATACTGGGAATGCCTGGTGTTCCTTACTACATCGTTGCCCCTTGTGCTCTAAACCAGTGTTTCCCCGACCTCTCAAGTACAGCGCACTTGTAAGGTGACAACTCCCACACTCGCCAAGCTGCCATGGCTAAAGGGCGGGTGCTTCTAGCCTAACTGAAGCAGCATGCCCATACTTAACGGCATCGACCAGACATTTTGGAGCTAAACTACGGCAGCAATTGAATGGTGTCAATCCGGTTCGCAAATGTATGTCTATTGTGCATCAGACACGGAGTGCCCTGCTGTTTCGGCTGGGTTTAACCTGTTGCCTGCCCACCCTTACGGCCTATGGAAATTGTGCAAAACTCTCGCTTCCTACACTGCTGAGTGAACCCACAGCATTTCACAACATTCCTAAAAATTTCCATTTCCGACTAATTGTGAACATGTTCACCCCATGGTATCTAGGCACTGAACAACGTGGTGTTGCCCAACTCAATGGTACTCGTATCATTGACCTCTGAAGGATGCAGTGCTGAGTACCCGGAGTGCCCCAGGACCTCACAGATTCCACACGTTAAGTGCTTAATTTGTAGAACCATGCCCGGACAGACGTCAGTTCAGTTTGCACCACACATTGCTCCTGCCATGCTGCCAATCATAACATCACAACTACTAACACTGACACTTGTGCAACTATATGCCAGGGATCCCGACAGGCGGCCACTTCATTTTACACCACACATTGCACCTGCCGTGCTGCCAATCTACTAACCCTAACACTTGTGCCAGTGTGACAATACAAGCTATTCCAGGTCCCCGAAACTATACGAATGGCTTGTGCAGCAGGCAATAATAATTTTAATGTATTTTGAATTAATCTGTGCCTGTTGTGGTCATCTCTAAAATGGCAGACAGCGCCAACCATCGCAAGGTCATCAGTCTGATCCCCCAGAGTACTTACTATTGGCATGTTTGGAAGCACAAATGCCGTCATGCCGATTGGAGCACCCTAATAATAAGTTCCGGTTGCAATGCAAATCGGGCGCACTGCCAGATACGATTCGAATTTGCTAGGGGAAATAAGTGATTTACCCAGAATCACTAGATGTAGAGCTGGGATATTGCCCCCATCTTGTCTCCAAAACAAGCGTAACTGCTGCACCAATGGTCACGCACCGCCAGCGCCGGCGGCATCCGATATTACTGCTGCCTGGCCGCTTGCTTAAGATCGCATTGAAAATGGGGCTGGCTTCCTGCCATTGTGGTGATAGAAGGTGCTTGGGAGGGGGTCTCAGCAGGGCTCACATTCGGTCAGAGACAAGGACCTTGGTCCCCAACTGGAGCGGGCCACCGATGCTAAGCACGCACACCTGAACCTCCAAATCCCCCCACAGCCGTGACCCTGCACCCCCGCTGTCGCACCGGGAGGCACGAAACTGCCGCCTGAATCTCCCTGCTCAATGCCTCCCCTCGGATGCCCTCTTACCAAAGCCGCACCCACCAAGGTAAACAGTTGCCTGCGGTACCGGGACCCAGGACCATGACACGGAGACGGCCCAACCAGTCGGAGGGCCAGGTCTGTGAACTGCCCAGAGCGGGCCCTAGAAAAGCGGGAGGATCGTAGTCTGAATTGGGTCATGAGGCTCCAATACCCCCGAGACGGTTGGCTGCTGGCAGGGCCAGATACCCCTGCATCCGTCAGCAATGACGCCTCAGACCCCCCGCTAGTGGTAACATCCGGCCCGCTGCTCTAACTCGGCACATTGTCCCCCTCGCCCGGGTGACCTTATGCACGATAGAGGCGGGAAGGGGGGGGGGGGGGGACCCGGTCAGCTCCAAGGATTTGAGAGCACCACCAATGAAACCTGCATTCCAAATGCACACAGCCGAAGACCGGGCCTCGCCAAGATAGCCCCTCCCCCACGTGTGCAAATGGTAATGGCGGAGAACCTAAAACGGCCGTAGGTGCCCCGCCCAACTGATATACCCACACAATACGTCCGCCGGAAATCGCATTACAGTACCTCCAAAAACACAAACATGGCTACGCTCAGGAAGAATGAAACCTAGCCGACATAATTCAAAGCTGTTCCAGGCGGGGCCCCCAAGTAAGTTTCTGCCACAGGCAGCCGATAACACTCCCGCAAGTGCTGTTGTGCACGAGTATGCACTCCTGACCTCCAACCTTCAAATGCCTTGTTAAACGCGCCAACCACGCATCCTGAAGTAGGCTGCATTGCCAACAGAGAGAAGTCAATGATCAATCCATGTGCGACCAGGCAACATCAGGCATGTCTTTCCTTCCGCAGCCGACCATGAACATATGCTGTGATACGTTAACTAAACCTCAACAGCCCCTCGGTGGCAGTAACCGCAAAACCTACTCTCCTCCGTAACGAGGTTTAAGGGTATGGCTTAACCCGTGCGAGCAAGATATTTGCATAGCATGGTGTGTCGCCCGACTAGTATGTTACTGCCCTTGCAATCCTGTGTATGATGCAGCAGGACATCATGCCTGCAACATGTCAGGGCTCTTGACTTTGTCACAGGTTGTTGGTTGCCTAAGATAAATGAGCAGCACATGGCTTGTATATAATATTGAAAAGGTTTCACTTAAAGCTGCTGACACCAGGACAATGTTGCCGTTACCGAGTTTCAAAAGTGGAAGGGAAATCCACAGAGAAAATGACTCACATCAAAGGATATCCCTTCATCTACCGCTCATGTGGCCCCGGTGCATCCGAGCCACCGCTGGGCTCATCGTGACACAACACCCACAGGGGGAGGGACCTGTGCAATTCTCGCAACCTCACCATTACACAATAGTCCCCCGAAGCCATAAGTCATTGCTTGGGTTGCCGCCCACTGGTAGTCACCCACCCCCACATGAACGTGATCGGGTGGAGAGTCAGCCCACGCTTGGCCGCTGGCACACTGAAGGAGACTTCAGGCGTGTCTATCTCACCCCTCCCTAAAACTATCTCGGAGTGATCTAGCATGAATGCAGTGTCCTTTTAAAACTTGGATGCCCATGTCAGTTATCCTTCCCAAACTCGAGGCCCACCATTCTGACCACATTAGCCTGCGCCTCGAGGCTCTCTGCACCACACGACTGCCCCCAGTGCCCCGTGGCCGCCCGAAGCAATGGGAAGACCTCTCGGGCCCCAAACCAACAAAGCATGCCTCCCCGCTCGGCTCCAACCGACACGGGCCAGCAGACACTTGTGGTTTCAACAAAAGCAGAAGGTGTCCCGACCATATGATACACTTCCAAGTTGTTCTTCAATTAGCGATGAATAATGCTCTCTATAAAAGCCGCTCGCGATTTTCGGAGTCTCACTCTCTTCTCTTTCTATGCTCTACGGTATCCCTTTAAAAATCTAGGATCATGGTGATCTGTAATCGATTACCTGGCCTTACTCTTCCAATCGACAACATCTCCTAGCAACCGCGCCGACGGTCGGTAACGAGGACGCGGCAGCAACTTGTCACAGTTGCATACCAGAAAAGAGAGAGAATTACCGATTTGTTGCAGCCATGGCGGGCACAGACTCCTTGATAATGGTGGGTGTTTATTTTCCAACTAAATCACCATTATTGTACTTCTCACTTGTAACTTTGATCCGCCATGACTACCATTGAAGTCTCCTCCCACGCTGCTAAATAGTATACATTTATAGATCGCGGTACTCTATTGATCACCGTCTGCCCCAGACATGCACCATCTGGAATATGCCTGCGCTTACTGATATTTTTGCGAGTTCTTAGGGAGGTTACTACCAGAGATTTTCAAAGTCCAAAAGAAAATCCGGGACATGCCATAAACACAGTTGCTGCGGTTCACTGAACCGGGCACCCCGCATGCACTTCCAAAGCCGCCCCAGCGCCGGGGAGGGCCCAAGGGCTCTCGTGGCACCCTCCTCGCAAATGCTGGCTCGCTGAACGGGGGCCTCAGCATCGCGTCGCTCGCTGCCCCGCGTCTCGCCCCAGGCAAAACCAGGAAATCATTGTGCCCTACAGCACCACCCCTCACGCCCGGTCCTACCGCCAGCCAACGGATCAGCAGCAAGGGCGCGATGTGCACCCAGCGTGTCCCGTGGGGAACAAGAGAGACCACACCGACGAGGCCGGCCATCAATTACGGGGACACAAGACAAGATGGCTGAGACTGCCCCCCGCACACCCAAGGCATCTCCAAACGCCTCCCCACACGGGCTCGAGAAATTGGCTGCCGACCAGGTGGAGCGTTGCTCCGTCCCCGTGGGCCGCCCTCCTGTTACAACACTAACCTCACAATCCGCTGGGAACCCGGACCACGCCGCCCGGCGAGGACGGAAACACGACTCCCGATTTGGCCGAATCGGGCCCCACGACGCGAGACAACAGTCGAGACGGCGAGGCTGGCGGCAAAGAGGCCGCTGGGAGGGACAGGGGGGTATACATACCCTCCCTCCTCCCCTGGGCGTACCGGAAGTGACGCCCACACCCCCACCGCCGCGGGCTCCAGGCGGAAGCCCACTGCAGCTAGGACGAGGGGTAGGCTGTGCCGCAATGGCACTAAAGGGCCGCCCTTTTAGGGTGGCCCCCTTTGGGGGCGGCGGGCAGCCACATAGCTTCAGCACTGTCTTCTGCTCATTTTAGCACTATCTCATTACAGAAGTACAATTCTCCGCAACTAAGGTGTGATGACGTTCTGAGCTGAGTTCCTGCCATTATTTGCGACTCTTTCAGAAAATAGCTGATTCCCAGCATCTTTGAGCAATTTCCGATTAAATACCCGCTGCAGCCTCACACCAGCGCCATTTCGCAGTAAATTGCATCCCACGGATTTGTTTATGTGACTGTTGCTGCCCCCACAGGAAGTGTGGAGGGGGGGGGGGATGGGGACGCCGACTATGCCAGCAGTTATTGCAGGAACATTATCGGGGTTGCTCATTTCAGCATAAAACTGCTGACAGACCAAACAGAGGCAGTAAAAAAAAAAATGATCATAAAAAAGCATTCCTTTACAAGCATTTCATTCAAAGAAAAATTAGTTGCTCTTCCAGCCCTCATTGCTGTGTTGCTGCTGTTCGTTGTATCTCATTTTATTACTTTGCCCCCGGTCTGTTTTTTTTATTTTTTTAAACAAACAATCTGTGACCTATTTTATTCTAGACCAAGTGATAAAAAACGTTGTCTTTTATTGTCATTTGTAACTGTCCAGATTTTTAAAGCGCCTTTTCCTAAATGTGAAGCGTTTCCTCATGTTTCAGTAGGGGCGCAGTACCCTAGAATTGGCTGTTGTGTAACCTGAAATAGTATCTTACAGGTGATATCTGGGAAAAAAAAATTGAGGATCGAGGAAAAACAGTGTTTGACTCTATATCCAGATTGTAAAAAATATTGCATCGGGAGTTATTGGCACGGAGCGCATGGCATCATTTCATGACTTATGAGGCCAGTTTGATACATGTTACTTGATAATGTTGTCTTGTGGTATGTTTTGTGCCCTTGGTGGGAGCGTGTGCCACTAACTTGCTGAGTCTCTAAAGTGAATCTCGTCGTGGTTCCGCCATTTTGGCCACCGGTCCACTCCCATGTCTGCCTCCCTCCCCTTCATCAGGTGTAACGGCGCAGGCAGCGGGCTCGCGCATGACGTTGATCCATTTGCAGACATTTCACCGGGGTACAAACACCGACATGCTCTCAACGCCGGTGTTTGTCCCCCGGTGGTTGCGTTTTTATGGGGGCGTCCGTGTCCCCGCTGCCCTCCCTACGGACAATAGTCACCTACAACTGCAGCGGTGTAATGAAGTGCTGCAGTGCAGGTGGCGGAATGAGGCTGCCCGCGGCCCACGCAGGGGGCCCCCATAGGAGGTCGGCCACCCTAGTGCCACATTGGGCACAAACCCGACGGGTCTAGTGTTTGGAGCCCCTGGGGTCCGGTGCTACCTATCGTCATTTCCGGTGGGCCAGGTATATCTACCTCCCCCCGCCCATCCGGCGATCCTATTCGCGCCATGGTATCACGCCATCTGTACCACGCCGTCATCCCGGGTTGGGCTGCATGTGTTGTCGTTTTGCGGGGAGTGTGCTCGGATGCACCCCCTCGACCCCGTTGCGTATAGTGTCCCCCCTGAGATATAATTTTGACTCCCCCGGGTCACAGCTAGAGTTGCCCACCCGAGGCGGTGCGGGCTCGGGGCATGCCTGCATCCGCCTGCGGGCATTTAGGTGGACACTGGGTTGGTGGGGCTTTAAAGTGAGAGGGGGGCATCTCACACACACCGCCGCGGCCTTCTCCCCAGGGCGGTATCCCGGTCCAGGGTGGCGCGTAGTGGACAGGCGGTTTGAATGGCGGTGCCCTCATGGTCATGGGGTGGCGACGCGTGTCGTCAGGCAAGACACGGGTGCACCGGGTGCCCAGTCTAAACATGAACAGTGAAGAAGCTGTCGGGCCCCTGAGCGTTGGAGACATGTTTCCAGGGTTTCATCTGTCGCGGTTCCTCCCCCTCGGTGGGTTCGGGGGGCACGGGCGCTGGAGGTGGGGGCGCGGCCATGCTTCAGCTCAAAAGGTGAATGAGCCGTGGAAATGCCTTGAAATGTTGTCTTTGTCTTCTATTTTCGGTGTGTTCGGCCGGAGGTCAGAAGTCAAGCTGGGCTGTCTGACGAGTGGCTGCATCCGTGTTTGACACGGAGATTTGTAATTCCTCTTCAGTTTTTGGCTGCAAGGTGAGAGGAATTTGGTACGGTAGATTGTGTGACGGTCTTGTTGGATGGACTGCAGGAGGTGGGGGGGTCAGATTGTAGGACGCAATTTTTATTCTAGCACGGGGTAACTCGGATAAATGTACATGTGCTAATGTTTCACGGTATACCAGTAGTTGAGAAGACCTCGTACTTGGTGATGTGCAGGCAGTGGTCGGGTCGTTGGTGCATTATATAGTTTTGTCAGTGAAGTTGTCTGAGACTGTTTCTAGCGACACTGCAGAGGGTGTGCAGGAGGTGCAGTGGAGGAAGCGCTGTGGTGTGGCCCCCACGGTTCGAACATGCACCACGGATCATCCGAGCATGTGGGACACGCTGCCTCTCTCTGGGACGGGGCACAGCTCATGCTACGCTGGTGTAGCACACTTGTCCGAAAGCAAGTAGGGCGGGGGTGTGTAGCCCGATACCATTCATCCTCCCAACTAAAAGGCAAGAGCCTGGGTTCCAGGGCAGAGGTTTGCTAGGGAGAAATGTGGACCATCGATTAGAGCAGCCGACTATGGCACTGAGGAAGCTAAGTTTGAGACTCAGCACTGGCTCAACATCTACTGATTCCAGTGGCAATGCATTGCGGATGTCCTTACCAGGCGCTGTATCACAGCAAATGTTTTGAATCTAGCTGAGGAAGCAAAGACCTGCCTGATTTTGCCTGGGTGAACAAGTATTGATTACGGCTTCACTGTTGGCAATGCGCAGCCTTCTTCGGTACGCGCAGGGGGCTCTGATTTATTCCACGTTCAGGTTTGACCCTACGGGTCATGAAGTGTTTAGGCCACATGGTGGCACTGCTCTACTGTTCCTCAACCTGGGCGAATTTGATTAGGTTTAAACTAACAAATGGAAAACTTTGCGTAGTTCCTTAAGGGTTCCCCTCGGGACACGTGCTAAATTGTTTATTAACAAGTCCATTCCTGGTACGTCCATTCGTGGTTTATAATATTGTCGCCTCGCACCAGTTCTTGTCTCAAGCACTGTTAATGTCCCAGCCCAGGCCCCACCACGTGCTGCCGCACGGGCCTGGAGAATCATTGAATGGTTGAAGTTTATCTGCTTCGCAGGGTGTCTTGGCTTTGGCTGTTTCCAATTGTCCCCCTGGTGTGTTCTTGGCAGCGGCGACCCTGCGCCTGCAGGGGCAGGACGGGGGATCTTGGCGCGGTTGCCATGTGCTCTTCAGTGAGAGAGGTTTTAGGTAGTGCGCGCGCATCCACTTGCAGTTTGGGGGCTGGTGACACAAGGACGGTACTGCTAGGAGAACGGCGGGATAGGGATCCCTCCTTGACTTGTATTCCTTGGGCGACAGAGGCTTCTGTGCGGGAGGCTACAGTTAGAACTTTGGTGTCTGGGAAATTGATATGGAAATTCATCCGGATCAATACTTAAGCATCGCGAAACATAAGTCGTTGATTATTATACCCTACTGCTCAGGCACAGCTGTACTAAACTAAGCAGTGGGCGTGATGATAGTTAAGCTTTCCAGTTCTGACGTGTTGCCTCATCTGGCAACTGATGTACAGTTGGTTGTCTCACCATTACCCGGTGGCCTGCTTAGGGTGTCACTGCATTAACACCATGTACACAGCGTGTCCCTCCCTTGGGCAGCCACTCACAAATACAATTCCTCAGTATACCTGCCTTGGTTTGTGGTATTGGTCATTGGTGAACTGGCATGGGGATCCCATGGTGCGGCACCTCTTGGGTTTTCCATGAAGGGCCATATGGCGTTCTCAATGTTCTGGTCTTCCCAACGTGTTTAATCGTTCCTCTGCACTTTCTTCCTTTTCAACTTGCCAGTGCTGATCATTATCACTCAGTAGTGATGGAGCGCGTGCACGGCCATCCTGGCTTTAGAAATACAAAAAGCAGTAGGGGACTGTGGGTGACCTCATGGTCACAGGTTCAAAACTCAGCAGATTCACGCTGCCGTTCATCCTTGAGGCTGATATAATAAGTACCATTATGTTGAGTAGCAATAAACACATTTTATGCAGCGCCAAGGTACCTTTCGGGAGGGCATGCGCATGAATACTCAGGTTGTGTGTGGCACAGCTAATGTCAATCTCAATGCGTGTAGGTGGTCATTAGCTCCTCCGATATGCCACCTTCCCTCCTCCTGTGGTAACGACAGTAACCACATACGGATAATAGCATCTCCAGACCCTGCGCTGAGAAAGCTTATTACGAACTGAAGTGCTAGCTATAACACAATGTTGTTACAATTGGCCATTTCGATAGAGTCTAAATTTAAACGGCTCTTCTCCAAACTCCTCTACGAAGTACGGGGGCAGCATTTCAAGAAGATTTTACTATCTGGAGTGAAACAGCATGAACAGAAAACAAACGCACTTCCCTGCCACCCACTCAGAGTACTTCCTCTGTATTGGCATCAGAGGTCCCCCTCACTAAGAGTAGCATAACAAGCCTGGTCACACAGGTAAGAGCACACAGAAGCAGCACACAGCCACAAATGATGGCGGTCACGGCAATACTGACAGCCAGTATTATGTGACCAAGATGTTGCATCCTGGTACTTATAGCTGCACTGAACATGGTACGTTTTGACCTCCAATCCCCTTCACCAAGTGGCATTAAAACATACACGGGGAATCTTCGATTCAGACATCAATATCACTGGACTACTCACTTTGTAACATTTCAATAGCCTGGGAAGATTGTGAGCAGATCCGTATAGTAGTTACTGCAGGTGGGGGAAATTCCTTGTTGGAATAAGGGTCATATTGCAATTAAACATAGACTTGCACTACTAAGGTCCCATGATTCTAATCTCAGAGGATCTTCAATGGTGATAAAATGCTGCATTCCAGACTGTTGCTCAGAACTGTTAACCAACACAGGTTTTACTGGCAGCCGATCTGGACCTTTTGTTGCGGGGTTTGTGGGCTCAGTGGACTACAGCTTCCACTGTGGGGGCCTGGGCCTCTCGGGCACGGATCAAATCCCGTTGGGTTCGCTCAGCGTGCCATCCTGCTTAGGCCGTTAAAATGAGTATCATTGAGTGGGGGTATCAATAAATGTCTGTTCAGTGCCAACATGCTCACAGGCTTACCATCAGGTTTCTTACAAAAATGCCACTTGCACAGGGAGAATAGATGGTGATTTCAAAGGGGCACGGGACGGGGGATGGCTCCGCTCCGTCAACATAAGATTGACAGTCTTATGCTGAGTAAAATGATTTGTATCATTCATTACAATGTTACTTGCCGAGGCCTTCAGTGGCGCGCAGTTAAAGCAGTCCAGATCACACCATCGAGGGCGAACATGAGGCTATGTCCCCCGATAGAACGGGCTATAAAAGTATATATTTGCTCGGGGCTTGGGGCTGACTATATCCTTCCATTTGGCGGTCTAGGTAATTGCAAAGTGATACCTGTGTATCGACTGGGCACACCCAGCAGTCAAAGCTAAAAGATTAAGCACGTCTTGTAACCCTGTAGTGGGATGGAAACAATTATTTTAACACAACCAAATCAAATCTAGGCACTCACGGCAGATGCATTATAGACAAAAATTCACTGAAACTGGACATGACACATTAAAGTTGTTCGCCATAGTTGTCAAAAAACTGTCCGTGCGAATGTAGCTGTCAGTTGCGACAGGAGAGGGGCTCTCTGTAAACGAGCGTGTCACAGCCAAACAAATCAAAGTACTATCACTGGCAGAAGCACATAAGACAAACAGTCACTGAAACCGCATTGACACATTAATAATTTGTCTGCTATAGTTTCATCAATAAAATCGTCAGTGCAAATGTAATTTCAGTCAACAGAAAAGGTGCTAAACGAGTGCGTGTTACAGGTTGCCCGCCTTACCGCCACGTAGCTGGGCGGTTTGCTTAAGCTTGTCATCCTAAAACATGCTGTGGTTCCACAGTTCTGGGGAAACACTGGGTTAGAGCAACAGGCCACAGTTATTAGAAAACATCCAGCATTCTCACAATTTAAGAAAGGGCAAGTAATCTGTAAATATGGTTCTCTTGCTCCCACCATTCCAAAAGCGCTGTGTTGGGATTCGCAATTTTATAGGCGTTACATTCGCCCATATACTGGGTCTGGTTCACTTAAGACAAACATCTGCTGAAACCGGATATGATACATTATTATTTTGTTTGTCATTGTTTTATCAACAAAACTGTAGGGCAAACATATTGGTAATCCCAACAGAAATGGTAGATAAGCCAAATGCGTCTGCATTTTCGCCATTGCAGCCCGGTGGGTTGCGCAAGTTTGTCAGTCTTAAAGTGTGTTGGGGTTCCAAAGTTTTGCGAAATACTGGGTTACAGCACAAAGGCTACAATTTATTGGACATCCGGCATCCCCATAATTCAAGAAAGGGCAGGTGATCTGCACTTATTGTTCTCACCATCCCAGTAGCTTTTCCATCCTCTTGTCTGCATCCTGGTATACACCAGCAAAGGTCTGTCAATGGGTACTAGTGCAAGGGTGGGGATAACAGCATGGCTACTCATCATCTAAAGATTGCAGTCAGGCTGTGATGGGCTTGCAGGTGGGATTACAGGAAATGTAGCAGAATACTGTAATTAGATGAGTGTAGGTGACGGGTTCCTGCGCTTTAGTTAACCTCCTGCAGCCCTTCTTCCGGGGGGAGGGGGTTGCTTCAGTTTGTCATTACAAAAAGGGTGCTGTTACTCCAATAGTGTTGTAAACATGGGTTTGGGGCACAAATGCTGACAATTACCAGAACACAATTTGCATTCATATGTAAGAAGGGGCAGGTAAATTTGTTCATGTTTCACTACATGCACTCAAATCCAAAAGCATTGGCAAACCTTTTGGCACTCTGGTATACCTTTAGCAAAACCGGTCTATGGGTTACATTCGCTGGGGTGGTGACACAGCACCTGTGATCGCAGTCAGACTGATGGGTTCCGCAGGTAATAATGGTATGAAATGTAGCAGAATATTAGGAGTACACTTAAGGGACCCCAGGCCTCACCCCCTGTGGTTAGATCCACCTTTGTCTTGGTTTAGATGAGGAGGTCACCTGGCATCCTCGAAACGACATGACACAGCTTAAATCCGATCCATGTCTACATGTCCACTTGCTGGTGCGGCACATGGTAATCAGTCTGAACCCTGATAATTGGGATCATCCAAGTAATGGGGGTTAACAAGGGCTTAGTCTACCCCCAATGAAAATGCACAAATTTGCACACAGCTCATAATGGATGTACCACAGAGAACTTTAGTTGCGAAGAGAGCTGTTTTCTATCCCCAAGGGGTCCCATTCCTGGCCGGTGCTGTCCTCCTACCCAAATGGAAGTCAGTGAATAAAGATAAGGGTATTGTGTTGGCCCATCAATAGCTTATTTAAACAAACATACTTGTGGCCTTGAAGGTGGACACCTCTACGTTTACCAGCGAATCCTGAAGTCGGGGCCTGGGCAGCGAGGGGTAAATACAGGGCCCAGCCAACCCCAATCAGAAGGCTAACTAGCACAGAGGGACATTTCTTGGAACTGTGGTTAAAGAGGAGAACAGTAGTTCCCAACCTCCGGGGAGGCCATCGAACTTTCCTACAGAAGGGTAAAATAATCAAAGTACAAGCCAACCAAGCAGGAGGGCTTGGTCAACCTGAATTCTAAATCAAATTAAATAAGAAGGGCTTAGTAAATTAGGCATGGGCGCTGGGAACTGTGGTTAAAGAGGAGAACAGTAGTTCCCAACATCCGGGGAGGCTATCGCACCTTCCTACGGATGGGTAAAATAAGCCAAGTACAAGCCCAAGAAGTAGGAGCACTTGGTTCAACCTGAATTCAAAATCATTAAAATAAGAAGAGCTTGGTAAATCAGGCTTGGCCTCGTTAGCGCAAACACAACAGGGACCCCCAAGAGGGACGGGGCACACCTGCCGGAGGTTGGTAAGGAACTGGTCCAGCTGGAAGGACTGGTACCTGCAGGTTGCAGGAGTTTTTAGAGCCTGCATTTGTTTGCCAACGTGTGCAGTGTTTTCAATAAAAGGTGCTTGCAACTCTGCATTTCTTTAGTTTGCCAGGATCAAAAGTGTGGGTGATCGGCCATTCTTGCCTCGCTAGGGTGGCGCAGTGGGCCGAAAGCAGGAATTGGAAGCATGGGTTTTTCCTCACTGCGATAGTCTGGTTGGGGTTCCCAGGCATGCAATGGCACAGCTTGCTGAAGAAGCTGCGGCACAGACTAGCGGGAGGCGGATCCCCTCCCAACATCATGGTCATCCACCTGGGAGGCAATGACTTGACTTTCATGGGTAGAAAGGTTCTGCTACAAACTATTAAATCCACAATGAGTAAGTTAAGCAACCAATTAGGCGCATGTGAATTATGGTGGTCCGTGATCACTCCACGGTTAGTTTGGCATGGGCCCAGGTCTGGAGAGGCCGTTGAAATTTCTCACAGGAGGGTAAACAGCGCCATGCGCAAATTCACGGAACAGAGGGGTTTTGGCTTTATCAGACACGGACTCTTGCATGCCAAGACCACGGGATGTTTCGATGTGGCTGGGGTCCATTTGTCTAGAGTGGGCATGGACCTGTTTCTGTTGGACCTGGGTGATGCCCTAGAATCAGCAGGGAGTAAGTAAGAATGCCTGCCTTGGTGGGGGGCCCTGGGTGTGACGGGTGCTACACCCAGAGCTATGGCGGAGTTACAGGGCGATCCTGAGGCTAAATGGTACATAGGGGTACCCTCTTCAGGAGCACAAGAAGGTTGCAAATGCCAAACAACCCCAGGAAGTCCTTCCGGCAGGACCCTGGAGGAATGACGGCGCCCTGTTAGTCCTTCGGGTGGTTGTAAACCTGAGCAACAGGGTGCTTGCCTGGATACGCTCCGCCCCCTCAAGGGGCGTGAGTAAATGGGTGGACTGGTGGTCCACAGGATGTAAGGGGTAATCCCCCAAAATGGTTAGCACCGATTGGTTAGGCCACTGTGCAATTTGGCTCTTCAGGTGGGCAGGGCAGCATAGGTGCTGCCTGCCCTTGGATCGCCCGTAAGTTGACCCACCATGTTGGCATATTTCTTATGCAAAATAAACCTGCAGCAATATTTTCTCCAACAACTAATGTGTCTTGTGTGTTCTTTATTATGGTATTGCTGTTTTTGCGGGTGGGGTGAGTTGCCGATATTGGCACTATGTCCATGGGGATAGTAAACACGGCACAAAGGGCGCATGCAGGGCTTTAAGTGGGCAGGGTCTCACCGGTGCTGAGCAGCGGCAGTTTTTAAAATGGGGCCTCGAAACGGGTCTCTATCAGGCTCTGTTTTGTGCCCTGGTACAGGCACACCGATGTGTGCGTGCTCACACTGCTCACTTCTCACTAGTGGAGAAGTTACGGCATGACGTCATGCCAGGTGAGCCTTGTAGGGGAAGGGAAATCCTTTAAAGCGAGTCATTTTCTCTCTGGATTTCCCTTCTCTTTTTGAAACTCAGGAGCAGCAACATTGTCGTGGTGTCACCAGGGCTTTAAGTGGAAGCTTTTTCAATATTATATACAAGCCATAGTTGCTGCTTATTTATCTTATGCAACTAACAACCATTGACAAAGCCAATAGTCCTGACTTGTTGAAGGTATGATGTTACTTGTTGCATCATATATCTGGATGCAATGACAAACAGCAAAATACAAGTCGGGCGGCACACTATGCTAAGTACAGGTTTTTAGCTTACATGTTTTTAAGCCAAGCCCTTAATTACATTGGCCACTCCCCTTTGAGAGATCCCCCTAGTTTTTTCATCCCACTTAAAGCCCTGGCTGCATGCCATATTGAATGATCCCTCTATCGCTGAGCACTTGTAGTTTCCAACCTGGTTCCTTGGGTTCTTTGGAGCCTCAGGTGACTTCTCTTTCTTGGGTTAGCCCACTGCGGACCAGCAGTAATCCTAGAAGAGCATGGGAGAGTGTTCTGTATTCAAGCAGGTCACTTCCCAAACTCTTGTATGACTTAATGGTATGAATGGCGCATGAGGCGGGAGAGACTTCCCTCCCCAAAAGAGTGTTGGCTCTGGTGTTACCGTGTTTTGTTAGTCAGACATTGGCCTTCCCAGACCTGGAAGTAAGTTCTGAAGGGGGTGTCTTAATTTTGGAGAAGCCACCCTACTAGTCCTGTTATCTTGAAAAGGATAGATCATGATCAGAGATCCTGTGAATGAATCTGTGTGATCTCCTCTCCCCTTTACAGCCCATTCTTAACCTGTATGATTGGGAAAAATCAAAAAATGGAAACCAAAACACCCCTAATGGAAAGGCTGCGAGAAAGTGTCATAAGAATGATAACAAGTATGGGCAACACCAATAGATCTGACCTTGGCAAGCATGCAGAAGAATAATTTGCGGACATGTAAAATGCAGAAACATTTAAAAAAAATTAAGGAGTGGCCAAGCAGCCGAGGCACACCAGCCCCAGGCACTGATGTGTACTCATTTTTAGCAAACTGTGCACAGGCGATAAAACAAAATGGCATTACTCGTAGTGCGACAGCCAGTTGATGAAGTGGGCTGAGCCACTAGAAATTGTGGTGAATGGAAGCAAACTGTGAATGAAACTTGAACAGACCAAATGGATGAAGGGCACTGATCTTACACCCCTGTATATGTGTGTGTATTGATAGGTTGATTTTTTTGGGAAAACATGATAATGGTAATACAGAAAAAGCTTACTCTAATAGAAACCCAAAAAGGGGCAGCAGTTACGTAGACGGAGGGAGAAGAGGTACTAGCTGTAGGAGTAAGAGTAGGCATCAAAGAATATAGACTGGAATAGAAACACTCAGGAA
Organism: Calotriton arnoldi; assembly: GCA_963921515.1. Taxonomy (NCBI): domain Eukaryota; kingdom Metazoa; phylum Chordata; class Amphibia; order Caudata; family Salamandridae; genus Calotriton; species Calotriton arnoldi. Next base: position 822,365 of record CAWUFW010001681.1, on the reverse strand, counting down.
TAGGGATTGGTAGAGCCAATAAGATATTGGCAGAGGTTCCAGTCTAAAGGTACAGTTAACTGTAGAGGTATGAGAGTAGACGGGCAAGGGGACAAGTTGGGGTAGCAGAATATGATAGAAAGAAAAACAGAGTTGAAGAAGGTTGGAGGACCTGTTGTGGGTATAAAAAGCCGGATGACGAGTTGAAGGCAGACAAAGCTAGAGGGCTGAGAGTGCCCCCATATAGGTGAGGAAAACAGAGGAATGTACAGGGAGGAGGACAGCGGGGTCCAAAGGCCTTCCTCGCCTAGGAGGGAAACAAGGGATCTATGTCATCCGGAGAAAAAAAGAGCTACAACATCAAGGGATTTCATCAGTATGGATCTGGCATCTTTGGAATGCCATTCACTTAAAAAAAATCAAGGAAACTGGCTTTTGTTGAAAGATTCTCTAGAATAGAATATTTTAAAACCATTAGAAAGTGTATTTCACCAGAAGTGCATACAGCTGCGACAAAGGCCTCGCTCCCCCTGCTCCCATCCCTCTAGGTAGAGAACTGCAAGTCATTGACCTGCTGAGGAAAAGTTGTACTAGAACTCATCTTTGGGTTTGTGCTAGCCTAATACTGGGTGCAACCACAAAATGTTCAGCCAGGTAAAAAAGTTCTAACACAGCCTTCCTCGGAGTAGGCAATGAGTTTTCCACACATGCCTTTGAGACTGAAAATTCCTTCTTATTTCCTCCCAGACCACTGCTGAATCTGATTCTTCAATGTCAGTATTGGTTGGCAGACTCACATGACTGCGCCTCTCATCTGTGTCTGGGCCCAGAAGAGAAGGTGCTTAACATTGCATGTGATTGGACGAGCAAAGGTCTATGAGGATGCTTATTCAAATTGGCATTTCATTGTAATATCGCATTCGTGTTATCCCTGAACCATTCCGTGACTTGACATGTTGACCTGTTAAGCGGTGTACAAGTCCTGCTGAGCGGACATGCATTGTGGTGCTGTCTGTCAGGTATGCGTTGGCATTCTACTATTATTGTCCAAAGGAGCTTTATGTAGGCAGACACACTTCTGCATGCTTTTATTGCTGTAAAGCTCTTCCCACAAGGAGGGCCTTATCTGCCTTAGAATGTATACCTAGGTGCTGGGATCAAGCTACGTTGAATAAATGAATGATAATTTAAAGGTGGCTTCATTGAACACCCTCCCCCCCCGCCCCATCCGTAGTGCCTGACCACATTGGGTTGAACACCACTATGGGTCAGTACCTGCTTCTTGACATTGTAATTGTTATTTGAAATGCAATGAAATGAAAATAGCATTTCTAAAGTGCAACAATCACCCGGGAGTAGGCGCTGAGCGGAAACGGACAGCATGAAGGCTCTGGAAGATGCCAAAGTTATTTATTGAAGAGCCAATTTTTAAGTTCTTCCTGAATTCCAATAGTTTTGTTTTAAATTTTAGTTCTTTTGGAAGCGAGTTCCACAGCCTCGATGTACATAAAATGAATGCTCTCCCTCCTCAGTTAGTTTTCTTAAATCTAGGGATTAAAAGATTTCCACTGGTGAATGAACGCAGGGAGCGTGCCAGGTTGTAGTGTTGAAAACGCTGTATCAGATACTCGGGGCCAGTGCCTTGTTGTGCTCTGAAGGCAACGTAGAGTGCCTTACACTGAATCCGTTTACATATAGGAAGCCAATGTAATTGGATCAGTGCTTGAGATGTGGGTTTATATTTTGGAATGCCTAGCAATAACCGTGCTGCGGCGTTCTGCAGTGTTTGTAGCTTATGTAAAAATTGTTTTTGAATATTGATGAAAAGCGCATTACAGTAGTCCACTTTAGATGAAATGAGAGTAGTAACTACCATCTTCTGCAGACTTGTTGAAATGAAAGGCAACACTTTCCTTAGAGTTTTTAAAATAAAGAAACATGCTGAGGTGATATGATTTATTTGTCCTGCAAAGGATAGTTTAGTGTCATTGATTACTCCAAGGTTTTTTTGCTCTGTCACTGGGGATAGTAGACTTCCCAATTTAGTTCCCTAACCTAGTTCTGCCTTTAGCTTGGCCTGAGCTGCAGTTCTCCAGGAGGACGTTAAGTTTGCCTCCTTGTAAACTATCAAGTACTAGACTTTTTTTCTCACGGGGGATTCTTTTCTTCCATTTCTGATCAGTAGAGCCCCCCTCGCTGTTGATCTGTTTGCAGTAATGATTCTGGTGCCACAAACACACCAGCCAAAACTGGCACTCGAAAAGAGGGCAAGTGCACAACCAAAGAAGTACCTCGGAAATGTTTGTTTTCCATTGGCTAGCTCCATTCCCTCACTTGTGCTTGTTGCTTAGCTAGGACGCTGTTATATTCCATATGTAACATAAAGTTAGTAGCGCTCTTCCATGTTACCTCACTGCATAGTTTCCCTATCCTCTGGGATGTTTACATTATATCTGCTCCTGGTCACTGCTGTCTTTACTCCATGGCCTTGCCTGATGGCGTAAGAATTACTTGGACGTTATAGAGTCTATCCCTGACCCCACTATAGAGCAGACATTGGACCTCCCACATTCTGTACTAGTCCTAACCTCCATCACCGCGGAGATCCCAAGTTTGATTACTGTTTGTGTATATGTTTTCAATATTTCTTGCTGTAAGTCTCAGCAATATGTTGATAAATTTACATTGTCTAGTAGAGTAGATGTAAATGGAAGAAGTTGCATAGTTTGAGCTTGTGATGTTTTGATGGTGTGACTGGCGTGAAGCAGCCTGAGCCTCTGTCCATGATCTAGGTCTTACAAATTGAAAACTGTTGCACACCTCAAAAGGACCACTATATCTTCTTTTCTTTATGTGCTGTTTTGGGTGCAGGTGGGTTTCGCCCACTGATCAGAGACATAATAAGAATACATCACTGTTGCGTTTTCCTGAAAGGGAATAACGTCCCCACGTTTCACTCCAGTGGGTTATTGTATGTATTTTCTTAATTTCCTTTGATATGAGTAATCATAACGTAGTCTGCAATGTCAATTCCAAGCGTTATTTATTTTGAATTATTTCGTTTGAGTAATTCATCAGCTTGATGGTGTTAATCCATCACACTACATTTGTTTTTTCATCTAATGCAGTTCTTTAGGAATCCTAATGCATTTCGGGACAGGCCCTTCATCAGGGGAATATGTCCTATAATATAATCAACAATGTGCTGTCAAAAATAATCCAAAATGGAACAACCTATTACAAGAATAATCTTTAAAAAATGTTATTCACATCACAGTTCGTAAATTGCCGTTAAGAAACAGAACCAGATAGTCATAAAATGTAATCCTAAAATAATCCATCCCCTAGGAATGCGTTGAACTCTGATATTTAATTAAAGTACTCTAACATGTCATCATATGCTTTCATTACCCAGGTGTTTCACTGTGTGCACTTTGAGTGTCCAGCCCAGATCTCTGCCCCCACCCCATCACCGAAGGAGGAGAAGAACGAACCAGGGACTTTGGCTGAGCAGCTTTCTGGTGGTCCGCAAGGCATGGCTGCCTTGCTCCTGTCTGCAAATTCAATCTCTCGATCACAAAGTCAGCAACAGTAACGCATGGGTCAAGAGCGAGGGCCTGAACCTGGTGAAGATAGAAGGTGCAGCCTTGTCATCCTTTCCCTGAAGGCCCTTTCTTACGTCCACAGTACTTTGGAGCCTGGCAAGAGCTGTTGGAGTGGGAAAGGCTTCCCAAGGACACGAGAAGTCTGCAACACCCTCCTCCGTCAGTGCAAATCAGCCTGACTGGTGGTGGGAGAAAATTGGTCTTCAATCTTCATCAAGTCGTCCATTAATACCTTACCTCCCTAATCTCAGCTAGGCAAAGGGGCGCAAGGGATTGTAATTGGCAGACCAGGCTTGGAATACAAATGCAAGCCACACATATGGACGAATTAAATGTGACGATTAGAGGCATTCAGTTCTTTACATCAGTCCTTGGAGCAGGCTCTGCTGCAGAAATGTTCACTTTTGTGTGGCACTGCCCTACCATTTGACCTTTTTCCTAAGTTATGTTGTGTGCATTTGCAGATTTGTTCTTCTGCTGCTGTTTATCATGTTCCTGGCTCTGTTGTGCTGCTCTGTTGCTTATTAGGCCCTCTACACTGATTGGACTCTGCAAGAAGCCTATCACCCATGGAGGGCCCACACATAATGGCGCGGCGTCCCTTCAGCAGTGCTGCAGCTATTGCTGAGTCACCGCTGTGACATTGCTGGCAGAGCGCTTCATCTGTCATTTCCTGCGCTCCTCCTAAGTGGGAGGCTGTCTTTAAAGTTGCAAAGGACGGCAAGTAAATAATGACACTTGGTCCTCATTTAATCCTCGAAAAAGCAATTTGTTTTCCATAAATCTCTCTAATAACTGCTGCAGAGCGGCATTTTCCAGGCCATTGTTGAGTGCGGCAGAATTGAAACCGTATCAACCTCATGTTGTCCTTTTGATTTGCCTCCAGTTTACTCTACAGTATGGGAATGTGTCCCTCCCTTTCTGGCCCTGGAATGTTGAACCCTTATTTACTATCCACCTTGGTAGCCTCTCGAGATTCTCCCTCCGGGGTTCTGGAGCAGAAGCTGATCACTAAACCAATCCTACCTAATCCAGTCGTTCCTCTCGGGCTGGTGGGTGAGTGCAATTCTCTCTAGATTTGACCTTCCAGGACTGTAAGGTGGCGTTGAATAATAAGTCTCTATAGCGGCGCTGTGGGTTTAATTGACAGTGTGTTCGGCGCTACTTGCGCCCCACGCATGATCCAACGAAGGATCACAATATTGACCTTTAACCAGCATGGCCTTTTTTATCAGGAGGACAAAGACATGTAGACCGGCCTTTCATGTACAATGGCCCTCAAGCCCCAGAAGAGCCACCTGTCCAGTTTAATATCTGGGATAGTTTAATGCAGAGCTTGTGGCCCGCTAGCCTTGCCTTTCCCAGTGAGTTTCAAGACACTGGTGCCCAGGAAATGAGAAGCTTAGTAACTTCCCAGGGCTCAAAAACAGGACTGAATAGAGGTGCAGAGATCTACATTGTTAAGATGTAAATAGTCTTGTGCTGTGTGTGAAGAGCGACAGAGCTCCTGAGCCATAGGCTTTCCACTTTCAACCCGTGTAAACCTCCCTAAATTTATATATATAAACAAATCCACCCAGTAAGATCACACCAGTAAGGTACGAGGGTTTAAAAAACACGACTGCACTCAACTCTAAACCATTGCATATAGACCAGATGCGCAGCTGGTATTCCACACAGTGCTCCCAGAACGGTTAGAATTTGGCTCAAGCCTATTTTTTGTACCTGATGCTGACCTATTTTACCTTTTGTTTCACCAGCCAGGATTGTACTAACTGAATGTTGCACTTGAGACGAGATAGGAATGTGTTGCAAGATCCCCAGAAATCTGACATCGATCTTCTCAGAAGATCCTCGCCCTTTGGAGGCTTCTGTCTGGCGCCAGAGGACTTTTGAGTACCAGCACGCAGTGCTTGTATTAGTGCACCAGTCGTGATATAGAAGAACTTACTGTGGATACACATATTGTGGAGGCGCTTCGGTCTGGTTAAGACTAGTTGAAGATCACATTTCCTTGCCTGCTAGACACATATATTTTTGTAGTGCTGCTTCTTTCAGCCACATGCAAAGTTGGATTTATTTAAGCTACTTTTGTTTGGATCGTACATGGCAAATAAAAAGTTGATTAACGCATCATACTTTCCGTCTTGTGAACCAGTTTGTGCAAGGATGTAGGACCATTGACGGCAGATTAAGCGCGGCACACCGTGCTGTGACTGTCCCCCACGCTTGTTATTTTTGGGTCAGTATTTGCTGAAGAACTGTTGACGAGTGACTGTAGCCCATTGCCTTGATTTTCCTTATTACCGTCTTGGGCGTCACTTATCTGTGATATCCATAGTAACATGCACATAAAAGCCAATCCAAACTAAATTTTGACAAGCAAAGTAAAGACAATTCTACAGGTTGTTTTACAGTCACTTTCCCATCTTCTGTTGTAATCATGGCAGGCGCCATAGATAAATCATCTTCACGCAAAATAGCGGTTTTATTGCCTCAACAGTCATGAAAATGTAATATTTAAAAAATATTGGTTTCTACAGATCGTTGAGAAAATCAGTCGTTTGCTGGCACAGCAACAATATCTAAATCTAGGTGACCACTCCATCCAAAGGGGTTTACTTTTTTTGAGCGTCCTTGAACGTTTCAGCCAGACTTGCAAGTATCGCCCCACTAGCCCTGCCCCCCACTAGCCCTGCCCCTCAATAGCCCTGCCCCGCACTAGCCCATCCATGCTGTCTGCCCTCACTGGTGCTTTTTTCTCCTGCACTCTTATTTGCTACTCCACACCTGTTTTGTCATCAGTTTCTGGACCCAATTGTATTCTAATTCACTATTTCATTATGAATTCTTGCTTGGCTCTCTGTCTTCATCAGGCTCTGTTTTCATTTTCCCTCTTTCTACCTCTGTCCTGATCAGTTCCATCTCACCTCCAGCTCACCTCCAGCTCACCTTTTGCTCTGTCTGTTTTGGTCCTTATTGATTCCTGCTCACCTTTCAGTTCTCTGTCTGCATCTCCCCTGTTCAGTTCTTGCCCCCCTTATTATTGGAGTCTGTTGCGGTGCTCATTGGTTGTTTCTCTACCTCATCTTTTTCTACTCATGTTCCTGTTCCTTGTGTACCTGTCAGCCACAATCAGTCCATGCCTCCCTTCTATTTTCTGTCTACTTGTCTAACCTTAACAGTTCCTTCTCCCCTTCTGCTTTGTTTACCTGTCCTTATCAGTTCATACACTTTTCTGCTCTCGGTCCACCTGTCCTTCAACTTTATCTACTTCAGTCTTTATATTTTCCTGACCCATTTCTGGCTTTTCTACCTACATTCATGACTGTTACTTTTACACATCTGTTCTTTCTCACCTTTCCACTGTCAACTTATCTGTTCTTATCAGTTCTGCTTTATCTACCTCTGTCCTTATCAGTTCCTGCTTCATTTCTCCTTTCTGCTAACTCTGCTATTATCAGTTCCAGCTGGCTTCACTAATCACGAGTTGGCTCTTTGTCCTTCTCAGTCATTGCTACCCTTATTGTCTACTTCCCGCTGCTCATCAGTAATGCTACTTCTAATCCCTCCTCTTCTTAGAATTTCTTGCTTGTCTCTAGTCTCATCCGTTCTGACCTGATCCATCTCTCTTCTCCCCTTCCTGCTCCCTGCCTACCTCTCTGTTTTTGTTAGTTCCTGCTCTCCTTTTAAAAAAAAAAAAGATTTGTATTACTATCTTTAAAGACATATACAACCAAAGTGCAATTATCCACATAGTACATCCTCCGCCCACCCTTGCCCCCCCCCCTTCCCGGCCCTACACATACTAACAGATAGACAAAACCCACCACATTTTGGATATCCATTCTTAGGTGCGCTCCTCATGTGGATAGCGGCTGACAAGAAGAGTTAAAAAAGTGCAAACTGCTAGTTCAACCCTAATTGACCCGGGAATACCCTTTGAGCTTAGGTTTGCTTCTTCATTCGTGGCCCCTAACAATTTTCGATATAAATTCATACATTCTTGGCAACATCCCTCAAATAAACAAAAACTGACAAGAAGGGTTCATGAGTACCAAATATACAGTGGACGTAACTTGTTCAGCATAGCTTGGCCCAGGCACGCCCTTTGCCCTCTGGGCCTAATTCCCCCTTCGTTACGTGGTAGTATGACATACCCAGTTGATCAAACGATCCCAAGTATCCAATCCCTTTTTCCTGGCTCGAATTCCTTTCTTAGCATATATTGCTCTTTCTAAATTATGAATCAAAAGTAATCGGGCCAACCACTGCTGAAAGGAAGGGGGATTGGCATCCAGCCATGCTGAGGCAGTACACAGCCTAAGTATGGCCATAGCAACAATCCTGCTCTCCTTTCCATCAGTATTTGCTATCGGCCTCCGTCTTCATTTCTACCTGCCCCCATTGTAATCTGTCTCTTTGCTATTCTCACTGGTTGTTGCCCTCCATTTCTATTCATTGTCCGTCTTTTTACTCCCCTTTCTATTTCCTATCTACCACAGTTCTCATAGGCCCCTGCCCTTTCCTGTTCTCTGTCTGCCTGTCTCTCCTCATTGGTTTCGGCTCCTCTAGCTGTTGTCAGTACCCTTGCCTACGCCTCTCTCTACCTGTCTGTCCTCATTTGTTCGTGCTTTTCCTGTTCTCTGCCCAGTCCTCGGTCCTCATCAGGTCTGATCTTCCTGCTTTTCGCTCGCCTGCCTCTCTGACACAGAGGCCTTGTTAACTCCCTACTTTAGCAGCTTGAGCGGGGGAGGTGCAAAAGAACAGTTCTTTGTAATAAAAAAACGTTCACGTTTTTGATGATGGCTCCTGTGACTGGAGACTCTGGTCTACAAGAAGCTCATACATACAACCGCTTGCAGTGGAAGGAGGGATGGAGAGAGGATAGAATAATGAATGAATGCACAGCTGGATGGACGGATGAGCATGGCTGGAGAGATGGATGGATGAAGGGATGGACGTGAGAAGGATAGATGAGGGCTGGATGGATAGAAGTATGAATGAGAGAAAGATAAATGGATGGATAGAAAAGACGGAGAGTTGGGTGGAAAGAAAGGAGGACAAGAAGATGCATGATAAGGATTGGCTAGAATGAAGTATGGAGAGAATGATGATGGATGGATGGATTGCACGACAGAATGCTGGATGAAAAGGGATTGAAGGAAAAAGACAGGATGGAGAGATGGAGAACGAAGAAAGGATGAATGGAGAAGGCAGAAAGAAAGATAGCTGGATGAATGGAACAAGTCCAGAAAGGGTGGAGAGCATGAAGGACACAAAAGTGAAATACTATGAAGAAAAGGAAGAAAGGAAATTTAAGAATTCAGAATTCGATCAGTGTGAACAGTCTCCTGAACAACTGCCAGGTTCACTTGCTTCCTCAGAGCTATTTGGAACACGTTCAACGTGTGGGGATGGGGGAATTATTTGGCGACTCCCTTCCTTTGCCCTCTGTGGCTCCTTCTCTCCATCATTCATTTCTTTTTTTCACCCCTTTCCTCAGTGGGTCCTGCCTGATCTGTTTTCTTTCTTCCGGCACCCTGGCTTCTAAAGTTTAACTTTACTCTTATTTCTCCTTTCTCCCTTTCAACCATCAGCATTTCATTAAAACCTATTGTGGACAATACCAATACCTACAATGGGCTTTGAATCAGCACATTGCTTTCCATTGGTTGACTTTCTTGTCAGTCTAATTTGCTTTGCTTGCTACGTATTCATTCCTCTCTGTGTGTTTGTGCCTCCCCAGGAGCATAGCTTTTCTCCAACTTTTTGATTGGATGACATGTATCCTTCTACTGCTCACATTCAGTGGACTACTTGTTTCTATTCATCACACCTTGGCAGTGTGTGTGTGTTCTCTTGCTCTCCCCTCATGTGCTGCTCTCCCCTTAAATACTTGCCTCCGAGCTTGCCAAGTTGCTCCATCCTTCCCTCCTCTCCCACTCATCCATTGCTTCCCCCAACCTCCATGTAAGTTTTTTTTTTATCCCTTCCAACAGAAGCTCCTCTGTTGCTCAAACCTCCCGCCTGCCCTTCCAGTGCGTGTCCCTCTTGTCAGCAGTTCCTGCTCTCCATCTCACCCCACTGTGTCCTCAGCTGTTACTGCCGTTCCTGCGCATGTTCTATCCTCAAGAATTCCCTCTCTCCATACTCATCCCACTGTGTCCTCTGCAGTTACTGCCCCGTTGGTACATACTCCTGTCCTCAACAGTTTCTGCTCCGCCTCTAGTTCGACTTTGTCCTCAGCGGGTCCTGCTCTCCATGTCTGCTCCTCTACTCAGCCAGTGTGTCTTAACCAGTAGTTGTGTGTTCTTTCTCATTTCCACTTGCTTTTCGTCTTTGTACAGCTACGTTGAGTTTTTTATTTCCCACTTTCTGCCCCTGCTTTTCTCCATTGCCTTACCCCTGCTTTGCTCCATTATTTCTTTGGATTTCTACTACTCTCCTCTTTGCTTTAACTTTAACATTTCCTGAACACATATTGTGCCCACCACCACAATTAAGCAAAGCTGTTTGCTTGCAGTTTTTGCTCATATTGTTTTTAATATTTTGTCATCTAGAGTTGTAGTGACATACTGCAGCTGTGTATGACAGTGAGGTTAATGGAGGCACAAAAGTGACCCTGTGTCCTTTCTCTCTAACTTCCTGCGGAGTAGTCCTGCCATTGCCATCATTGCTGGTCATAGCATGTTATCGTGCCTGAGCACCCCGCTCCTGTGGGTACCCAAGGCACTGCCGTCAAGGCTGTGCTTGTTTTTGTGTGAGGGAAGCTTGCTTGCTTCGGTCTTTTTTTTTCTCTGTGGTACAAATGTTGCTCCTGTCCAGCACAAATAGATGTTTCATTGCAGTGCCTGTGACGTACATTGTTTCCTCTGATGGACGCTTGCATTGCTGTTACCTCTGCTGCTGTTTGTGCTTTGTGTGTGAGAGAGCAGCCTGTACTTTAATTTCTGTATGTCTGAGCAGCACTTCTGCTGGCTGTACCCTACCTGTTCTGTACCTGTGCGAAGCTTGTCCTACTTCTAGTTGTAGTACACCTGTCCCTTGTGTCTGGTGCGTGCAATGCTTTGAGTTGTGCTGTACCTGTGTTGTGTCTTCATGAAGCTTGCACTGCTGCTGGTTGTACTGTTCTGGTTTTATGTGCCCTTGAGAAGAGTCCACCGGCTCTGGGGCTACTGCATCGTTTCTGTATAGCTTCAGCTTGCTGCGCTTCTGCCCTTGCTGTCTCTCTTCTGTGTCTGTTTGTGAAGCGTGCTCTGTTTCTGACTCTACTGATCCTGTTCTGTAAGGATGGCAAGCTTGCACCGCTGATTCCCTAGTACTACCTGGTGTTTTAGTGAAGCAGCCTGCCTGTTCTGTCAAGTAGCTTGCACTGTACTTTTTCCGTATGTCTTCAGCTTTCAGTGGGTCTGCTGTACCTGTTGTCAGAGTATTTACGAAGCTTGCACTGCTGCTGCTTGTTATACTGATCCTTTTCTGTATGGATGGTAATGTTCCACTGCTGACACTCAAGTTGTACCTGGAGTTTTCGTGAAGGAAGCTTGCACTGCTGCTGGCTGCCCTGTTAAAGCCACCTGTGTAGCACACTGCCAGTACTAGCCTACTTCCCTCTGAAAGTCCTCAGTCTTCTATTTCCTTTCATCAGTTCTGCTTTTCCTACTTTCTTTACCTCACTCCCTCTTTCTCTCCTCTTTGTCGTTATCACTTCCCACACGTCCTGCATTTCTCGTTGTCTGCTCCGTTTTTTCTTCCACTTACATTCACCCCTAGAAGTTCCTTCTGAGAGAGCTCACATACAGCAGCACATATATCAGTCATAGCAGTGTATACACTGTTCTCTGTCCTGCACCTTGCGTAAACAGACCTCTTGGCGAAGAAATAAGCAGATCAGCCTGGATTCCCTCCTCCTTCCATTGACAGGCTCATGGGGACTAGAGAACATCTATTAAATACTATACTTGGAGCAAGCTCTGAAGATGTTATGTGTATTTGTAAAGCACATTATCATTTGTGAGGGTATGCTGGCGCTGAGCAAGTGTGTGTCTCCAGCCCTGCCTATGGTAGGTTGGTTATCTTAAAAGCCAAGTCTTCAGCTTCTTACAGAATTCAAGAAGAGAGGAGGAGGCTCTCATGTGGAATGGGAGCTCTTTCCACTCTTTGGGAGTGATGTAAGAGAACACCTGTCCTGATCTGCTTCGGTGTATGCTTGGGATGTGTGTGGTTGGTGGAAAGAGATGTGACTTTTCAGGTAGGTGGGGCCTGAGTTGTGCAGTGCCTTGAATGTGTATTTAGGGAGTCTGAATTGAGCATGTTTGTGTAATGGGAGCCAGTGTAGTTTCCTGAGGTGTGGTGTGATGTGAGTTCTATATGGGAGGTTGAGGATGAGTCTGGATAGTTTGTAGTCCTCTAGTTAGTTGCTTGGTGATCCTGGTGTAGAGGGTGTTTCCATAGTCCAACTTGCTGGTGACTAGGGCGTGAGTGAGAGTTTTTCTAGTGTTGCCTAGGAGCCATTTGAAGATTTTCCTCAGCATCTTCAGTGTGTTGAAGCAGGATAGAGAGACACTGTTGACATTCATGTCCAGTTTGCTGTCTGTTTATTCCGCGATTTCTGGTGTGTGTCAGAGTTTAGCTGACCACCAGTTAGAGCCCCATGGTAAGATGTTCTTGCCGAAGATCACTACTTATGTCTTGTCAGTGTTGAGCTTGAGACATTTGGCTTTCATCCAGTTAGTGCCTTAGTTAATGCTATGAACTTGTTTCTTGTGTTCAGTGTCTTGTCTGAAAGGAAAAGGATGAGATGGATGTTGATTCTTGAGCTGATGGCGTTCTCCAGAGGGATCATGTATGCATTAAAGAGGGTGGGGCTGAGCGATAATGATGTAAGAACATCCGAAGCTTTGACAAGGGATGTTGGTAACTCATTACGTTGGCCACATGTGACCCCCTCCCACGCCATCCTATGGCTGGACCACAGGCATTTGTGAACCCCAACCAGTTATGATTGAAGTGTACAGCCTCACTCAGCATGCCTGAAAGTGGTCAGCTCCAAGATTTGTACATTAGGTATTTATTTTAAGGGCAGTTGAAAGCTGAGCCATGATTCTTACTATTTACCTCAACTGTGAGTTAAATCCTATAAATCCGCAGCGAAATATGCCAAGAGTTAGACCACAAGGAACAGGAGGGCATCCACAAATGTAATTAAGTGCCATCAATCAAAATGTCCTTTCCAGACTTTAACAGGCCTCTCACATTAGTTGTTTGGAGACCAGAGTGTGTGAACAGTGTCCTGACCTCTGTATGAGTCCACTGCTTTCCCAGGATTTCTGTCTCTGTCAGAAGCTGCGGCATATTTGAAGAGTTGGTGTGCCGAGTGAGGAAGATGAATAAAACGTGTCCCCTTGGTGATGTGGCCTGATTACACATTGCTGTCTAGCCTGCATAAACTGTATTCCCTCACAAAGTGTCTGTAGATTCTGTTGTTTGATTCATCCCAATGCATGATGGACGAGTATCTAGTATTGTCGTATTCTAGAATCTGCAGTATTTTTCATTTCAAATGAACTTTTTCTCACTATCATCAGTAGAGTCTAAGCACCTCATTATACATACAATATATTGTCGCAGATGAGGCTTAGAAGAGAAGGGGTGAATTAGACAGCATTCAGCAATGCTGCAGATACCAATTAAGATTAGGACAACAGGTTTCAAAAGCAATCACTGGTAAATCCCCTTGGCCTGGCCTGTAACTTTCGGCAACAGATATTGGCTTTGCCAATGCTTGTTTGCATTTACCATACTTAATGGAAAAAGCATTCCAAACTGGTCACTGTAAGGAAAAGCCTATTTTTTGCATGATCATCCCAAAGTTTTGGACTGTTTTTCAACTCAGAGTGCACTGAGGCCTGCTAACCAGACCTCAGTGCCAGTGCTCTAACCCTTAGAAGTGTACGGTTGATTGGCTACACCGAATTGGCAAAGGCTAACTTACTTATAACTCCCTGGTATATGTTACCAGGGTGCCCAGGGCCTGTAAGTTGAGCTTATGGCTGCGCATTTATTGTTACACGGAAGGACTGTCGCACTCGTGTTGAAGTGAACTCTGTGGAGTGATGGTGAAAAAGGTGGTTGGTGCAAGTAGGTTAATCCTCCTGAGTGTGAGGATATTAAATATCAAAGATCAAAGCGCGTTCCTCAGGATTGAGGGCGTCCCTCACTTGCACTCGAAAGACAATGTGTTTAAATAATCACTAATTTGTCAATAAAGTTCGTTTGAATGATTCAATTTATTTGTCAGTCTTATTGTCAGTTCATAATTTCTTCATTATGATCATTCATTCTTTATATTTTATTCTTTTATATTTTCTTCATTATCATAGTTGTATTTACAACAGCCCAATGCATTTCGGGCACAAGCCCTTCCTCAGGGGCATATTCATTGTGTAAACTCGAATTTTGACAACGAATGGATGTGTCCGATATTCAAACAGCCGGTTCGGCGTCGTAAATAGTGGCGTGTATATAGCTACTCGGTGAGCGGCATATAGGCGAATTCTACCGATCGTGTGTTCCAAACCACACGGAACACGCGATTGGTAGAATTCGCCTATATGCCGCTCACTGAGTAGCTATATACACGCCACTATTTACGACGCCAAACCGGCTGTTTGAATATCGGACACATCCATTCGTTGTCAAATTTCGAGTTTACACAATGAATATGTCCCTGATGAAGGGCTTGTGCCCGAAATGCATTGGGCTGTTGTAAATACAACTATGATAATGAAGAAAATATAAAAGAATAAAATATAAAGAATGAATGATCATAATGAAGAAATTATGAACTGACAATAAGACTGACAAATAAATTGAATAATTCAAACGAACTTTATTGACAAATTAGTGATTATTTAAACACATTGTCTTTCGAGTGCAAGTGGGGGACGCCCCTCAATCCTGAGGAACGCGCTTTTGATCCTTGCACATTTATTGTGCCATCCTGAGTGTCACAAAGTAAAACATGTTTCCTAACCCGCGACTTCTAGCTACACATTCTTTATCTTTGAATTTCCCAGGCGTCAGACCGGATCCGGAAGATTTTTCGTGAGTAGTACCACTGCTTGTCGGTAGCTGGCATCGTTCGGCTCCGCATAAGTCATCGGTGTCGCCCGCGCCGGAAGTGACGTCCGCGCCCCCCTATATAGGTGCCACCTAGGTGCGCTGACATCAGTTCTTTTCTTTGCACGCAAGCTAGCGCTGATCCAGAGAAGAGCTACCCCTCACTCATTGTTTGACTGGATTTTATTTGACATTTTGTAGAGTGTTTTAGGAGGTTTTGTCCTCCTGGTGTGTGGTATGTCATCTAGGAAGACAGGATTCAATCCCTGCAGAGCCTGTCATTAGCCGATGTCGGTGACGAGCCTGCACCCTTTCTGCCTGTGGTGTTTGTAGCGCGCCCACGATCCAAAGTCATGCTCCGATTGCCGCGCCATGAATCCTAAGGTCTTGTGGGAGTGATCCCTCAAGCTCATGGTGGCCCGGCAAGCGACTCCGCGTAAATTGAGGTCTTGATCGAGAGCAATGTCCCGGTAGCAGTCGCAGAGTCTGAGGTAATCCCCCTCTCCAAGTCCTCAGGAAACTCTGATAAGCTGAGTATGAGAAACCAGGCCTTTTTGCAGTGTCTCCCCACTTTTTGCCCCCATTTTGACTACTTGGTGCTGGGTTTCTGATTGTGCCATGGGCTCTGCTAACCAGACAAAGGGTCTGATCTCTGATTAAAAGGTATATGGTAATTAGGTGTCATTACAATTGGTTTGACAACCTACCTGCAAGCCCCTAGTATCTGGTAGGGCATGTAGGTTTAGAGACCCAGTAGATTTATGGCACTTAAGTGTGCACTTCTGTGTGGCCTACTGTCATTTTAAAGGCAGCCCTGCTTTGCAGGCTGCTTTTAAATTTTAATTATATGCAAATTCGACTTAGGAATTAAAGTTATTTCCAAAGTCTCAGACTACCTTATTTGTACATATAAGTAACCACTAAGATGTCCCCTAGGTGCCCCAGGGGCAGGATGCCTTGTAACTAAAAGCAGGGACATTATAAAATATGTTTTATATGCCCTAGGGAGGGAAAGACTGCCAATTTAGTTTTCCCCTATTGTAGCACATTGGCTCCATAGGCTAAGATGGGAATTCCTTAATAAAGTATAACTATTGGTAGAAGTTAGCTAAAAATATATTTCAAAGTATTAAAATAATAGAATAAATCCAACAACTTGCCAAGGTTAGATTTGTTATAACTATCCCAGAAAAGAAGTTATAGAACTTGCTTTTCTGATGTGCCAAAATCTAGCCTTCCAGCAGCCTCTCCTGATTGGCCAGCCTTTGGCAGGCTCAGCCAAACTGCTCTGATGAGGTGTGAGGTAGCCTACATAAAGACAAAGGACATCTAGTGGGTGGAGATCTGCACCTGCAGAGCAAAATGCAGGATGGGGGTGGGGTAGCCAAACTGGTCTTCAAAGAAGCAATGACAGGACAGGACACAGGCTCACCCCCACATTGTGCACCCCCAACCAGACGGAAGCCCGAGTAATTGAATTAGCAGAGGGTGTAGAAGGGAACTGTTGGGGAAAGTTAGCCGCACCAATGGGATGGCTTAGCCAGATCTTAATTTCCAGGAGAGAGTTTCTTCATTTTGAATTTTAAAGAACACTGCTTTCTGGGTCAAGAATATGCCACACTTTGAAGGAAGTTGTCATACCAGAGGGTGGCACCCTGCACCCCATTGTACAGGGGTGCCCCCCTGCTCGTCAACCAAGAACACTGGATACATATGGGAGAGCTGCCCAGCAACTCAGAACTCTGCCTTGAAACTACAAGGACTGTCCTGCTGGACCCTTGGACTGCACAAGAGAGGATTGCACTCATAAGGACTGCACCTGCTGCACACTTTTGTCTTCAGCCTAAAAAGGACTTGCTTTGCTCTAAAAGTTGAAGGAGTGGACTCCCTGAACGCAACGGGTAAAAGAGCTCCATCTGCATCATCTCCACCAAGAAGGGCCCGGCTGGAGTGTTAAGTGGACTTTTAAGGATTTGGCCAGGTGCACTGTGGGTCTTGTAGTTCCAACTTTTCAAGGAGCAACTTGATTCTGGACCCTTGGATTGCATTGTGGACCCTCAAAGACACAAAAGAAACGTCTGGAGAAAAAGGACTGCCCTGCTGGACCCTTGGACTGCACAAGAGAGGACTGCACTCGTAAGGACTGCACCTGCTGCACTCGCAAGGGTTCACAACAAAAGGACTTTGCCTGTCTTAAAGTATAAGGAGTGGACTCCCTGATCAGCAACAGGTAGAAAAGTGCTGGAAGGGCTACCTGCAAAATCAACAACGAGGACAACTCCAGCTGACAACCTTCACCCGGATTTTACTGGATTGACCAGGTGCATTGAGGGAGTTGGTGTCCTAGACCCCAAGAGGAAAATCAGAGCTTCTGAACCCTTTGCTGGTGCTGTGAAACACTTTCCTGCATCAAGAAATACTTTTGGAAGTAAGTGTAAAAGTATTACATTGCAGGCGGCCAGGACTCTTGACTTTGTCCCGGTCAAGCGCAACCTTTTTTAACCATTTGAGCGTTATGTGCTTCTAAGTGCTAGTTTTACTTTTAATCTTTAAAAATTCACATCTCGGTTCCCTACTGTGGATTTTGTTCATTTTGGTGTCATTTTAGTGATAAAAATGTTTTTTATTTTTATAGATTGGTGTTGGATTTTTATTGTGTGTTGTGCCTTACTTATTTAGTGTATTGGTGTTTTTAAATGCGTTACCCACTTTTCTTCTAAGTTAAGCCTGCCTATATTCAGCCAGCTACCAAGGGATGAGCAAGGGACTAATTTATTGAGACCTTGACTAGGACCTTTTATTGTGGTTGTAACCTTATTACTAATGGTAAGTACCTACCAACACCTACTAATAAGCCATCTTCCAACATTGAGACACATGAAGTAGTTAAAAACACACGCACCCCCCCCCCCCGCCCCCCATGCCTGGGCCGACTCTGCGCTGCCCGATCTTCCGGGAGCCAGAGCGACCCGCGCACAACTAAGAGTTCTATGAGGTATGCACCTCATATTTGGGCAACCCGACCCCTCCGGGGCGCCTTTGGGCCTCATGGTGTCAGAGGAGACCCCCCCATCTGGTTCTGCTCCAGCCCCGGCTCCAGTGGACTCCCATGGATCCATTCCTGGATCCGGATGGCGCCGGTCGTACCAACTCGACCTTCCCCGATGCCAGTCCCAATGCAGACGCTCCTGGCGGCCACGGATGTGCCATCCCCATTGTGAACCCCGACTCCGATACGGAGCATGAAGGGCATCACTCGACCTAGACTCCGGTGCCGACAGGAGACTTGCATCCTAGATTGGAGCCTGAGCCCTATTCCCTTGGGCTTGGACTCGGGGAAGAATGGGAGG
Source organism: Calotriton arnoldi (assembly GCA_963921515.1). NCBI lineage: Eukaryota > Metazoa > Chordata > Amphibia > Caudata > Salamandridae > Calotriton > Calotriton arnoldi. The sequence goes on along the minus strand of CAWUFW010001681.1, from coordinate 804,310 downwards.
GGTCGCTGGACCATTGAAGAAGACCGTAGCATGGACTGGTGTGAGGGACTGGGTGAAGGCAGTGAACTGGATACCTCTCCAGATCCTGGTATGCTTTCTCTCCCTACTGTGGCTACGCAGGATGGAGCTTCGTACGCAATTGTGATGCGGAGGGCGGTTGAGGTCCTTAACCTTTAGTTGCCCTCGACAGTCAAGATTAACATCTTGACAAAGTTGCTGCAACCGGCAGTATCAACCTCCGAACCTCTACTCCCATTCAATGATGCCCTCACTGACATTCTTTTGTGGACTTGGTCCAAACCCAACACAGGGGCTCCTGTGAATAGGACGATTGCCCACAACCTCGCTCCAGAGGACCCAAACTTCCTCACCAAACACCCAACCCTGGAGAGCTTGATGATCCAAGCCTCAACATCCCATGGCGCATTCCCTGCTCCCCCACCCCCCCCCTGATAGGGAATCCAAGAGGCTTGACTTCTTGGGGTAGAAAACTTTTCTGCTGCCAGCCTGGCATTGCAGTCTGTGAACACAGCCTGCCTATTGGGCCATTACTCCCACACTCTGTGGGACAAGGTTATGCGAGTGGTGCCACAAGAAGCCCGAGCCATACTCTCTCAGGCTGTTGCCGATGGTAGGGATGCAGCAAAGTTCACTATCTGCTGTGGACTTAACACGACCGACTCACTGGGCACAGCAGTTTCATCGACGTGGCCCTGAGGCGCCATGCCTGGTTGGGAACGACTGGCGTTTCAGGGGATGTCCAGGCATCTCTTATGGACATGCCCTTCGACGGCACCTGTCTCTTCAGAGACTAGGGGGATTTGGCACTGGAGCGATTCAAAGACAGTCGGGCTATAGCCAAGTCCTTGGGCCTTCCAAGTCCTTGGGCCTTCCAAGTCCTTGGGTCTTTCCATGCCCACATTACCCCCCAATCTGCCTTTTTGCTCTTTTCGTGGCTATGGAAGGGGCCTCCAACTGTACCAGTTCCCTCCCAGCCACCGAGCTGCACATGCTCCCCAGCCTCTGCGTGGTGAGGGCGCGGTATCACAGATCTTGTGGGTCGGGTAACCAGCGGTCTGGTCAGTCCACCACCCCCAGAAGCCTCAGCCTCCAAACCCTCCTAATCTGCCCCTTTACCACCATGGGCATCCACTTGGTGGCAGGGTTTGCCATCACCGGCCCCACTGGCAAACCATTACATTGGACAGGTAGGTTTTGCAAATCGCACAAAGGGGCTACTTCTTCCCCTCCCCTTCGCGACAACCCCTTCCTCCATGCCACCATCTCATGACAAGCTGACAGAGGATCATCTGTCTCTTCTCCGCGAGGAAGTCATGGCTCTCTTGTCCAAGTAAGCCGTACAGAGGGTTCCAGTGCCAGTAGACTGTGGTTACTATTTCCACTACTTTTTGGTTCCCAAAAAGGACAAAGGCCTTCGCCCTATTCTAGATCTGCGGTCCTCAACTTCTTACTTAGGAAGGAGAAATTCAAAATGCTCACGTTGGCTCAGGTCTTGCCTGCCCAGGACCCAGGAGACTGGATGGTAGCACTGGACTTGCCGGACTCTTACTTCCACAGTCTTACCCTGCCTGCCCACCAGCACTATCTGCGAATGTTTTCAATTCACTGTGCTCCCTTTTGGCCTCACCAGCACCCCTCGAGTGTCAACCAAGGTGATAGTGGTTGCAGCTAATCTGCGGGGATCATGGGTGCCAGTAATCCCCTTGCTCGACGACTGGCTGTTGAAGGCGGACTTTCACCAGGATGTAATCTCCCACCTTCAGATTGCAGCAAATCTCTTGCACTCGCTGGGGTTCACTATCAACATGCCGAAGTTACACCTGACTCCGTCTCAGATGCTCACTTTCATCTGAGCTGTTCTGGACACAGTGCAGTTTCATGCTCATCCTCCCGAGTGGCTAGTCCAGGATATTCAGGCTATGATACTGATGTTTCAGCCTCAATCCTGGATTTTGGTGAGGCAGACCCTGAGGCTGTTGCGACTTATGGCCTCCTGCAACCTGTTGGTAACTCATGCCTGGTTGCATCTTCGGGCTCTGCAGTGGGACTTGTAGTTTCAATGGGCACAGCATCAGGGACATCTCCCGACATGTTCCAGATCTCGGAGGGAACTGCGAAAGATCTGCAGCGGTGGCTAACAATCAGCAATTGGGTCAGCAGCAGACCCCTCTCCCTTGCTCTACCAGATTTGACAGCAGTGACAGATGCGTCACTCTTGGGATGGAGCGGCCATCTGAAAAAGGTGGAGATCAGAGGACTCTCGTCCCCGGCCTCCACAACAACCTACTGGAGCTCTGTGCAATCCGACTGGCATTGAAAGCCTTTCTACCCACCATTAAGGGAAGGCTGGTTCAAGTGTTACACGAACAGCACCACCGCCATGTGGTACTGCAACAAACGGGACGGGGTGGTGTCGTGGACCCTTTGTCAAGAGGCCCTGTGCCTCTGGACATTGCTGGAACAGCAGGTTATTTCCCTGGTGGTTCAACACATAACTGGCTCTCTGAACGGCAAAGCAGACAAACTCAGCAGTCAATGCATAGCGGATTACGAATAACGTCTCCACTCGGAGGTGACGCAAGGTCTCTTTCAACAGTAGGGAGAGCCTTGGTTAGATCCGTTTGCTTCCATTGAGAACGTGCAATGTCAGCAGTTTTGCGCTCTGGAGTTTCCAAGGCAGCTCTCACTCTGAGATGCTTTTCATCTCGAGGGAAGTACAGGCCTCCTGTAAGTCTTTCCGCCCATACTACTCCTGCCCAGAGTTCTCAAGAATATCAAGAACGACTGGGCACAAGTCATCCTTGTGTCTCCGGTTTGGGCATGGAGAGTCTGGTATCCCGAGCTACTGAGCATGGCCATCAGTCCTCCAATCCGGCTGCCCCTTCGGGAGGATCTTCTGTTGCAGCAGTAGGGGAGGGTTCTTCACCTGAACCTGTCCCACTCTCTGCCTTCTTGATTGGAGATTGAGCAGTGACAGTTGACAGCTTTCGACCTTCCTCCTAATATCTTTAACATCCTCTTGGTAGCTAGGCTTCCCTCCACCAAGATGGTATACGCCTGCTGTTGGAAAAAAATTTGTGGCATGGTGTGCAGAAAAGGCAATTTCTGCCCCGCTTTCAGAAGTCTTACTCTTTATTCTTTCCCTTTTCCGGCAGGGCTCTGCTTTGGGCACCCTTAAGGGCTATCTCTCTGCTCTTTCTGCCTTTTTTGTGGCTGCCTGACCAAACTTCATTGTTTAAGTCCACTATTGTACATAGGTTCTTAAAAGGTCTTGTCCATCTGTTCCCTCCTTCACCATTTATCATGCCTCAGTAGGACCTTAATCTGGTTTTAACTTTGTGTGCTCTCTTGAAATACTGCTCCAGGAGCCAATATAGGGTTGAGAAAAGCACTTTGAGACAAGGATGACTGCAGTTGGTGCTCCCTCTCCAGCCAGCCTACAACTGACTCCAGTGAGAACCCAGCTGAGTCACAGTACAAAAGAACACTAGCACACATCCTATACCATTCTATTGCACTTAATATACAAAAGACCATGAACACAAATACAACATGCTGCCTTCAAGCCTCTCCATAATTGTGCCCTCAGGCTTCTGACAATCAAAACAGCCATCCTTGTGACGATTACATCTGCCCCGTAGAATAAGTGAGCAGCAGGCCTTATCTTCTGAGCCACCTTACCTCTCAGTCTATCCTGACAAATTGATGCTTCGCACAAAGACCTCGTTTCTACCGAAAGTGGTCACCACATTTAAAGTAGGCCAATCTATCAGCTTGCCTACCTTTTATGTTCCTCCACATCCCTCTAAAGAAGAGGAGCAACTTCACCATCGGGACCCAAAAAGAGTGTTGTTCTTCTACCTTGACCACACACAAGACTTTCGGGTGGACGACCAACTCTTTCTGGGGTATGTTGATGCAAAGAAAGGTCAGGGGTGTAGAAGCGAACCATCTCCAGATGGGTCTTGCTCTTCATCAAAGAAGCATCCACCTAAAGGCTTGTGATCTCATTCCACCAGAGCTAGAGCTGCGACCACTGCATTAGCACAGGGTATTTCCGTTCTAGGGCATCTGCCAGGCAGCAACGTGGGCTTCCCTGCACACATTCACCAACCGTTATTGTCTGTACAGTCAGGTCCGTAGGGATGGGCACTTCGCCCGTTCGGTCTTACAGAACTTCCTTGTGTGAAACTGGTCCGCAGACCCACCTCTGGGGATGGTATTGCTTGGTACCTATTTCAAAGTAAGGAGTTTGCGGCTGGTGGTCACTATCAGATGAACAAGTTACTTACCTTCGGTAACGCCTAATCTGGTATAGACTATATGTAGCTGCTGATTCCTTACTGACCCACCAATCCTCCCCGCTCTGTGAACGGATCAGTTGGGATCAGGGCTGATCCATTTCGGGGCCCTTGTTTTCCACACCAGTGGTCAGTGTTCTTCATGGCTCCCCACTTCTGGGGTGGAAAGTTGTGAAAAGAAACTGACTTCCGTACGCCTAGGTGGCGCCTAAATAGGTGCTGCGGATGTCACTTCCGGCGCGGACGATGCTGACAGCAACCGCCGAGCCGAATGACTAGACAGCTTTCTGCCCTCCTGGGGGAGAAGTGTGAATGACTCTCAGGAAAGGACACAATAGAGGCTTGCCACTAGAAGAGGTCTTGCCTCTCCCTGGCAGAAAGCCACATAGGGTGTGTAGTAAAGAAGCAGGATACAGTTGTTGTCTTGAGTAGATTTATTGTAGGGTTACATGGAAAAGGAGCTAGCTTGAAAGCAGCCAGCTCCAACAGACACCAACTCAAGAATAACACAAGTACATTCTAAAGTATCTAAGCAGCATCAGAACATTCTAAGAAGAACTCAATACATTACAAGTAAAGGTTACAGTGATGGGAAGGTTAATACTACAGAGCTAACATAACCTGACTTAACAGATTACTACAGGGTGTAAGCCCAAAAGGCGAGCTTCAGAGGAGAAGCCACCTTTAAAGGACAAATGGTAGACATTTACAAGGGGTTGCTCTTTTGGTTTGGTTGACATGTTGGTGACTGGGATAGAGAGGAGAAAACAGTTGCCAAACCAGTTTTCCTGTGGGCGTGTAGACCTCAGGTAGCCACACCTCTAAGGTGGGCTCCGAAGCTCCACACATCGAGAGAAGGGTTCTGCCATCTTGGAAGTAGGCAGAATGTTGCACTCTGGGATAGTTAGATGACACACATCGCAGGAAGTGTGTGTCAGGCAAGAAGGGATCTGGTAGCTCATTGGCTTGTAACCACTGGAGAGAGAACCAAAGAAGGACTGCCCTGCTGTTCCCTGGAACTGGCAAAGAAAGGTTGCACAAAAGACTGGACTGGATCTTCTGATCCTGGGCTAGCAAAGAGAGGACTGTGCCAGTGATGCCCTGCTCGAGCAAAAGTCATCCCGAGCTCCAGACAGAAGAATTGAACTCCAAGAGTCAGTTGGCTGACTTCCTGTTACAGCTCCAGGGCCACAAAAGCTAAAGTAGCCTGCAGTGTCAAGTCAGCAGCCACACTTTCTTAACCGTCACTGGTTCGCCAACATGCAGCCTAGAAAACAGAGTCCTGATGCTCAAAAGTTGCACCCGATTCTGCTTGACCTGGGAGAGTAATCGGAGTGCTGTTTGGTTGCCCAAGAAGGACACTAGCCTCCATCAAAGGGAACCGCTGGTTTTGTTGTGACTGGAGACCAGTAGACCAGTGGCAACTGGACTTTTTTCAACCCACCAGGACTTCGAGGGACATCGAACCCTGTGGCCAATGTCGCCCCACCATGACCGTGGACCGAAGAGTAGCTACAGGAAGCCCCCTGCCGACCACACAGCATCCTACAGCATCTTGTATCCCTTGCATCAGGACCACTCCATTGAAGTCTATGGCGGTACACCCACAAAACTTGGAACTGAACTGGAGACTGCTTTGGTGACAAGGTAACTGTCCTCCATTCCTCACCCTTGACCTACTGGAGTTGGTTGTCCAAAGCGGATCAGAATACCCGAACACAACTTTACAAAAGTTTCACAAAGTTTCCAACAGCCACAGTAGTTACTAATGCTTGTTTATATTTTTAGTGAAAATCTGTGATTTAAGTTTTATTTAAAAATCAATCTCTCTGAAACCCTCTAGTCGATTTTGTGTCTAAAATCTTATCAAAAATAACATCTATTTTAATAATTTGATGTCAAATTTTATTCTTGATGTATAACTTTCTTATTCAGTTGTGTTGGTACTTCTAATTGCTTTTCACTTGTTCCTTTATTTAAGCCTGACTACTCAAAGCCACAGCTGCCCAGGGTTGAACTAAGGTTTAACAAACGAGCATGACAGGACCGAGACATTATTTTGAGTGTATTACATGGTAAGGTCACACAACTATATTATATAATACACCACTTACCTCACAGACAGCCATTTAGGAATACTTTTTGTAAGAAAGTATTAAAAAAGAAATTCAAGATTGCCGCTGACATGTGCAGAAGCATGTGCACACATGCGAAGCCATCTTGAAATGCTCTATTGCAAAAATCATTCCATTCCAAGATGACCACCTTTGTGCGCTTACATATGTGTACAAATAGACCACCACCTTGAAGATTCTTTTTTTTTTACATAAAACATTGTAAAATGGACACCCAGGAGAGCGTACACATTTGCACACATGCATATGCAAGGTCGGCCATCATGGAAAGCTTTTTGCAAAAAGTATAACAGAAAGCATTTCAAGATAGCTACCCAGACATGTGTGGTCACACATTGCAGCACTTGCCAGTACAATTGAGCATCTTTGTAGCAATGTAAAGGGGCCCTCATAAGGGAAAATAATAAATAAAAATTACGGAATACCATATTGTCCTACAAGCCCACCGGGACTACTTTCTGTGTGTAGACACATCGTGTACAGGAAGAATGCCGCCACTCACAAAGAAGGGAGCCAGTGACTGAAATGGGCTGACCAACTGCATGCTGTTGTATATTGTAGTCAGTGGAAGTAAAGTGTGCCTGACAATTAAAAGACCTACTGAGAAAGATTGCTAGCCATAAGCCCCTTTATATGATGTATAAAAAATAATCTGCTAAACAGCACAAACCTAACAGATTGGCAATAAAAACTAAAACATGCAGACACAGGCATGTACATCTGCAATTTTCAAGTGCTTAAGCATTAAAGACCGAACTATATGCTTTACAAGTGCTGGGTGTCAAGAGATTGAGTAGTGCATGACTGAGATTGGTATGATGGTGGCCTTTTTCTCCTGCATGGGCAGAAGCACCGCAAACGCCGTTCACACTCAGAAGAGATGCAGTAGGAAAAGCAATAGTATGTGCTTCACTCTTGCGCAGCCAGCAGGTGCATGAATGATACAGGGCATGGGAGCTTCTCAAACATAAACACGGTTCCGTTAACATCAATGTAAACCACACACACACCCTCCCACCGGGTGCAGCAATGATACAGGGATTGAAAGCTTCTCAAACAAACACTGGTCAGTGCTGTTAACATCAACACAAACCACACACACACGGTGCAGCAATGATACAGGGCTTGGAAGCTTTTCAAACACCTGGCACTGCTGCTAGCTGTGTATCAGATTTGATCAACAGGCCATCACATGAAGCTTGGATCTCCAAGTCGGTGAATGCTTGGCCTTTCTGCTGACCTGGCAGCCAGTGCACCGACTGCCATTTACTTTTTAACAGACGTTTTCATGAATTCCAGTTCATTCTTTTCCTTCTCTCCTTTCTATGTAATTGTGCCTTCCACCCCATCTTTCCTGCACTGTCTCCTTCTATAACATTATCCTCATCATTTTACTCTCTAATACAGTTTTCCTTTTTCTTCTGCCTGTCACTTGATTCTTCTTTGTCCTTACTTCACGTTTCTTGCTTCCTCGTCCCTTCAGCTCTCCTGCTCTGCCATCTCCTCTCTCTCCGTGCTGTCTCTTCTGCCTGCAGCGGCCTGCCATCCTGATCCCTCCTCTACCCAGCTTTTAACTTCTGCCAGTCGCAGGTTTGACTGTAGCATCACTTACCAGTCTGGCACCAGGACCCTGGCACAGCCACCTGCTCCTCTAGTCCATATATCAGTGAACTAGAGTCGCTCCCGTAAGGCAACTGAGCAGTCCTAGCAGAGCCTTCATAACAGTGCTCAAGTGACACTCATTTAGGTTTCAACCTGATTTAGCCACATTTTAACTGGTGAATATGCCCACTCTGTGAAACTGGGTTGTTGGTTGGCTGGGGTGTGAGCACTGGTCAAGCAGCAACCACAATCCTTTTCAGGGTGAGGCACAAGCCAACCCTAAATTAACCTGTGCTCAACCCTCTGGTAGCTTGGCACAGACAATAAGGCTTAATATGGCAATGTGTGAAGTATTTGTGCAACACTTCAAACAGTGAAAAACACCACACAAAAGGACCCCACACCACTTTAGATAAATAGAGCAAAATGTAATTTAATAAATAAAACTAGACCAAAATGACAAACATCCAATCAGTAGAACCGGAGATATTCAATTTTAAAGATTTAGATAAAAATAGCACCAAAAAGCACAAGGCACCAAATGTGGGTATCTGGTCGTGCCAGACTGGGACAAAGTCACAAGTTCAGGTCTACTGCGATGGAGCGCAGGCCGGCTACATGAACTCAGTTAAGCCCACTGAACAAAGTACCTTAAATAATTGTTTGCTGAGCGTTGCGAGGATCCTCATCGAAGATGTGTCACGCGGCCAATGCATCGATTCCGAGATGCAGTGAGGCTGCAATGTGAGGCCTTGCGTCGTCATCGGGGATCTCATCGACGGGGCTTGCGATATGAAGTCCAGCATCGAGGATGCAGGCGCAGTCGGGGCAATGCATTGGTTCCAAAGAGCGGAGAGGCTGTGATGTGGAGTCCATCGTCATCATCGTTGTTGAGGGCCTGAGCCAAGGATGCGTAAGGAAGTTGGGGTGATGCAGCGGTTCTGAAGAGCTGCGATGCAGGTCTTTGCGTCGGGTCCAATCAATGCAGCAGTGGCGATGCATCGGTTCTGCATCTGGTTTGCGCAGCGTAGCAGAGGAGATGCGTAGGTTCCGCTGGATCCACAGTGGAAGACGGAGCATCTTAAGCCTACTTACAAGGGTCCAGTCTGTGTTGGCACCACTTGGCAGGGTAGACTCACAGATGGCAGAGTCCAGGTGCTGATGCAAGTTTGTTGGAAGCCTGATATGTCCCTGAGGATTCAGATCAGGGGGCCAGCCAACTAGCCCTTGGAGCCACTCTGGGTTCAAGCGATGCATGTCCAGGCCTCCTCACCCAGGCAAGAGGGCAGCACGTCAGCACAGCAGTGCCGCAGTTCCTTCAGAGCAGAAGTCCAACAGAGTGGCAGTCCTTGTAGCAGCACAGCAGCACTTCTTCCTGGCAAAGTGCCCACAGGCCCAGAAGTGTATTGAAGTTGTGGTGTCGGAGGTCTAGTACATATACCCAGTTGTGCTTATGAAGTGGGGAAAAGCTTCTAGAGGCATGTCTTTGAAGATCACAGGTGCCCTGGCTTCCTGGCCCTGGCTCCAGACTAACTACAGGGGGTATGCAGCCCTCTGTGTCGAGACAGGACACAGCCTATTAAAGTGTAAGGGGGGCTGGGCCAAGCTCCCATCTTCCATCCTACCAGTGATTGCCTATCCAGTCACACCTAAGCTCCCGATTGTGTGTGGCTTTCTAGGAAGAATACAGAAAGCTTTACTGTCGCCCACACCCTGTCATGTGAGCCAGAGACATGTTGCAGGCACCAGATGGCTAAGGTAAGAAAAGTGTCATTTTCAGAATTGCAATTTAAAATCTGACTTCACCGTAAGTTAAAATTTTAAATTGCGATTTTAGAGACATGAAACATGAAGGGGTTACCTGTTCCCATTTGGAAATTACACTTATGAAATGTAATAAGACAATTCCAATATTATCCTTTGGGAAAGTTAGGCCTTGCAGTAGTAAAAAACTAAATTGAGTTTTTCACTTCCAGGACATGTAAAACTTAAAAAGTACATGTCCAACTTTTTAAATACACTACACCCTGCCCTTCGGGCTGTCCAGGGCGTAACCTAGGGGTGACTTATATGCATTAAAAACGAACATTTGGGCCTAGAAACAGGTTTATCTTGCCGGGTTGAAATAGCACTTTAAAACTGCGCACACACAGGATTCAATGGCAGGCCTGAGACATGTTTAAAGTGCTACTTAAGTGAGTGGCACAATCAGTGCTGCAGGTCCACTAGTAGCATTTAATTAACAGGCCTTGGCCACAGGTAGTGCCCCTTTACTGGGAACTTACATGTAAATTAAATATGCCAATTGGGTATAGGTCAATCCAACATGTTTTAAGGAAGGAGCACAAGGACTGGTTAACAGTGGTAAAGTGTGCAGAGTCCTAAGGTCAGCAAAACAGGACACCAAGGATGCCAGGCCTAACACCCACTTACTCACTGAAAGTTATGCCAGGCCCCAGTGTGTTCTAATGGGAATTTTAGTTAAACCCACATTACAATATCAAGAGACTCACAGCTTTGACAGATTGAGAGCTGGTTCCCTTGGTGACGCTGGTGCTGGATGTAAAGTATTGAGAGGCCCAGAGCAAAGCATCATTGGGTAAGCAGCCCAAATGCTTCTTTGTACAAAAGCAAAAACTATTGGCTTTCTCAATGCTTGTTACAAAACCCATAGATGATGCCAATGCAGGGCCTGCATGGTTTGTAAATATGAGATGCTCATCTCAGGCTGTACTGTGGGCTAGGCCAGGGGCAGGGCTTTAAGTGGGCCGGGTCTGAGCACCGGCAGTTATTTTTAGGGGGCCTCGAAACGGGTCTCTATCGGGCTCTATTTTCGGGCCTCGCACAGGTAGTCCGTTTTCTTTTTTTTTAATTGGACTGCAGTGAGAGCATGCACATCGCTCACTACTGAGAAGTGGAGACGTCATGCCAGGTGAGCCGCATTGTAAGGAAGGGAAATCCTTTAAAGAGAGCCATTTTCTCTCAGGATTTCCCTTCTCTTTTAAAACGCAGGAGCAACATCATAGTGGGATGATTAGGAGAGAGTCGACCAGGCGTGCAACGCTCATTGCCCCGGGCTGAGACAGCTTCCCGGGCGCACACAGCCGCACCCGAGTACTTCACAGGTCTTTAAAAGACCATTTGCTTGTAAAAGAGGCTCTGTTGTTTTTCACCCCTTTTTAGAGCCCATGCATCCCCACTCTGCCTATTGCTGGAAGAATTAGCCTCCCCCCAAATTTGGCTCTAGTTGCGCCTCTGGAAACGACCACAGGCAGCCAACTCCAGCACGACCCTGCTCTGACCTTTCACAGTGTCTTGTTTTAGTGCTACGAAAACACACGCTTTGCCTGGCTCACTTAGTTCTCACACCCCCTCTTTAATATGAAGATAGTAGCGTTGGAATTACCTTTATATTCCTATACTGTGCTTTACATGGAAATATAGAAGGGCAGGTTCTCACCACCCCAAATTAGCTGTTTGGTATACTCTCTCAAATGTCAGAACTACAGGTATTCAGTGTCTGTCAGTCACGGCCAATTTAAAGCAGTGTTCCTATATAGAAATGGACAAAAGGTTATGTTTCTGAATAAGCATCTTACACTGAAAAGCTGGTTTATATTTCTTTCGCTGGATCAACCTTTGTTTAAAACACCACCAGAGAAGGGTGGTGAACTATGGTCCACAAAGAGCAACTGTTTCTTGTTCTTTATCAGAAACATCTGCCTGTCAATGGTTATCACCAGCCTTTTCGGCCCATTAAGAGGCTGTGTGGATGAGTATAATAGGGGTGTTTAGGATCGGGGGCGGAGGATGCACGGAAAGAAGGACGGATAGGTGAATAAAGGGCGAGTGGATGGATGGCCAGATGGATGAATGGATAGCTAGATGGATGGATGGAAGGATGAATGGATGCATGGACCAGTACTTCGGATAGGCAGGTGGGCTGATAGATGCTTAGGATAGGTTCTGGGACAGATGTATGTATGGATGTATGGGCGTATGGATGGATGGCACAGTGCTTAGGATAGGCGGGTGGGCTGATAGATGCTTAGGATAGGTCCAGGGACACATGTATGGATGGATGGCTGGATGGATGGCTGGATGAATGAATGGGTTGCTGGCTGGATGAGTGGATGAATGGATGGATGGATGGATGGATGGATGGAAGGATGAATGGATGAATGGACCAGTACTTAGGATAGGCGGGTGGGCTGATAGATGCTTAGGATAGGTGCAGGGACAGATGTATGTATGTATGTAGGTAGGAATGTATGGATGGATTGAAAGATGGTTGGATGGCGCAGTGCTTAGGATGGATGGATGCAGGGCTTTAAGTGGGACGGGGTCTGAGCACCGGCAGTTATTTTCAGGGGGCCTCGAAACGGGTCTCTATCGGGCTCTATTTTCGGGCCTCGCAAAGGTCCGTTTTTTTTATTTTTTTTTTATTGGACTGCAGTGAGAGTATGCACATCGATATGCGCATGCTCATTTTGCTCACTACTGAGAAGTGGAGACGTCATGCTAGGTGAGCCGCGTTGTAGGAGGAAGGGAAATCCTTTAAAGAGAGTGTTTTCCGAAGGTAGGATAATAGGAGGGGATTTTCTTAAGCACACAATGCTAGTTATCTTGATTTAGACCACGCCCCTACTTGGATAGGCCACACCCCTTTAAGAGGTTTGCCCCGCCCCTTTTAGAGCACCCCCCGTTTTTTTCCCCCACTTAAAGCACTGGCCAGGGGCATACTGCTGTAGAATGTATGGGCAGTGCTGTAGACGGCAAGCATTTGAGGTTCGAAGGTGAACCGGCTGTAAGACATACAGATTCCATACCCTCACTGCAGGAGTCCTAACTCCAAGCTGTCACTTTAATCATGGCAAATGTCATCTTCATAACACTGCACTGCTTTGTAAAGCACTCTACTTGTGGGAAGTTCTCAACAGCCACCCTTGTCTTGTATAGGGTTTTCCTTGCCTCCCCAAGAATTGTACTAGAAATGTGTAAAATTCATCTGATTTATCCACAAATGTTTCATTTCCATTTTTCTTTTATTTTATCCCTTGATGAAATCAAAAACATTCCATTATTAGAGAGAAAGTTGCTTGAGATTGATTAGAGTGGAATCTTCTGTCCCACAACAGGACCTCTTTGTTGACCAGAGGTCTAAAAACTGCAGTAATCTACATCCAGAAAAAGAAAAAGGAAAAACCTGGCGGCGGGACAAGTAAAACAAGCATTTGCAATAGGTCTCGCATTTACGCGAGACCTATTGCATTGCAAATGGTAGTCATCACAGACAACGGGAGGGAGGGCGGGGGAAAGGCACGGACAACAGGCGGGGGCAAGAAGGCATGAACGGGAGGGCGGGGGGAGGGAGGGACGGCACAGAGAACGGGAGGGAGGGGGAGTAAAGAAGGCAGTAGGAGAACCTCATTAAAGAAAATAGTGCTCACCGTCTAAATAACACGTACCGTGTAACACTCGAAGTAAAGGGGCCAGTCGCCATGGGAGGTGACAAATGAAGAGGAGGCGGTACTAAGGAGGGACTAACAAGCCTATTGATGAATCAGAAGCCAGCATTTAGGACAGACAATGACACAAGCCAATGGCAAACATGGGTGGAGAGTGGGCGGGGCTTCTATTCGCTACTCGTCTACAATAAGTCTCGCAGAGCAGCGCACTGGCTCAGGCTCGACCTAAAAAACATATTACCCTACAGCAATGCACGTCAAACTTTTTAGTGCCGTCCCTCCCCCCATATAAAAAAAAAAAATTGGGTGCCAGAATTACAAACATTTTTCTCATAATTCTATAAAACTGGCAGCTCTGAACATATTTAACTATTCATGCAATGTACTTCTATTGAGTTATATCTTTTAAAATGTCAGCTTGGAAATCCTAAAAGTGTAGAAGTATCCACAGTGCGATCCTTTATCAGAAATGGAGGAAGAAACTTAGAAGGCTGCCCACAGCCACACTCCCCCTTTCAAACCTGCTATAGCCAGTCAGTCAGGAGGCGGGAGAGCATTGAGAGCTCACCCGGTGCAGCAGAGTGGATGTTCACCTCATCCTACAGTCTCTGTGCTCCTCCCAGAGAGGTGGTGCAGCAGGGCACACACTGAACCTACAGCAGGGAAGTCTCTGTGCTTCTCCCAGAGATATGGTGGTGCTGGGAACACACCGAAGCTACAGCAGGGCAGTGTCTGAGCTCCTCCCAGAGAGGTGGTGCAGCAGGGCACATTCTGAAGCCAGGAATGAGCTACAGCAGGATGGGCATCCCCCTCTCCCTGCAGTTTCTGCACCACCTTCCTCCCAGAGAGGTGGTGCAGCAGGACACATACTGCAGCAGGGTGGCATTCACCTCTCCCTGCAGTCTCTGTGCTCCTTCCAGAGATATGGTGGAGCGGGGCACACACTGAAGCTGCGGCAGGGTGGCTCTATGTGAGCACAACTGGATTGTTCATTTACTTTCCTTGTAGGCAACTGGGTTGCCGGTTTCGGGAGGTGCCTGGCTCCCGTAGGGTTATTTCAAGCGCCATCTTAGAAGGGAGCATGTCCCTATTTTAACTACTTTTATGATTCCCTTCTGCACTTTATTTAGTTTGTCTTGTTTTTCCAGTAGCTGTTCTATCACAGGGGAGCCTGTGAGGGCACGTGAGGGTGGCTGGACCCCAGTTTTGCACCCCCTAATTTTAATAGTCGCGCTTATTCTGGACATGCCCCCTTAATGGAGGGACATTTAAGACGGACAATAGCGCGTCCGCGCAGCTCTATGTGAGCACAACTAAATCGTTTGGATCGCTCATTTACTTTCAATGGTCTGTATCAAAACATACAAAGTCAACACCTAAAAAAGTTGCAGATGATGCAAAATGCAGCCACATGGGTCCTACTGAATCTGCCCAAATATCAATCCATTTCCAAAGAAATTCGGAAGCTGCATTGGCTTCCGGTGGTAAGTCGCATTAAGTTCAAGACCTTGTGCTCAGCTTACAAAGCACTGAATAACACAGGACCCATTTTTTAAAGAAATCTTTTCAAGTGGTACCACCCCTGTAGACAGCTTCATTCCACTGAATCTAGGTTCATGACTGTGCCCAGGTTCAGTACTTCCAATTGGGGGGGGGGCGAAGCCTGAGTTACGGAACTGCAAAACTTTGGAACTTTCTCCCGTTGCACATTAGATCCGCAAACTCCTTATCTTTTAGAAAGAGTCTTAAAACCTGGCTTTTCCAGAATTAGACCATGATTCAGTTGTGTTTGCATTTAACTTCAGCGCCAAGACACCCCTGGGTATTTGCACGCTTACTAAGTTTAAATACCATAACATAACATCCCCCTCTCTTCCTGCAGTCGCTGCACCCCACCCAGACAGGTGCTGCAGCAGGGCACACACTGAAGCCGGGAGTGAGCTACAGCAGGTGGGCATCCTGCTCTCCTTGCAGTCTCTGCCCCCCTCCCCCCCTTCTCCCGAGAGGTGGTGCTGCAGGGCACACATTGAATGTGCAGCAGGGCACACACAAGACGGGAGTGAGCTACAGCAGAGTGGGCATCCCCCTCACCCTGAAGTCAATGCCCCCCCTCCAAGAGAGCTGGTGCAGCAGGGCGCACACTGATGCTGCAGCAGGGCGCACACTGATGCTGCAGCAGGGCACACACTGAAGCTGCAGCAGATCACACACTGAAGACTGGAGTGAGCTACAGCAGGGTGGGCATTCCCTCTCTCCCTGCAGTCTTTGCCCCCGCCGAGAGGTGCTGCAGCACGGCACACACTGAAGCAACAGCAGGTTGGGCATCCCACTCTCCCTGCTGTCTCCACCCCCGCCTCCCCCCACCAAGAGAGCTGGTGCAGCAGGGCACTCACTGAAGCCGGGAGTGAGCTACAGCAGGGTGGACACCCCCCTCTCCCTGCAGTCCCCCGAGAGGTGCTGAAGCAGGGCACACACTGAAGCTACAGCAGGGTGGGCACCCCCCTCTCCCTGCAGTCCCCCCCGAGAGGTGCTGCAGCAGGGCACACACTGAAGCTACAGCAGGGTGGGCATCCCCTTCTCCCTGCTGTCTCTGCCCCCCTCCCCAAGAGAGCTGGTGCAGCAGGGCACACACTGAAGCTGCAGCAGGGCACACACTGAAGCTGCAGCAGGGCACACACTGAAGCCGGGAGTGAGCTGCAGCAGGGTTTCCACCTCTCCCTGCAGTCCCCCCCGAGAGTTGCTGCAGCAGGGCACACACTGAAGCTACAGAAGGGTGGGCATTCCCCCCCTCTCCCGGCAGTCTCTGCCCCCCTCCCATAGAGCTGGTGCAGCAGGGCAAACACTGAAGCTACAGCAGGGTGGGCATGACCCCACCCCCCCAAGAGAGCTGGTGCAGCAGGGCACAAACTGAAGCTGCAGCAGGACGCTCACTGCAGCCGGGATTGAGCTACAGCAGTGTGGGCACCCCCTCTCCCTGCAGGCCCCCCAGAGGTGCAGCAGCAGGGCACACACTGAGGCTACAGCAGGGCGGGCATTCCCCCCCTCTCCCGGCAGTCTCTGCCCCCCCCCCCCCACAGAGAGATGGTGGAGCAGGGCACACACTGAAGCTGCAGCAGGGCACACACTGAAGCCGGGAGTGAGCTACAGCAGGGTGGGCATTCCCTCTCTCCCTGCAGGCTTCCCCCCCCCCCCTCCCCCCGAGAGGTGCTGCAGCAGAGCAAACATGGAAGCTGCAGCAGGGCACACACTCAAGCTGCAGAAGGGCACACACTCAAGCTGCAGCAGGGCACACACTCAAGCTGCAGCAGAGCACACACAAGCTGCAGCAGGGCACACACTCAAGCTGCAGCAGGGCACACACTCAAGCTACAGCAGAGCACACAAGCTGCAGCAGGGCACTCAAGCTGCAGCAGAGCACACTCAAGCTGCAGCAGGGCACACACTCAAGCTGCAGCAGGGCACACAAGCTGCAGCAGGGCACACACTGAAGGTGCAGTAGGGCACACACTGAAGGTGCAGTAGGGCACACACTGAAGCTGCAGCAGGGCACACACTGAAGCTGCAGCAGGGCACACACTGAAGCTGGGAGATAGCTCCCGCAGGGTTGGTGCTGCAGAGCGCCCAAGTGTCCTAGGTCCATGCGTGAGTAGTTTATAGAGCCTATCTTTATCAGCAATTCTCACAATGCAAAGAGAAAGCATTGATCACACCTTGGTGGGTGTGGGGGCGGTCACTGAATGACCCATGGCCTGTGTGCGTGACCAGTCTGTTGGTTTGCCCCTCACATAACACTTAGGCCTGAAACCGTCTGCTTTGTGGGTACGCTAGAGACACACTTGGCCCGTGTGGCGAGAAGTGCCTTTATTGTTGATATACATTTTTAAAACGTGTAGCTATTTAAGGCCTAGTCCCTGCTTGCACTGGGCGGCACAGAGCAGCAGCAAGCACCAGTGTCACTCCTCTGTGTAATTGCCTGCATTACAGAGCCCCTTCCAGCTCTTCGTGACTTGCATATGTAACACAATCACCCTCACAGTACTTAAGTAGTGCGTAAGCGGCAGCTGCATACTTACAGTACAGTCAATAGAAAAGTATGGAAGTGGTGTGAAAAAGTTGCCCGTTGCGTTCTTGAGCACCGCCTGGGGCTCGGCGAGGCTGCAGTGTGCTGGCCTCATGGCAGGACTGTAATGGGGCCGTCCCTGAGGATGTGTCCAGTCTCCAGTGACCAGCTAAGGAAGAGGGCTGGTCAGCAGTGTGCCGTGTGCACCGGTAGCAGTCGCTGTGCCTCCTCTGTTCTACTGAGAGTTCTGTTAATCCCAACATTTGTCCAAGTTTCGCTTTCCATTTAAAGTTGGCGGGAGACGTCTCAATCTGGGCCTGACCGGGCGTTCGAGCGCTCGCGCCGCCAGGGAGCGCGCGCCGCTGGCGGGAGTGGGAGCTGCACGCGGCCCCACCTCGGACGCGCCAGAAATCAATCGCAGCTGGTTAGCCTCGCGCCGCCGAGAGCCCATCTCCATCCTCATTAGGGAGCTGCACGCGGCCCCACCTCGGACGCGCCAGAAATCAATCGCAGCTGGTTAGCCTCGCGCCGCCGAGAGCCCATCTCCATCCTCATTAGCGCCGCAGCCCATTAAGATGCAGCGCGGGAGCCGGGCTGACTCCGCTCTTATTGATGTTAGTTCTACAAAGTCCCATTAACTATCTCCTTGGTCGCGCGGGCCTCCTTTCGGCGACTTCTTTTGGAGTGGGAGGATGATTTAATGTTTGCTAGAAACTGCTTGACATAAATCGGCTACTTAGGGTTCTGTTTTTGTTAGCCGGGACCCAAAGCATTAGGGAATAAACTAAAATACATCCCAGCTTAACTCTCGAGGCCGTTATTCACGGTGTTTCTTGCACGGTGTGTTCTCTTCAATGCTTCAAAGGCGAAGGTGCCGAGTGCCAGCACTTCTTCAGTTTGAAAGGGAGAGTACCTGCACTTCTCGGCCCTCTCAATAGGTTCCATGCGAAAGTACCAGCACTTCTCAGGAGCAGGGCTTTAAGTGGGCCGTTCTTAAAATCAGGTTCTGAGACGGGTCCCTATCGGGCTCTCCCTTTTTGCCCTCACACACTGGATGAAAAAAATAAATCTGAACTCTAAAGAAGTACCACACTTCACTGCCTTTGATGTAACTTCAAAAAGATTCGCTATAGTGATTTCACAGTCCCGCCATTTCAGAACTGAAGCAGTTTTAATATGCTATACTACAAAGCCATGGTTGTTGCTTATTTATTTTATGCAACTAACAACCATTGAAAAAGCCAAGAGTCCTGGCTTGTTGTAAGTGTAATGTTACTACTTGCTGTATTATATACCTGGATGCAATGACACAAGTAGCAAAATACCAGCCGGGTGGCACACTAAGCTAAGCATAGATTATCAACATACATGCTTTTAAGCCACGCCCTTAATTACATTGGCTGCTCCCCTTTGAGAGACCCCTAGTTTTTTCATCCCTCTTAACAGCTGCTGCAGGTAAGAGCGGTGGGCCAGCTGGGGGTGATTTCGAGAGACGACAACGAGGAAAAATTAATTGTTTAATATTTCCTTGTGTCCTTTTCTCGAATATCCCCCCCCTTGTTGGCTCACCACTCTTACCTGCAGTGGCTGCCACTTAAAGCCCTGCTGAGGAGCAACCAGGCACTCTGGACAGTGAGCACCAGCACTTCTATATTTCCATTTAAAGCTCTGGTTCTGTTCCTGTATTGGGGCAGCACGTGCCATCGGAATACTGACGAAATACCAATATACAGAACAGAGGTACTCTAGTGCAGGAGGGCCCCCAGCCTGTGTAGTTTCCTCATTCTTTTTATTCAGTACGTGACCTCATGCTGGACAAGACCACTCTGACACAGAACACCAGATAGGTAGCGCCCTCGACCTCGGCCATGTCCCTGCCACTTGTGAGGCTGTATCACACTAGCAAAGCCTCAGTAGGTTGAAACAGGTCTGGGGTTGTATGGGTTCCTGTTAAAAGTGGCCTGGGTGGCAGTTTGGGCTGAAGTGTTCCAATGGAGCAGTACCAGGGATGATTTGCATATAGCTGATCTGTGTCTGGAGTGGCCTAGTGGGGTGAAAAATGGTGGCCTAGAATGTGTCCAGAGTGAGTGCCAGAGCCTGGGTCTTTCAGTAAACAGTTCACTCATCACCTTTGTGTTTCACTCATGATGGATACAACAGTCCTTCCTGTAGGACCTGGCCCTTTTTGCAGGGTTATCTCCAAACTTTTTGCCTTCATCCTCCTATTTTTTCTGACCTGTTTTTGTTCATTTTAGGACTCTCTGCACTTTACCACTGCTAACCAGTCCTAAAGGGCATATGCTCTCTGTCTAAATTGTATTGATGATTGGTTTATCCATGATTGGCATGATATTTGATTTACTAGTAAGTCCCTAGTAAAGTGCACCTGGTCTACAAATAAAATACTACTAGTGGGCCTGCAGCACCGATTGTGCCACCTACATGAATAGTCCTCCAAACATGTCCCAGACCTGCCACTTCAGCATCTGTGTGTGCTGTTTTAAACTGCCATTTCTCCCTGGCAAGTGCACCCACTTTCATTGCAAAAAGTCTGCAGCACACCCTGTGTTTACTCCTTAATGATAATCTTATCGTTTTACTCAAATTTAGCGTGCATACACTCCAAGTGCACTCCGTTCCTTTTAGTGCACGATTCTGACAATTTCATTCACAAAGTTGTGACACGAGACTTACGTGTCACAGAGGAGTTGCACAGCTCCATGCACATTTGAATCCAATTTAGACTCGTACTCAGTAGTAAACTCGGGTTCATCCAATTTTTATTCAATGTTCTATTCATGTTAATCCGTCACGTCACAGAAATAAAGTTCCAAATTTTCACGCATACTAATTGCTCTCGAATTGCCCATCCGGGCCTATACATAGGCACGTGTAGAAACTTCATTCATCCGTTATTTTATATCACCCAATGCATTTCGGTCTTGTTGACCTTCCTCAGGGGAATCTATAATTATTAAAAAAATTATTAAAAAATACATTCATCAACCCCATATCATTTACATATAACAATAATTCAACACTAACATATATTGTGCCTAAACCCCAAACTCTTAATTCATCCTTATTACGCGAATCACTGCTCCTGTACCTCCCCATTCGTCTTTCCCCACGCAAATCCTGTACCTTCAACTTCTAATCCCGCCTCAACCTTTGCCCAAAACATATCACCCATCCCTCTACAGATCGGCCCGGATGGGCAATTCGAGAGCAATTAGTATGCGTGAAAATTTGGAACTTTATTTCTGTGACGTGACGGATTAACATGAATAGAACATTGAATAAAAATTGGATGAACCCGAGTTTACTACTGAGTAAGAGTCTAAATTGGATTCAAATGTGCATGGAGCTGTGCAACTCCCCTGTGACACGCAAGTCTCGTGTCACAACTTTGTGAATGAAAGTGCACCCACATGCCAGGCCCAAACCTTCCCTTTTACTACATGCAAGTCACACCTAAGGTAGGCCAAGGCAGCCCCATAGGCAGGGTGCAGTGTATTTAAAAATTAGGACGTGCTGTTGTGTTTTGTGCTGCTGTCTTTACATTGTGGTCATTTGTTAGACCAGGAGCAACATCATCTATTGAGAATTGATATAAAAAAAATGATTTCTGATTTTAGATTCCTTCACCCGCTGTGATGCTTTGTCATCTCTCTGTCATAGAATCTCTTGAGGACAGTCTACCAGTGGTCATGATGTTGTTCAATCAAGTTGGCATGAACTAGCACATTGTTCCAGAATTTGATTATTCACAGCAGTCCCAAATGTGCTTTTTTGATCAAATCAGAACCTATTTAGCAGCACATGAGATGCCATAGTTGATGCTTTTGTTCCACCAGAGTCTTACTCTGGTTGAGAAGGTGGTGATTCACCTGGAGGACCTACGGGGAAGCTGGAGGTATCTGGGTCCTCTTAACCTCCCACTCCAGGTCCTACATGGTGAAATGATGTGCCTCTTCCTTCGGAGGGCTCAGTTTCCCACACATATCCCTACATATACGAACTTCCCCCATCTGCTTAGGTTTCCCCATAATAACTGTTGGTGAAGCCCGGGTTGTGCTCCCATCCCCATACTCGATATTTCTGTGAGCTTCAATTTTTCAAGTTTGCCTCAACTTGCCAGCTCTCATTGTACAGGAGCCTCCTAGCTAAGCCTGAGTGGAGTTCCGCTAAGCTGATCTCCGCGAAGTTAACAAAACCTCCGCCTCGCTTCACGGGGCTCCGCAAGCAACGGAGTGCGTTAGATAAATGCCGTTCATGGTGATTTTCAGCGCCGGGTGTTTGTCCGCACTGTGCAATCATCGCGAATGGCACTATGCACAGCGCAAGCAGGCGCTGCTCCTTACTGCCGCTCGAGTAGATTTTTTACTCGAGCGGCAGCTTTCTCAACGCGAATGGACAGTTTCTCAACAGGAGCATACGCGACAACTCGCAATGAGAAATCCAACCACCCGCGTTGAGAAATCTCACAGGGAGGTTGATTTTCCACGCTCGCCAACTTGACGTTGATGATCGGGAATGAGGAAAAATCTCGCCGGAAGGTAGATTTTCCTCGTTTGTGCTCGGCAGCTTGACGTTGACAAGCGCCAGCGAGGAAAAAAACTCTGCTCCGCAGAGGGGAGGTTTTCAGAACTCCGTGAGCACCGCGTAACGCAGAGTGCGGAAAAGTCTGCAAACTCAGCAAGCAAAGCGGAGTTCACCACCCATGCTTACTCCTAGCGCATAGAATTACTGCTTGTTCTGATGAGCCAATATGTAGCTTGATGCTTTTTGGTTTTCAGGCAGCCTATACCTCGGAAGACAGCTTGAAATTTGTCCAGCATGCCTTCGAATTCACAAAAATGGATCCCAAAAGCGAATGCGATGAGCTGCAGAATACCAGTGGCTTTGGAGCTAACGGAGTACTGTCATTAGTTTGAGTGGCAAGAATTATCCTTGTATTGTAACACTGGTAATGACTGCACCAGGAATTGCGAATGGTGATGTACCACATTAGGCATAAGGTCTGATGTGACTAGTGCCACCAGATCTGAGGTGTCATGTGCTCAGACCTGTATGTCTGTTTCATTTGTAAACAGCACAGGACATGTAACTTCACTCTCTGTTCCACTGGGAGCCAGGGAAATTCTTGCAGAGCTGACAAAATATGGTCCTTCTGTTTAGATCTGGGTAGAGACCAACTACCAGTTCTGAATTCTCAGCAACTTTTGTACTTCGTTCTTTATAGTGTCAGAGTAACCTACTCGACCCTAGTCCAACTGGGACAGTACTAGAGCATTTCTTCACCTTTTGATGCTTCTGGTAAAGTAATGAAGGGATTCTCTGCACGTCATCTTACTAAAAACAAAAGAGATCTTAAAACCAGACATACTGTTTTAAAAGAAATTAACAAATAAGTTTTAGGGTGGGTATTAGAACAGCTCCAAGTTCTTGTGGCCTGTCAGAGATAATCTCTAATGTTCTGCTTGTCACCAGAAGCTCTTTATTGGCCACATTCAGAGACAGGACATTCTCTATTATCCAGAGAGAGAGGTGTATTAGGCATCCAGTGATTTTGTCTAAATGCCCACTCCATCCCGGTCAATTGGTAAGTTCATTTGCATATGGCCAATGTCTATTTGGAACTGTAATTCTGGATGACGTTCAAGGCCTTTGATTCTACCCATTCCATCACCCTCGTCTGAAGTTGTTTTATTTGCATTACTTTGTATGTATGTGTGTATGCATGTATGTACGCACTATGGGCCTTATTTATAAAGGCCTTGTAACACTTTTGCGCCGCAGTTGCATCACTTTTCGTGACGCAGCGGCAGCAAAAACAATGCGCCATGTTACAACATATTTCCAAGGTGATGCATCTAGGCAGATGCGTCACCTTGTAAAGCCCTGCTCCACATTATCCCTGCGTCAGGTATAATGTATGCAGGGTGGGCGTTCCCACATAGAAAAGAGTCGTAGCAGTGTTGCAGTGAAATCTATAAGATTTCACCGCGACACTTCTAGGATGCCACTGCGTCAAAACCTTACGTCTGCCTCATGGCAGGCGTAAGGGTGACACAGTGCCATAGGCACAGGCCTACCCCAGGCATTTCTGGAGTTGCATCATGCTTGCAACACAAATCCAGCAATGTGTGACTTATGCACCAACAGATACGTCAGGATTCCTGACGTATCTGTCATTCCTTGCGACATGGAGCAACGTACTGTAAATACAGTGCATCCATCGTGTCGCCAGAAGGGTGCAGCGATGCAACAGTTTTCATAAATGAAGCCCTTTATTTAAAGCACAAACTTAGCCAAAAGGAAATTGAGCTCTGTCAGAGTGCAGGTCCCAGGACAAAGTTAACTGTTTTTATGTTTCTTTGTTGCTTAAGATGCTATTTGTTTAGGGCACTAAAAAAGAATGTTAAATAAATAATATATGAATAAATAACAGTAACGGGTGAAGTGAAAAGCGTCACTGAGATATAGAAAAAAGTGGAATTCCTGCATTAGTCTCCGGCACTGTTAATCACTGCGGCCACGGTCCCTCTTGTGCTTTGCTCTCTGTGCCACTGCAGTCAGGGATCCACCGCTGGTAAATCCGCCTTGGTTGTGCTCCAGTAGGCACAGTTCAGCCCACCCTGCAAGGCCAAGTCCCCTCTGAAGGAAATGACAAGCAGAAAATATTGTTACATGTCTCTGATCTTGAAGAGACATGATGGCCCGGTGCAGTGGGTATAGGCTTGTGCCATAATGCTCCAGGGCTGATCAGCATCATGCGCAGTACTCAACGGACGCGCCTCCACAGACTTCGCTCAACTGTTTCACTTCATTTTTTTATGCAGAAGGTGATTAAAACCAGCTTAAATGTGGCCTCCATTGAGCAGCTAGACCTCCCTCCACAATGCCTGCTGAGCTTCAGGGTGGTTGTAGAGATTAGCAGCATTTGTAGAGGAAGCGCTGCGTTTGCTTGGCAGCGCTCTGGGCCATGGCCACTGAGCTGTAGCGGAGCGGCGATCAGACGCTTGCCTCCTTCACGGACCCTGAGCTTCTATAGTGCTGGAGCGGATTTAGAGGATTCTGCAGCATTACAGACTCCCAAGGGAGTTCCTTCACAGCTTTAACAATATCTAACAACCAAAGGCAAGCAATCCTGCTTGGGTCGGATATAATTAATTGTACATAACTCCTGCATGCTTGTGTCATCGTGCTAGGAGACACATTCACGTCCTCTGCCTTCTTTTTAAGGGTTTGGCTTCAATTAGCTTTAGATGTCTTCCAGAACTTTAAAAAATACATAATTTATGGCATAAAGTATCTGCAGCCCTACATTATACGAGTTTATATATGGCAGAAGATATTTTATTCCTTATAATACATGGTCACACAATAGCCCTGTCCACAAACTTGCATGTATCATTTATATCTTGGGCAGACTCCTGAACTGCATATCCAAAGTGGGCAATGGGTCTCGCTTCTTCAGTGAATACTTCGCTGAAAGTGTCATTCTAATTTTGGTTCATTCTTCTGGACAGTCATTGAGCAGTTAGAGCCGGACAGCGTGAATGATAGCATATTGGTCCTCTCATCTTCATGCGCCTCAGTAAGTGGCTAGCTCAGGGTTTCCAAGAAATCTGTTTCCAGCCATTACCAAGGTGCACCGCACACCGGCCCCTCTGAGGAAGCTCTTAATTGCCCACAAAGTGCCGAGGACAGCAGCACTGCCCCAACAGAGGGTGGCTACCACAGTTCACAAAAAAAAAGACATCTACATTTCATATCAATCAGCTGACTTAAACCCAAGCTAAAATGGCCTCCTCACCACGAAAGAATGAGACCCATTCCACAGAATTGATCTGCTTAAGACTGTCTAGCTCACAGGACAAGCATCATTGTAGTGTCAACAGTAAGTTCTGTATATACTATAAAATGTTCGTTTTCAGTTACATGCTGTCCACCTTGAACAGGTAGACCACTACCATCCCCGAACACTAAAGGAGCCAGCCAAACTGGCCTGAAGCTGCTGGATGTTGCTAAACCCCACAGCTGAGTCTGAGCTATCGGCCAGTCCAAGGGTGGCGGCTGGAATTCTCTTGCAGGCGCCAGTGAGCATGGCCGGCAGGGCGCAGCCAGAGTTGAAGAGGGAGCAAGCACAAAACACAGAGAGCAGCGCCACTTTGGTTCATTACATAAAACTTCATTTAAACATGGAAAAGTCACGCGGAGCATCTTACTTCCGCTTTAAACCCTTCATAGTCCACACGGATCTGTAGGCTCATCCCTCCTAGCTCTCCAGTGCAGCTTAACATTACTGCTGCAAGAGGACAGAGTACACTTCTGTTCTGTCTTAGGTTTACATATTGACACTACTAGCATCCTTTCTGAAATCCTTATTCCTAGTGGCACAAAGTCATGCTGAGCTAGAGTAGGTTCCATCTGTACCTAATAATAGAAATAATTCCTATTTGTAAACCGCAAACATATCACCCCTCAAGGGTTTCAAGGCGCTGGGGGCCGTCGGGGAGAGTAAGTGAGCTATTGCCCAGAGTCGCATGATGCTGAGCTGCCGCCGGTGCTGGGGATCGAGCCACGTGCTCAGGAGTCCGCCGCCCTGGCCGCTGCGCCACACCTCTCCCATCGCCACACCTCTCCCATCAAGGTTAGCCTTCATGATCTTTATTGTTGTGGCATGTATGACGTTTCTGGGCTGTGTCCTCTTTGTGGCCCTGTGCACCCTCCTCCCCATCACTGCCACCCTTGTCACTAACTCTTATGACTCTGCCGGTGCACCTACGTGCGCTCACCATGAAGATCACCAGTCAAAAAACACTGGGACATTACTACAGCTGTTGGGAACTTGGGCAAAGGAGAACATGTGCTCTGTATCCATGATACAAGGATATCCTTTAGAAGACAGAGGAGCCATTAGAATATCTGTAGGACTCATATGCCAGGGTTCAGGGGCCACTGTCTGCAGCTGCAAATATCAACAATTCTTAGAATGTAGTAATAGTTTGCTGGAGTTATTAGGACAGTCAATAACATGTTGCTGGACATCAGAATTAATAGTGAGCCGCCAAAAGATAGTAAAACTAAACCAAAGTAGTCTTTAGTCTGCTATGACCAGAAGACTAAGTCTTCACACATTTTTATAACAAGCAATTGTAGTTCCTTTGTTAGAACAGAAGTAGTTTGTTGTTAAAATGGGTATTTAGAGCCGGCTAATCAAAGCTTGGAGCAATGTCCATGGCGCTGCTGCAATGCAACTCCACCTATTTATCAGTTTTAGAATTGTTTTAGAATAATGCAAACCATAGTGCCATCAGTTTTACCTTTATTTTGTATAAAAGGATTTTATCAAATTTTTTTTCCAACTTCTCCTCGTAATGATCATTTGATTCCGGGAGCTACTGATTATTTGAAGCATAGACAACTTGTTTCTGAAAGTGTATGCTGTTCTAAAGTCAAAGTAAAGGAATATGCTGATAAATGAAGATCAAATTCTGCTTCTTTTGGTCCTATAGAGAAAGTGTGACTGCCTTCTTGTTGTCTTCCTGTCCATACCTTACCAGTTAGATTTCAACCACAATTTTTGGTCCAATTGTTATAGAATATCAGGTCAATCATGTGGCTTTTTGGTTGAAGTTGTCTCGCTCTAGGAAGACTAATTCTGTCTTTCCTGATTCTCATTATCTGCTTATGTCTGAACCTCTGCCAGTTATGGTACCAGGGAACAAGAATAAGATGATGAAACAATTTGTGGTTCTTTAAACCAACTCTGGAAGTGTGTGGTTTCGAGATAAGCTTTAAATTTAGATCCACTGGAAAGACCATCCTTCTAGTGACTGTTCTTGAAAAAAACAGCTTCTTCAATTCATGCTTTCATATGAGTTTGTTGCTCCTATCAACGGCACCCTGATAAGCCCAGAGCCTCAGAAGGGGTACATACTGTTGCATCTGTGCTGCGATTTGTGCAAGAGCACTGCCGAGAGCAGTACCAAGAACTTACCAAACACTTAACAGACTCAGAGGAAGAAGGTGTTCTCCACAAACTTCCTAATCGCACGTTGTTGGACGCCATGCGCATCTCGTGGCTCGACATCCTCGCTGCATGGATTGTTTTGATGCCACCCCACTCGCGGTCACCCGGAGGGATATTCTGCTGGATGCTTGGAGCGTAGACCTTAAAGGGTAGTAGGACTGCAGAATTCAGCAGAATGTCAAGGGTATTGAACTTGGACTTCTTCACTTGCCATGACGAATAGGAAAGGGATGTGGACCTTATAAACAGCCCTTGCCAAGATGGTAGTCTGTCCTCAGAATCTTATCTGAGCGTCCCATTTAAGGGTGTAGTTGGGAATTTTCTTGTGATGTCACCTCCTGTTTGAGGCATATATTAAGGAGGCGCTCACTAAAGAAAGATGCTTTGTAACACAATCATTCCCTGTTCTTTCTCACAGGTCCGTGATTGTTTGCTTCTAGCCGTTGCAACTTATACTGGATTCTGCTTCAGAATTTTTGCCTGGCTCTTTTGTCCTCCCTGGTGTCAAGGGGAGTTTGCTACCTTGCTGATACTTCAGTGTTTATCTTCATCTATAATCAAAAGCTACACGATTGCGAAGGAGGTTTTTTACCTTCTGTGTTTTTTCCTCCTAACTGGGGCTGTCTTAAGAAGACACTTGGCAGCCTTCACATAACCTGTTCTGTGCAGGGTGGCACTGTGGATACTGGGAGGATGTAATCTTTCAAGACAGGGACACATCAGACCTTCTCAGCATCCAATCCTTGACACCAGCCAGGGCACAAGAGAGGGACTCCTCGTGCCCAAAGAAGATAGCGTGGCACCTGGGTAAATGCTATTTCCAGGAAGAAAGGATAGAGTATGCATGAGCATCCCTGACTTAAGAGGATGACCTTGGGGCTAAATTGTACAATAAGGAAGGAGCGTTCAATATATATACAATTAATCTGGGAATTCTAATTTTCCCTTTTTCCACAGTTCAATACAGTCGTCCCAACAGAAAAATCCTCGTAAGGTATGCTTCTTGTATAATGTTCTTTATTTCACATCAAATCAATGTAATCCAACTTGAATATAGTTATTGTAAAACACAGCCAACGCGTTTCGTCCCCCTCAGGGACATCATCAGGGCTGTAAAGCAAAAAATATTTTTTTGTAACATAAGAATTTCATTTTTGCACAAATTTTCCAAAAACAACATACAATATAACCCAAATGACAAGATGGCACCATCCCACCAATAGTATTCATATTCTGCCTATTTAACAATCTATATACATATACCCAGAACAATTGATCGGTGAACGTCTAATGATCCCTACAAAAGGAGTACAACATTATAAAATGATATTCATAAATCGCAGGTCTGACATATTACACTAACTGATAATAACGGCCCCTACTCTCTTAATTAATAGTTTAAATAATTTCATTGCAAATTCACTTTATTCAGCTCACCTTTTTCATCTATTCATCCCAATTATGTACTCCAAAAATTAAACTCGTTCATCAATCCATAAAACTTCCCAGAAGAGAAATTATTTTTCTTCTTCTTATTATTATTCTCCTGGATCCCTTTGAATATCTAAATCTAAAATACCAAAATATATATAGGTTATCCTCACAACACCAGTAATTACATAATCCCTAATCACCACCCTCAGTTCAAATATTCCCCTCTATCCCATTCCATACCTTCAAAATCAAATTGGTTTCATTCCAAAGCGTCCTCCATCCGGCCCGATAAATCCGGAATGAATTCCACAACCCGTACGCCATCCAGTTTTAAAGTATCCACTGACCAATCATATTGCACCTAACTTCAATCACAGGTGTTCTCTTTCTGGTCCACCGGTGACATCAGCGTCACAAATTGACCAATCAAATTCAAGCTCTTCAAGTCACTATTCAAACTAATCCTCTACGTACCAGCCTCCTGTTTCTGTAACCACCAATCATACAGCACCTGTCTTTAATCGCTGGTGTTCCCTCTCTGGTCCACCGATGACATCATAAATTACCCAATCAGGTGTGAATTTAACAAATAAACATTTGCACCAGTCCCCCATGTTCCGGCCTACTATTTGAGCAACCACCAATCATAAGACACCTATTCTGAATCGACGGGTGTTCTCTATCTGGTCCACCGGTGACATCAGCAACTCAAATTACCCAATCAGCTGGGAGTTTAGCCAATAAATATTTACACTAGTCTCCCATATACCGACCTCCTATTTCTGTAACCAAGTGACATCAGCGTAACGAATTGTCCAATGAAATGTGAGTTTTTAACCATCTCACTAGTCAAATGTTCACTTAATTTGCGCGCAGCCATCGTGCTTCATTGTCTCCAATAATTTTCTTGATTCGCCCAATACTTTTAAATATCTAACTTGCAAAATTAGAAATGCAAAATTAACCCAACAGAGATTCTCTCTTATTCCTACCACACAATCAGCTGTAAAACCTACCATTCCCAGCTTGTCCTACGACTATTTTTCTAGAAGGAAAGAACACTAACCCTACTGACCTTGACTTCTGACCCCTAAAATGGCATCAATCTAAAAAATAATGCAATTCAGTATCGGTATTTAACCCCAAGGAAACAGATCTGCATTTACTGATCCATCTGGCTTCAGCCTGTCGAATCTTCAGTTCCCAGTCACCTCCTCTAATCCCTTGTACAATTCTCTGAATCCCATGGAACCTAAAGTCTTGTTGTGCATTATGTTGCTCCTTCATATGCACATACAAGGGTGATCTCATATCCTGATTGATAATCGAACGTCTATGTTCCTGAATCCTTACTTTCAAATTCCTTTTGGTGCTGCCTATATAAATTCGATTGCAGGCACAAATGATAACATAAACCACACCAATGCTATTACAATTAATGAATTCCTTAATGAGAACGTTTCTGGGTGTTATACCTAAAATCTTTTATCTTATTCATACTCAAAGCACAAACATTGCAAGAGCCACAAGCGTAAAAGCCTTTAGGCGACGGTGGTAACCAATTCAAATCCCCTCTGCCCGTGGGTTGAATATAGTTCCTTGTAACCATTTCCTTGATGGTTGGACACCTTCTGTAAATTACCAATGGCTTATCTCCTACCAAATCAAACAAACCTGGTACTCCCTTTAATAAATTCCAATTCCTGCCCAAAACCTTAGCAATCCTATCCTTCTGTACACAGTGAGTAGTGATCAAAGCCATGCGTTCCTGGGACTCTTTTTTCACCTTCTGCACCAAAGTGGATTCCCTATTGATTTTTGTCACTCTTCCTCTGGCAATCCCCAGATCTCTCCTCTTATATCCCCTGTTTGTTAGTCTGTTTTGAAGGTTATCCAATTCCCTTTTGAAATCACTCTCCAAACTACAATTCCTTCTCAAACGAATCATTTCCCCATACGGAATCCCTCTTATTACTGATGTCGGATGAAAACTATCAGCTCGCAATACCGAATTGGTCGCTGTATTCTTTCTGAATAGCCTGCTCTTAATGGAGTCACCATCCACAAATAGCTCCACATCTAAAAATTCAATTTTGCTGGTGTCATGACTAATGGTGAAACTCACATTAAAATCATTACAATTTAAATAACTGAAATATTCCAATAACTCAGCTTGAGTCCCTCTCCAAATCATCAAAATATCATCAATAAAACGGGCCCAAAATAGGATCAGGTCAGTCCATCTTGAAGCTTTCCGGCTCCAGGCGTGCTCCCTCTCAAACCAGCCCATAAATAGGTTGGCGTAAGAGGGAGCGAACCTGGAACCCATCGCGGTCCCCCTCACCTGATGAAACCATTCATCCTCAAAGAGAAAAAAATTATTGTTCAAAATTAATGCACTCATATCTACCAACATTTTTGAATGT
The DNA here is from genome assembly GCA_963921515.1 of Calotriton arnoldi. Lineage (NCBI taxonomy): Eukaryota > Metazoa > Chordata > Amphibia > Caudata > Salamandridae > Calotriton > Calotriton arnoldi. The sequence goes on along the minus strand of CAWUFW010001681.1, from coordinate 772,821 downwards.
TCACGTAAACTTGCACTGCGACTACTCAGAAAATGATTAAGCGCTTGTTCTCCTCTGGCGTTATTAATACAAGTGTATAGATAGTTTCTTGAAACCTTTGGTAATTAATTTACCATCGTATATACGGGATACTATGGATGTTTTAAATAAATTGCAAGATTTTAAATGGGAAGTAGGAATGATACTGGTCACGTTAGATGTAGTTGGACTATACACTTGTATTAATAACAATATTTGTGGAATTGGGTCTTGGACATTGTGTATGTGGAGCAGAGGTCCCGAAAAGAGTGCATATGTGTCCCGGACCACACATCTCCTAATAGGGTAGTACCTATTGAGTCCCAGCGACTGAAACCCTCCAGTGTCGACACCTTTCTCAGCCATTTGCCGTGCCACAGGGGAGTTTGTTGCGTGAGTGTAGGTGCCCATCCCGTGTGAGTCAGTGCCACCTGCCATCCAAGAAACACCATGCAAGTTGTTATAAGCGGTTGATGTGTTGCACTGCGAAGTTTGTTCACTTGAAGCACTTTTGTACAAAACTTGTTCTTTGGATTTTTGTGGTGGCTGAACATTAAAACATAACCATACAAAGTATTTGTTGTCTGAGATATCAATTTTGACTGTGGTTGATTTCAAACATAAAAACGGTTATGCATTTTGTAAACTTGATCACTAGACAAGTCTAGATCCCTACACATTCAGATATACATAGGTGTGGACCTCTCATGTCTGCTGTGAACCTTACACACAGTGAAAACTTGACTATTCCTAACTGCCATACTTATCATTTCAGGGAATCCATAGTAATAAGGTTCAGGAAGTGCAACAGCGGCAAAGAGATGGCCACGATGTTGAGTTACACTAATCTAATAAACATCTTTAATAATATGAATCAGGCCTCTCAGTGAAATCTGGACTTCTGTGAACAAAGTTGCAGCAAGCAGATGTCAAAGGGAACTATTTTTTTGTCCTATTTTAGAGCCTACTTTGACATTAGATAAGTCAACTATAAGTAGTGCCTTGAAGCCTGCAAGGTGTGAGAAGATAACATGTAACAGTAAGATGTGCCTAATATTTAGATTTATATGTCTCTGCAATAACAGGATAAAAAAAACTGCTCTCTTCCACTGCATAGACTATAGTAATGTTTCACCTATGCTAAACGCCTATGTGTGAATTTAAGTCATAGTTTACATAAGTCAGGCGAGGAAAAAAACTACAGAAATTTTAAATATTTTGCACGATCACCAGTCGCTGCCAAGGTTCTTTTTTTTTTTTCTCATTTTTGTTTCTTTCACTACAGTTACATTGTTAATACTGCACATACATTTTTTCTCTACGGGAACTCTATGCCACACAGATACCGTGTGCCCAGCAATGACGCTGCCGAGTGGAGCATATGGGCATACATGTAGACCGCTGAGACAGCCTGCACTGTTAATCTGGAGTGTATGTCAACTGGTGGTTTTCCTTCATCCTCCCCTGATGCGCTGCGGCCTGATGGGTCAGCGTGCAATGTGATATCTGTGCAGTACTGAAATAACAAAAAGTAAAAAAAATACATATATGTTTCAAGATTGAATTTATGAAAATATGCTTTCCTGTTCCTGAAAGCCTGGTCAGAATTTAATGCAGTGCTGACCAGGCTCTCCCTTCTCCATTGGCAGTAATTCTTTGACTGGATGTGAAAAACCTTTCCTGGGTGAGAACAATAGACTTGATCTGCTGGCAGGAAGGCTGAGAAAGTTAGGTACCTGCCATCCTCTGATAATTATCGGGAGTGTGAAGGGGACTGGAGCAGAAGATGGCAGTGCAAAGACATTGCTGGCACCTGGATATTTGGCTTGTTGATAGCAAACAGGGTTCTTGTGTGAGGAAAGCCTATAATGGCGGTCTATTTCAAGCCAATCTGTCTCCGTTCCCAACAGGAAGTGACCTGGCATCAGACCCAAACATGGTTGCTTTCTAAAGGAAGTCTTCTTAGTTCAATAAGGCAGTCCCTGACACAGGGGCCCTACCATCTTGAAAGACTGCCAGCACAAGGTTTCTTGAAACTGTTTACAGCAAAACAATGTGGAATGTTGAAAAAGAATGATGATTTAGCTGTGAGAATTTACTTATGAACAGGTTAGAGTTATCACCATCACTGGCCAGTGTGCACTGTAAGAAAGGCTTCTCACCACCAGATCCTCAGAACATGACCAGAATGGAAAACGACAGGAGAGACAGAATGGGTTGCTGCATCTGCCCGGGAAATCAGTGAGGGGTAGAATCCCAACTCTGGAAGCATTCTCATGGGTCAGGCCAGCATGTGTCCTGTAGCCTCAGCGAGATCGAGGGTAAGAGAAGGGCATCTTGGAAGAGTGAGTCGGCAGACCAGTTGGCACCGGGACCTGTGTTGGAGTCTCTGGCTGTAGAACTTGGTTAAGCCCAACTCACACTGCTATCTTTCAGATTGTCATCTGGAGCTGCCCATAGCAGCCTTAGATCTTTAGGAGTGACCAATCGGATGTTAGTCTGAAGAAATTGGGACTCTTGGATGTAGAGATCTGACCCCCCGGCAAGAGTGGACGTCGGTCATTGTTTTTCTAGCTTGTTTGTATTGAGTTTTAAATATAAGTATACAAAAATCGAATACCCACCTAAAACTGTTTCATAACTCCCACTCCCTATGCCACAGCCCCAACCCCTTCTCTCCCCCCCGTACCCTGCTATGATGCCTCCCACATCCACTTACAGTGTAGCTATAGATCTCTACGAACATTGGAGTATATTTACAAGAACTGCCGCTAAGCAGTTTTGACGTTGCTTAGCGACAATTTTTTTTACCGCTGCCGATCACTAAATCCTAATGCTATGTTTGCGACGTATTTACGTCGCTACTTGGCCTTAGGATCAGCTAGCGGCAGGGAAAATTGTCGCTAACACTAGCGTCAAGGCGATAGAAAAATAGACACTAGCGTTAAAAAAGTGACGACTGGCCAATTAGCGGCAAAAAAATTCCTGTTAGTCAGCTCAACGTCACTTTTCAGCGTCTAGTGGCAAAAAGAGCTTTCAAATACACCTCTAAGGAAAATAAAAAATAAAAACACCGGAATGCAGAATGGAACAGCCAGGACCAAGGTCAGCACAGGTCAACACCCTCCCTCCCCAATCCCCCGAACAGCCAGGATGATCAGCCATTGTCCCAGGGGCAGAGGAAATGCAGAATCAGGGCCTAATTTATGAAAAGTGGCGCATCGCTTTTCATTGCGCCATCCTTACGACACCATAGCGGCCGATGCCTGGAAGTACGGACAGTCCCCGGGGACTGGAGGCCTCGCTCGGCCTGCCTCTGAGACCCGGAGTGGGAGGCACCAGTGCTGTGGAGTCGCTGCAGCCTGGCGGTGGAGGCGGGCTGTGTCGGGGCCGAGCCTGTGGGCCGCGGCGGTAGACATTGAGGCGTCGGTGATCACCCTTACCTGATGGCAAAGTCTGGCAAGTCGCAGGGAGACAAGTTGCTGACCTGTGTGAGAAGACTACCTGGCGCCGCTGTGATGGGTAGAGGCGTTCCTGCGCACCAACGTAGGGAGGTCTGCATTGCAAAATACGCTCCACCACTACAACAGAGGTGCACGGAGGAGATTGCCGATGGTGGGCCGCACATCTCTGCATCACAGGCCGGAGGAGGTGGGGCCGCCCGGACGCTGTGGAGGGTGAGGCCCCTGAGCTGTGTGGAACTTGTATGGCGGGATCGCCGCAACTTCGCGCCTAAGAGGGCCCTGTTGCATCACCTGCATCGGGAGGTTCCCCAGCGGACTCGGCGGTGACTGCTGTAGCCAGGCTGGTGAAATCCAGCCTGGCTGAGGCTCCTGCTGGCTGAGTTATAGATTCGGAAAGAGCAAGGCGGACTGAGCCCTGGTGTCGATGTCTAGGTGAGGAGAAAGTGGGACGGGGAGCGGAAGAGGCCTTGGGGTCATGTTGGGCCCAGGCCTAGCACCTGTGGTGGCGCACACCATGCCCTGAGAAATCCCTGCACTGTGGCGGACCCACATCGCTGAGGGCACTGCACAAGACTGGTGGGGTACTCCTCTAACTGGCTCTAGTTGCTGATATTGGCCTTTGGAGGTGGCGGGTGCAAGGGGCACGGGGTTGGTTTGGGCCCAGGCCCTTGAGCGTGCAGCTTGATCTGCTGTTACTCGCTGGGGAACTATTAGATCGGAGGAGGTGACCGGGTGGTGCTGCCTTTCCTCGCACCCAGTTAGTATGCTCTTGGATGTTCGGGGATCTCATTCGGTGCTGTCCGAATTAAGATTCCTGGCTAGCATACACCTGACTGGAGGAGAGGAGCCACACTGCACTGCACGTCATACATAGTGCCTGGGCGTCTGGCGCAATGATGGGCAGCCTGCGCATGGGGGTGGCGTCAACACCTGCAGCTCCTCTGTGTCACTGGACCGAGTAGTTGGGGGTCGCTGCCCGCCAGGGCAGGTGACAGCGGACACCCTGGACTCCAAACTAGACTCTGTACTCGTGGCTGTGGAGAAAATAGGTACCTCCCTCAAACAAACACACAATTCCCTTGAGGGCCGCATTGACAAAATCACAGTTGACTTCACCCTGGAGCACGCAGATCATCGCAAGCTGACTGACAAGGTAGGCAACATTGAGCAAGAACTGGCCAAAGTCCACCCTATTACCCGGACCACAGCGTTGGAGGTACAGTAGCTAATGGCACATGTGAAGTCACTAGAAAGAAGAGCGGATGATCCAGAGGGCCGCTTCCGGCTGAACAACGTGCGGGTGGTGGGTCTTCTAGAGGGAGCAGAAGGAGCTGATGCAGTGGCATATACTGAGACATAGTTGCGTGACCTACTGCCAGCAGGTGCACTCTCCCCATTCTTTGTTGTGGAGTGGGCTCATCGAGTGCCGTCGAGCCGTCCGCCGCTGGGGACAGGTCCTAGACCCTTTCTCTTTGTCTCAGCTGTCCAGTGGTCCCTGATTTTGTATGAAAAACTTTGGACGTATAGAGGGTCTCTTCCCACCAAGTGTTATCTTCTAGATGGTGCTGCTGTACTGCGTTGGAGTTCTATGAAGTGGCTGAGATGTGGCACCACACAAAGAGGGTGCACATGCATGGAGTGTGCTGTGAGCCAGAGGGTTGGTTTAAGATACCTATGGCATGCTCTGTCAGAGTCTTGAGGAACTGGACTTGAGGCGTCACAGCTTCTTCCTCGCAGGCCCATTGTGGCAGTAGTGCAAGCAGGGGGGGGGGAGTATTTGGGAGTGACAATAAAGGGACATGCTGGGGCTGCAAGCCAGCAAGTAGCTGCTCTGCCATTGATGGCACCAGAACACTGTGGTGGGAGTCAGTGAGTATCCTTCTTGAGTGCCTGAGGCCTGATACCCAAGTCAGAGGTGAAAACCTGGACTTTGGGAGAAGGCCACCCTCTCTTAATATGCTGCCCAAGAACAAGCACTGCAGGAATATAGGAACTAGGGAGAAGACTGAGTTCTTTATGCCTGGGTGGCACTCTCCCCAAGGCATGGTGGGAAGTGGTCTTCACAGAAGATCCCTGTTAGAACTGGGGGTCTCTAGTTGGCTGATGTATGTACCTTAGTCCAAATAGGGACCCTTGCTTCTAGTCAGGGTAAGGAGGGACACACGCTTAGATAACCCCTGCTCACCCCCTGGTAGCTTGGCACAAGCAGCCAGGCTTATCTTCAAGGCAATGTGTAAAGTATTTGCAACCACACTCCCAGTGACACAGTGATAACACCACAAATGGACACCACACTGATGTATGAAAATAGCGGTATCTTTATCAAGTAGAAAAAATACGGTAAGACCAAACTATAAAAATCCAACATATGCGTATTCATAATATTTCACTTTGCCGGGTATTAGGCCAACAAACACTTGTAGGTTCTTGCAGTATTAATGAGCAGTTCACAATGTTCAAATGCAGTCCTAATGCAATGCTATGCAGTTCGTACTGCAGTTCGTATTATCAGACTAATGCAGTTCGTAATGCAAGAATAATGCAATCCTCAAAGCAAGTAATCAGGCAGTTCGTAATGCAAGTATAACGCACTCCTTAATGCGAGTAATAAGGCAGTTCGTAATGCAAGTATAACGCACTCCTTAATGCGAGTAATAAGGCAGTTCGTAATGCGAGAATATTTCAATCCTCAATGCACGTAATCAAGCAGTTCGTAATGCAAGAATAATGCAATCCTCAATGCAAGTAATAAGGCAGTTCGTAATTCAGGAATAATACAATCCCTAATGCAAGTAATAAGGCAGTTCGTAATGCAGGAATAATACCAGGCCAATCGACGCGATTAGCACGGGCACCACTAGGCTCCAACCACAGACAACAGTCCTGAACTTCCGAGGGCGGCCCCGGTGCTGCCGTGCAGGTCTGGGCCGCTCGAGGACTCAGCGCGTCTAACGCGATGCAGCGGGAGAGAGATGGGAGCACTCCAGTACTCCTCCTGCGCCTTCCCAGGCCACACACGCTTGCGGCTCCCGACCGGAGTCCAAGCCTTACCTGGGGGATGCGCTGCCTCGCTCTCTCTCCTCGCTCGTCGGACGTCCTGCTGGGCGCTCCCGATGACGCAGCTCCGATGCAAGGAGACGCTGTAGCCGGACAGGTTACAGCGCTGCCTTCTCCATTGCTGACGATCTTGGGCAGATTCCTCTTGCGAACAACGATCACGATTACCTCACGACTTCCTTAGCTTTACGAAATCCTTCAGCACGTTGCGGCTCGGGCTGGCGGCGGTGATCTTGATCCGCAGCCTCAGTTACGATGACGGATCGGGCCACAAACCGCTACACAGCAGCGTGGACGATTCACGCTGCGGGGGCACTGCAGTCACGGGGCACTTTCCAACCAGCACCAAGGACCCCACGGCAGTCTCAGGCTGCACACGCACAAAGCGTCGCTGAGACTCGGTTGGGTTTTGGGCCACACAGTCCCGGGGCAATGCTTACGAAGGTCTCAGGCTGCAAAAAGCACACGCACACAGCGCCGCTGAGGCACACTTGGAAACTTTGATGTTCCTGAGTTTCCAAAACAGGGAGCCAGCTCTCCTCGGGCCCTTGGAGACAAGTTACTTCGGGACATAGCACACAGCAAAGTCCTTTCAAGCAGGGGGACACAGCACACAGCAAAGTCCCTTAGCCTCTCCTTAGTTAAATCAGCAAACTGCAGGCCAGCCCCAGAACACACAGCAAGGGTCAGTCCTTCTCTTCAGTCTCTTCAGCTGTTCTTCCTTGGCAGAGGTTCCTCTTGACCACAAAGTAGTTTCAATCCTTTTCAGTCTTGATCAGTCCAACGTTCAGGGGCTTCAGCTCTCATAGTTATACCCCTAAATGTCTTTGAAGTCTTTGTGTTCAGGGGGCACTGACCCCTGTCCAAACCAGTTCTGGGTGTCTTCCTGCCAGCGACATCTTCTTCCTTTGATAGTGGGGGTCTGGTTCCTCAATCACTCAGCAGGAGGTGGAGCCATTCTTTTATGGCAGCAGCCCAGGCCTCTTCACCTCCAGGGGGCTACTCCTCCCCCCTACACTCCAGATGCAGGTCAGCCTGTTGCTGTCTCACCTACTCCTCCCCTGGGTCAAGACATTTCCCAGATCCTATCACATTGAAATCCAGAAAGTCAATCCACAACCAGGCAGAGACGCACAGAATTGTTAGAACCAAAAAACCAGCCACTTCTAAAAGCGTGGTTTCTAAACGCACAATTCAAAAACCACCTTCACAAAAAGATGCGTTATTAAATTGTGAGTTCAGGCACACTAAACTTCACCTCTCCATCTTTAGCCTATGGAAAGATAGGCTGGAAACATATTACACAGCCTTCCCCATTCTGTCCTATGGGCAAGATGGCCTTGCAACAGTGAAAAACGAAATGGAGAGTATTTCACTGTTAGGACATGGTACACACCTCAGTACATGTCCTACCTTTCACAGACACTGCACCCTGCCCAGGGGGGTACCTTGGGCCTTCTATAGGGGTGTCTGATGTGCATGGAAAAGGAAGGGTAAGGCCTGGCAAGTGGGTGCACTTGTCAGGACAACATGGCAGTTAGCAAACTGCGCGCAGGCACTGCAGTGGCAGGCCTGAGTTCTCTCTTTAGGGCTACTTGTGTGGGTGGCACAATTAGTGCTGCAGGCCCACTAGTAGCCTTTGCATTACCAGCCCTGGCACACATAGTGCACTTTACTAGGGATTTTACTAGTAAGGCAAACATACCAATTATGGACAACCAATTACCATAACACTTTATACAGGGAGCACTTGCACTTTGACACTGATCAGCAGTGGCAAAGTGCCCAAAGCATCTAAGTCGGCAACATTATGTCAGAAAAAGGTCTAGGGGGAAGGCAAAAAGTTTAGGGAACTTTAGCCAAAAAAGGGACAAGTCCAACAATCCCCATTCGGCGGGTATGACCAAGGAGAGTCCCTTTTACGATCTTAGTGAGTGAGTTACAATAGAAGTATTGTCAAAAACTATCCTCTATTGTATAGAGCCTGAAGAATCTGAAGGAGAAGGTGGCACAAACGTAGGCTAATGGCGGATGGCTGGAGCAGCGAGTCCAGAGTCCCAGGAGGTTGAGCACAGTGAAGCCCTGAGGCAGCAGAATAGGTTTAAAAACTGTTCAATACCTACTATGGTTCACCTAAAGAATGAAGTGGAGATGCCCAACAAGTGGTCAGATTGGCACAACTGAGGTCCTTGTTATGCCACCATTGCATGATTATGAGCACATGAAATCCCTGATACAGCAATTCCTGCAGAATTTGTTGTGATCAGATCTGGAAAGTGCTAAAGGTTCCAAATGATAGTGTTTGCCCGAGGAAGGGAACCAGAACGACTCCGGGGTTTTAGTATTCCTGCAGATCTTCCCAGAAGAGTACGCAGGAGCTAAGCTCATGAAGAAGGACTTGATTACAGCGGGTCATGAGGCTTCCATGTGGTAAGTTCACGCTATATAAAAACTCTGTAAAATAAATAAAATAAAAAACCATTGTTTCATATATGAGGGGTAGGCCTATCTTTTATGGACCACCAGACAGCTCAAAGTCTTATGGAAAGTATGGTACTTGGGCATGTGTGGAGGACACAAGCGTTTAACAGTAAATGCTTAAAGTGTTATTAGTCTAGCTGCTTGAGATTCCAGCCAGTCGCATCAATCAATCACTGGCTTCTAAAGCGCGGCTACTCACCCGTGAGGGTCTCAAGGCGCTTGGGGGGGGGTTTGGAGCTGCTGATCCCTCTGGGATCAAGGGTTGAAACGGGTCTCTCGGAGTTGTTTTGTGATACTTCAGTTATATACTTTGGGGGATATTCACAAGAACGTGTGATAATCATCGCAAATGTAGCTTAACGCAACCTTGCATATCGCAGTCCATCGCGAGAAAATAACACCATCCTAACGTCCAATTCCCAACCCCTCGGCACCATGCGATAGCAGCATGATAACCCGCCAAATGCCCGCGTAAAAACCAACGCGAAAAAGAAAAAATGCGAAACACGACCGCCCAAAAAGTTGCGATGCCACAAAGCGTGATACCAAAATCAGCGAAAACCAGCGACAGGCCTGCAATACCCACACGTCATGCGTGAAAATGCACTATAAAAGCAAACACCCTGGATGCACCCGGACCTAGTGCAGAGGACAAGCCGAACTCCACAAAACCCACGGAGGACCAGCATGGAACCCCCTGTTCGGGGGAGGGCAAGGAGAAGAGGAAGAGGAAGACTGAGTTCAGTCCGCAGGAAGACCAGATCCCGTCATGGAGGTGATAGAACACTACCAACAACTGTTCGTCACCTCCACTACGTCATTGGCAACACAAACGGAATTATGGCAGTCCATCGTTACCAAAGTGAATGCAGTCGGAGTGTCGAGGAGGTCAATGGAGGATGCCAAGAGGCGCTGGCATGAAGTGCACAGCCAAACCAAACAGAAACACGCTGCCAACATGAAGGCAGCAAAGGTGACTGGAGGTGGGAGTCCTGCGCCACAGGAGGAGCTGGATGAGCTGGAGGAAATGGTGGCCACAGTCATCAGTGGGGAGACGGTGCAAGGAGTTGGGGGTCTGGACACAGCCCGAAATGACCTGACCCAACAGCAACAGGGTGAGTAACCACCAGGGACTGGGGCAGATGGGCACAATGGCACACATGTACAATCATGTGCAGAACACTGCACACCCGCAATGAGTGTGGAACATGTACCTGATACCCTTGGCACACTGCAGCACACATAGAAACACCAAGTAGGCCCCCATCCACTATATGCACAAATGGGCCCCCCTCCATATCACCAATGCCACAACCTACCCATGCACATGTGCTGAATCCAGAAAAGCAGCGGCTCTGTGAGCCACACTGACAATGCCAGTGACACTGCATGACCGATAGCATGGCTGAAGTCACAATACATGACATGGTGCACGAGACGACACTGAGGTGGCTGAGTGTGGACAAAATCCGTAAAGGAGCAGGTCACACTCTGACACATCCACGTGCACCTACGAGCCATGACATCAAGAACACATCTGCAGACAAACAATGCACAAGAGTACCAAATATCTCCAGTAGCACAAATGACCCAAGTCGCAAACATCCCAGCCCCCGAAAAGCACACAAGTCAAATGCACACCGACTCAAAGGGATAAGGGTCCACCAATGCAGAGCTGCAGGGGCGAATCGCCAACAATGCAGCACACACACATAGCAATGACAGTACATCAACATTGACGACAATGTGGGACAGAGTGCAACCCCTACACCACAGGACAGAGGACACAACTGGTGCCTCTCATGCGTAGAAACTGGCCAATCACATCTGGCAATGCATGACACTGTGAGATGATAATGTACGAGTACAACCACACATCTGTCATGTAGTCGAAATGTCCACTGACTCCCATCAAATAGCCAGCTACACCAAAACAGTCACAATATACACTGTCATGCAGTCTGAATGTAAACATCCACAATGCGTCAACATACATGGAACACACTGTTAACCTGCATCTCCCCTTACATTGCAGAGGGACAACCAACACCTCCTGCAGAGCAAACTACACATCTCTTCAGTGATGATGAAGAGGACACCCTGCCCATTTGCCCAGACACACTCCAACGGCTCTTGGACAGCCTCCTCACCCCACCTCCAGGAGCAGGGCAGCCCAGCTGCACCACGGCTGCTTCCCAGGACTCCCACGACCAACACATGGATTTCAAACGCCGTGTGTTAGGGTGCCAGGAGAAGATGGCAGAACAGCTGCGGCTGGGTTTCGACCTCATGGCAGCCAAACTCGATGCCATACGTGGGTGCCTGAGTCCCATCAGGGAGCACCTACAGTCCCTAACGGATACCCACTGTCCGTACCATGCCCAACAATCCTTGGCTGACATCGCTGGTTCCATTACTCGGAGACAAGAACTGTCTAGGCAGACAGGCTCCAGCGATGACAGCACAGAGTTGGCACAGATGCGGAGGACAATGGAGACCATGGATCCGATGCAGGCTGGAAGTATGGCTGCCACTGCTGAACACCAGTGAGATGTAGCTGCGATCTTCCATGCCTTGCAGATCCTCATCTTACCACTGCTGCCACTGAGCCTGTACCAGATGACTGCTACAGGAACCTCGACACACACATCTCCGACCCCTGATGTGTCAGTGGCACACAGTGATGCAGCCCCATCGCCTTCGCATCGTGATGTGTCAGTGGCACACAGTGATGCAGCCATTACACCGCCACACACACCGGACACAGAAGAAGTATCAGAGGAGTAAGATGTCGATGGTAACTACTGTGTGAGGAAGGAGGCAGTAGCATCCATCACCTCCATATGGCTTGCCCTGCCTGGCTCTGCCCCATGCATCATGCCCTGGGACAACCCCTTCCACTGACCCCCGGAACACTCTGCGACATTCACCCGGACCCCGACACGGACTGCCATATCTCCACTGCTTGACAATTACACAGCAATCCTGCTGCGGACTGCACTCCCCCTCTTCCAAATCAATTTTCAACGCCCAAAGGACTCTGGTTGGCCCACCACTGGGCTTCCATGTTATGTGGGCTTGGATGGCCATGTACAGCTCCCTCTCCATCATTCGCCAGAACGTGAATAAAACATTCGAAATCATGCAGATGTGTCATGACTATGTTCACTCACGTATGGAAGTATGGCTGGATGTAGGGACAATGATTGCGCAAGAAGGTACACCCTGGTAAATGACATCAATTCGCATGTTCATTCCCGAGACACATGGCCAATTGGATGACTGTGAAGGTGGGTACTGGCTGTGTCCCCATTGCACATTAGCAACAAACACACAAGCCCCCAACATAGGCACAGGTCCAGGTCTTGAATAGGGCTGTTTGTAGGAATGACCAAATCGGTAGCAGGCCAGAAGTGGTGTCCTACATCACATGTGACGACAGAACTTCACGTCGCATACCTACTCACACACATCTGTGTGGATACATTCTGTAATGATTCATAACATTGCTCAACATGGTCAGAGGTTGGACACCATACTCACATTGCTGAAGACACGTAAGAGCACAGGTCTACCAGCAACTCTCCCAAAACAATGTCGGGCTCACAGAGGTGGAGCTGTCAGAAGGGACCCACCCCCATTGTACATGCGTCAGTCAGTTCCTCCATGTGTAGGGACTATGCTCATTGTGGCACACGAGTGGTCAATCTAATCAACACTCATCACAGTTAGACACCAGTGGTGTTGCGTAGACTTTATTGGCATTTGCGTGTCAGTACGGACAAGGCAACGGCCACAACAGGCAGGAACATGCTTAAGACACTTACACGCAGCATGGGTACATGTCGAGGTGCAGGAAATGGGGTGGAAAAATGAACCCCAATCATCACGGATGGCAACGGTCTCAGCCCACCTTGCCTTGCTGGACGAGTCATGTGTTGTTTGGCGTATGCCCATTACCCCATGTGAGGGGGCACGACTTACAGCCCATGGGGTCTGCATAGTGCTCTGCCACCCGACTGCGCAGACTGTCTGCTCTGCTGACAGTGATCAGGTGAAAGGGTCCGACAAGTTCACATGTCGTGCTACATTGCCATGTGTGTACTCTCCCCCCAGCAGTGTGTCCGACTTGGTAACGTTGCCAGACGACGCTGTACTGCTCCTACCATGGAACTGCATCACCTTGCACAGGTGTGTGTGTACACACGCGTAGTTCCACGCACATGCATACAGAGTCCAGACGAAGGCAGACATGTCCTCTGTTGTGGTGGGATGTGGGTACATTCCCCACGATGCTACAAGGTGTTGGGAGCAGTGCTGTGGGTGACAATCCGATGTGGCTGCAGGGACGTAGTTACTCGTCCATGAATGCCAGCGCAGCTTCATGGGCAATGTGTTCCAATAGTACGTCGTTGTCGGGTTCAAGGAACACCAGGGTGAGCCAATCCATTAACTGGTCCAGGCAGATGTGCTCAGTCCACGCCGTTTACCCAATCCGCAACACAGCCCAATAGGGGAGCGCCTGGATGTGGTCACTGCACACGAGGAGTTGTGCATTCTCCCATGCGCAACTGCCAGCACATACGCCAAGGATCAGTGCATCCCATGCACGGCTATCCAGGTGACACTCCTGTTGGTGGGCCAACAGGGGGCGCACTGTCAGGTCATAATCCAATTCAGCTACGGTTGCGTTGGATAGGCAGACCTCCATGGGCCACTCGAATGTGCATGATCGACAGTGGAACCAGGGATGGACGCAGGTGACGTAGGCAAGACGGAAACTCAGACGGAAACTGATTCGCAACACTGCCATTGGCAGGGATCCCAACAGATGAAGCATTCGGGCACGGTACAGTTCCACGTGACAGGGGTTGTGCATGTACCCGGGAATGCAGGCCATTGCGTTTGTTGGTCTCGTGGCACTGGCACTCGTCTGACCGGCGGGTGTTCGGTGGACGATATGCCACAGCTCTGGGCAATGAGTCGTATGTGTGTGGACGTTTGTACGTATGGGTAGTTCTTGACAATGTGTCAAGGGCATCCCTTGCAGGTGTCGGTCGTGCAGGGACAAGTGTGTGTGGGGTGTAGGCACGTTGGTGTTTCATTAGTGCAGTTCGTGGTGTGGGAGTCGTCGGAGGCTGGTATGGTATCTCACGCAGGATGTGCCAGCCGCATTCAGGACCAAGGTCGGGGGTTTGGTTGGCCTTGGGCCTTGTGTGTTGAGATAAAGGTGCTTTCATTCCTGATTTTCTTCTGACTACTGCTTTCATGTCTTAATTGTGATGTGGAGTTCGCGCTGACTTTAATGCCAGGCCTGTGATTTGTGGTGCGCAGAGTTCGAGACACACGCAGCTGTTGGCATGTTTGCATGAGCCAAGGGCCCGATTGGCCTTGCGCTCCTTGTTCAGTCTCTCTCTTTCTGTCTGTTTCTTTATCTCTCTCTCTCTCTCTCTCCCTGTCCTTTGATGGGTGCCTGACACACCTTCTTATCTTGGGTATTATCTTGCAGGCTGTGAGTCACAGTTTGTCCAGGGATGCCCCTCCATGACTCCTCAGGATAGTTGTTTGGTGACGTATTTGAATGTAACATTTTGTTTGGTCTTTCAATGGTGTATGTATGAATCAGGATCTCAGTGCGCACATGTATGTTGATTGTTGCAATTGTGGGACATCAGGCGGGTGCTTGTGGTCATGTTTCCGTGCAGTTGATGTGCTGTGTCTTGGTCCGGGGGAGGTGCCCATGGTGGGGCCGGGGTTTGGTCCTGGGGGTGGTGGCGGTGGGTGTTGTGGCCCTCATGGGTGTCCGGCACGGATGTTCAGTGGCTCCATGGCATCTGTTGCCCTTCAGGTGTGGCTCTGGGCTGGGCTCCATTTTGTGGTGCAGGCTGTGCTCCGACTTTGCACCAGGACAGGGCAGGTGTTAGTTTCCTGCTGCTAACGCGCCTTATCGTCTGTTTTGTGGTTTTATCGCTGATCGGGCTGGTCATTGAGAATGTTGAGGTGTGGTGTTGTCGGGGGTTTTTGCTCGGGAACGCCTACTCTGCATCTCATTAGTGATAGTTGCAGGGGTCATCTGTGGCAATGTTTTTTGAGGATGCTTTCGCAGGTAAACTGGTGTTATAGGCTGTTAGCACCAGCTTATGAATGTTGCGATACATTTAATTCAACTTTGGCTGCGATAAAGTGCCATTAACTCGGCAATAGCTCCTTGAGAATATGCCCCTTTGTTTCTGCAATTCCGTTCCTTTTTCTCTTCCTGACTCCAAACTTACTGTTTCTACCTTTTATGGATATTGCAAGAGAAAGGTGCGTGTAATAATCGGCAAAAATACGACTGTGTTGCCATTCCTCAGATGTTTTTTTTTTGACAATCAATTTTATTGAGTTTTGAATGTAACAACAAACAGCACCGTTCAGAGCTACAGTGTATATTGTCAGAATAGGGAGAAGAACACCTCACCATGACATCAAGGCAACACAAGTGAATCAATATTGACGTACCCACGTATATCTGGAGAGCGTACCACTCATCTCAGTTGTCTATTACCCCGACCCATTTACCCCACATGCGGCGAAATTTCTCAGGACATCCCCTGGCTACATATAGAGGCCGTTCCTGCGCAGCGCACCAATCCACCCCCCTGCGCCAGCGCCCTAGAGTGGGTGGGGTAGTGTCCAGCCACTGAGCGGCAATGTCTCTTTTGGCAACTACCAACGCTGTATTAAGGAAGAGCTTCTCAGCCCTGGAGCCGTCCAATCCGTCGGTGATACCCAGCAGGACGTGTATGGGATCAAGAGGCACCTCCCAGCCCAGGACCCCTGTCAGATCTTGTGTTAGAGATTCCCAATACCCCTGTATCACGGTGCACAACCACACCATATGGTAAAAGTCGGCGTGAGGGTGGGAGCAGCGGGGACAGTGGGCATCAGGCCGAAGCCCAGCGCGGTGAAGACGCAGGGGTGTAAGATAGGCGGCATGCAAGAAATAGACTTGGACCAGACGGAGCCTCGCTGATACCGCAATCGTTCTAGGGGCCATCAGGGCGTCCCGCCAGTCCTCATCCTCCAGAGCCCCAATCCAGCCCTCCGATTTGTCTCGGAGTAGGGAAAGGGAGTTAGGGGTGTTGTTGGTGAGTGAGCGGTAGATCCGAGAGATCCCCCCCTTCCCCAAATCGCCGGTCAGAACTTGTGCTTCGGGCGGGCTATATTCGGGCAGGGACGTGCCCTCTGGAATATGAGAGTGAAGGGCGTGACGCAGCTGCAAATATCGGAAGAATTGAGAGGGATGGAGGGAGTGTCTATCCTGTAAATCTTGAAAGGATCGAATATGAGTACCGCTCCAGACGTCGCCCAGCAAGGTTACCCCGATGAGGTCCCACTGCCGGAACCCAGACAGGGAGGCAACTTCACGGAGCCTGGTGCCACACCACAAGGGAGTGTGTTGAGTCAGCCTCCCTGCCCATTGAGTATGGCGTAGTGATGCACGCCAAGCCAGGAATACTCCGCGCGTGACCTCGGGGAGAACTCGAGGGACTACGGCTCCGTAGAGCATCCCCTGGATAGAGGAGACATTCCTCAGATGTTACATTTCAAAATTGGGCACATGTTGTGGTAAAATGTGTTTTCTTTATGTTACTGTTCAATACACAAATTTTAAATTTAGAATTGAGGTGGGTGGCAGAGGTGGTGCCCTGTTTAATTTAGAGCTTTGGTGGTATTCTGCTCCAGAAATCATTCACTGCTGCTCCAGCCCTTTGCAGTGTGCCTGTCTGGTCTACCTGTGGAGTGGAATAAGTTCTTTCCTAAAGATCATGTGTAGAATTTGGCAAATCCATCATTTGACATGAACATGGAACGACCTCCCTCAACACATCAGAGCCTCCTCCTCACTTCTTGAGTTGGCAAGAAGCTGATGACCTGGCTCTTCGTAGAAGCACCTTGGGGACCAAACACCTACACACCTGCCCAAGTGCCTGGATACCCTCTCAGGCGATTAGTGCTCAATGCAAATCAATATAACATTTAAATCTGCCGCCAGTCCTATCACATAAGTTGTTCTTCAGTGACTGTCATTTCAAGGCACTGGTAGTAGGGGGTAGGAGGGGCTGCTGATCCCTCTGGGATCCAGTGTTGAAAGGGATCTCTCCATAGTTGTTTTGTGATACTTTGGTTATGTACTTTGTTTCTGCAATTCAGTTCCTTCTTCTCTTCCCCACTCCCCACTTACTATTTCTACCTTTTATGCATATTACAAGAGAAAGGTGTGTGTAATAATCGGCAACAATAGAACTGTGTCGCCATTCCTCAGATGTTACAGTTCAAAATTGGGCACATGTTGTGGGAAAATGTGTTTTCTTTATGTTACTGTTCAATATGCAAATTTTAAATTTAGAATTGAGGTGGATGGCAGAGGTGGTGCCCTGAATCATTTTTGACCTTTGGTGGTAATGAGCTCCAGAAGCCATTCACTGCTGCTACAGCCCCTTTGCAGTGTCCCTGTCTGGTCTACCTGTGGAGTGGAATAAGTTATTTCTTAAAGATCATGTGTAGAATGGCGATTCTCCAATTAACATACAGAGAGAATCTTGATTTCATTAAAGACAACGGAGGTTAACATTATGCAATAAACTTTTATTGCTGCCCCACATGCAGCCCTTTAAAGAACATGTACTACATCATGAATAAAAAATTCCATTTAGAACATTAAAACAACATATAACGTCATGGTAACTAGGCATCATCCTCTTAAGGCTGCGACGAAAAAAGTGAATCCCATTAAGCTTATTTTGATGTGTTCTAGGTAATTCCACTTGACAAGGATGAAGGTTTCACAGTGAAAAGTTTTCTGAAAAACAATGGAAGAAAAACAAGGTGATACCAACTGATAAAGAAATATCAAGTGCGTCATCATAAAAACTTGCTAACAAGAGATGCATAATAAATAAAGTCAAACATCTAGATAACATAAAGTTACACATCTAAGTATAATCAGTTTTAGCTTTCCCAACACGGGTATGTGGGTGGGACAATGTTAGTCTCCGTTGTCTTTAATGAAATCAAGATTCTCTCTGTATGTTAATTGGAGAATCGCCATTTCATTAAAAGACCGGAGGCTACCATTATGCATGTTTAAAGCTTTTCAACGCTATACTGCTCACATGAGCCTCCGGCCTAAGGTAAAAACTTGCAAAGGTGGAAGCACTCGACCAGTCTGCTGCTTTCAATATATCGTAAAGTGAACCTACAGCCCAAAACACTTTGCTGGCCATCGTACCCCGGGAAGAGTGCGCTCCAAATTTGGACAAATCTTCTCGCGCTTCCAACATAATTGTTCTTACCCATCGTGAAATGCTGTAGACACCGCCTTATAGGGTTTCGCAAAAGATATTAGTAATTGATCCTCACCATCTGGTCTAACATCAATCATGCTATGCTCATAAGCTTTCATGCAATTTACAACACAGTTTCTTACAGTTAGCAAAATGAGGATAAAAGATATTTTCAGACATCCTTTTGGTTCTTTGCCATATTTCAAAATGGACTCCATCTGGAGAGTAGTACCTATTCCAGATTTCTAAAGCTTTAACATCCGATACTCTTCTAAAAGATATTAAACAGAGTAAAGTTGCTAATTTCATAGATACGTTTTTTTTAAAGATAAGGGTTATCAGGCCAAAAAAACAAATAAGTCAAAGATAAGGTTAACATTCTATAAAGTCTTATATTTAGCCGTGGGAGGGTGTCTAAGTCTTATCTTCTTCATTACCCTGCAGATTAAAGGATCACTACCAATAGAGTATTCATTTATTAGTGAATATCCTACCGAAATGCCGGATCTGTAGCAGTTAACTGTTCTATAACATAAACCTGATCTAAATAAACCTGCCAGGTAATTTGCTATAACTACTACAGGAGCATCCACAAGAACCAAACCCCATTCTAAGCACCAACTAGACCATTTTCTCCATACACCTGTGTATCTCTTCCTTGTTCCTGGTGCCTATGGCTCATCCAATAGGCTTTTAGTATCTGCTTGATCTCCTGAAATCCTCCAAACAAGAAGGTTCATGTTTCCTTCTTGTAAAAGAGGATGTTCTTCCCCTTCCTGTCCAAAAAGAAGGCCTAAGCTCCCCGGAATTAAACATGGGACGTCCACTGCCAATTACATAACCCCTGGAACCATACTTGAGTATTCCAAAATGGAGTTATTAAGATGATGCAGTATCTCTCTATCCGTACTTTCAGTAACACTCTCTGAATTAATGCAAATGGGGGGAACGATTAACAATTCTCCTTGTTCCAGGTTTGGAGCAAAGCATCCACTCCCATAGCCTTGGGGTCTGGTCTCCACTTGAAATACCAATCTATCTGGCAAGTCAGTCTGCTGGCAAATAGGTCCACCTGAAATGGGCCCCAAAGATTCTGAATCCTTTCAAAAAAAACCTTGGGTTCAGTTTCCAATCGCTTCAATCCCTTGAGAACCTAGAGTTCTGCCCTTTTGTTTTGATGGCCGGGAATAGATTCTGCTTTCAGCAGAATTTTCTGACTCCAACAGAAATACCAATTTTTCTTGGCTAGGTCTGCAAGTAGTTTTGACCTGGCATCCCCTAGGTGATTGATTTAAGACGCAGCTGTAAAGTTGGCTAGTCTGATAAATACAACACTGTTTCTTATAGTCGGCTTGAAGCTCATCAAAGCGTTCAAATCTGCCATCATCTCTAGACAATTTATGTGAAGTGGAAGTTCCCCCTGAGACCACTTCCCTCCTGTTTCTACCTGGCCCAGTTTCGCACCCCATCCCAGGTTGCTTGCATCTGCCTCCACTGTGTAGTCTAGGACATTCCCAAAGATTGCCTTGCCATTCCAAATGTCTAGGTTGTTCCACCACCACAGGAGGTTTTCTCGAGCTTCCTGTGACAGCGGAATCGTGTCTGTATACCATAGACCTTTCTTCAATCCCAAGGATTTAAGCCTCTGTAGGGCCCGGTAATGCAATGGGCCTGGGGAAACTGCTTGAATGGTTGAGGACAAAAGGCCAACCACTCTTGCAAGACCTCTTAAACTCACCACATCCTTTGATAAAACATAAGCTACTTCTTTCTTTATTTTGGACAGTTTCTTTACGGGTAATTGTAGTTGAGTCGTGATGGTATTGACCTGAAACCCTAGAAACTCTAAAATTTGTGTAGGGGTCATCACTGATTTCTCGATATTGACAATGAACCCTAACCATTCCAAGAGGTCTTTTGTCCATTTCATATGTTATATAAATTTTTCCAGATTCTGTGACATCAGTAACATATTGTCTAAGCAAATCAGTAACCGTACACCTCTTCTTTTCAAGAATGCAAGTGCAGGTCTTAGAACCTTGGTGAAGCACCAAGGGGCTGATGAGAGGCAAAAAGGAAGACAACAAAACTGATAGATTATTCCTTTCCATGCGAAACGCAAATATTTTTGGGAATGATGATGCATAGGGATTGTGAAATAAGCGTCTTTGAGATCCAATTTCACAAGCCAGTCCTATTCTTGTAAAATGCCACTTAGAAGATGGATACCTTCCATCTTGAAGTGTCTGTAAACTAGGAACATATTCAGCTGTTTTAAATTTATCACAGGACACCAGCCCTTGTCTTTTTTCTTTACCAGGAGATTGTACTCCCAAACCCATTGCTTGGTTTTGGGACTTTGCAAATGGCCCCTTTTAGTAACATCTGAACCACTTCTAAGTCCACTAATGTTGTTTGTCCTTGGTCTAGGACTAATTCCTTGGGTTGGCGTCTTTGATAAGGCATTTGGATGAAATCTATCTTGAACCCTCTTACGGTGTTGAGCACCCAAGAGTCGTTTGTTATTAAGGACCAATTTTTGCTCCCCCCTACTTTTGTGTGGAAAAAATCAATAGGGGTTGAGAATCTTACCTTGATGTCCACCTCCTTGGAATCTGCATCTACCACCTCGTGTGCGAGGGCCCGACTTCTGTGTGGAAAAAATGTATTATTCCCACTGAAGTTTCTTCCGTAACATCGTTGGCTTTGTTGGTAATAGAGAGAGAGACCTCTGGTGCCCACGACTGACAGCCAGTCCCATCCTGTCAGCCCTTCCGAAAACCCTATTCATGAACATGCGTCTCATGTTCATCTGAGCCTTGCTAAAGGCTGAAAAGGTTGAAACATATTTCCCTAGGATTTTAATGAAGTTCTTTCCAAAGAGTAGGCCATTTGGGTCGCCTTTGGTATCTTTGTTAGCCAGATCTCCCAATTTGGGGTTTATTCTCATTAATATAGCTCTCCTACGCTCAGCCGTCAGCCCTGCGTTGGTGTTACCGAGGAGGCATAGGGTTCGTTGGCTCCACCCGCGGAGTAGTTCAACATCCACATGGGTGCTCTTGAGGGAAGCCTCTTCTGCCAAATCCAGTATTCTAGCAAGAGGACCTAGAATATTCAGCACTTTGTCTTGGCATTGTTTACGGCAACGCTCAAGTCCTTTTCTAGGATCTCTTCCAGTTTTAAATAAAACGATCATTAATTCAGGATCTAAATTCGGTGTCATCCCTGATTTATTGTCTAGGAAGGACCTTGGACATTCTGCCCTCATTAAGTTTTGCGTCTCTTTTTCAAGGGACTTGCGAATCCAGAACTTAATGAATTTTGGTACGTGGTCCATCGGCCACCAGTCTGACCCTTTTGGGTGTGTGATGCGGTTTGGTTAATACATCTCCACACCTGCCGGGTCTTTGATAGCCTTAGAGTTAGATGGCTGGTCGAGGTCCTCATGGAGGAGGACATTATTTAGGGTCTCTAGGGGGTCAAAAAAATATTCGTCCTCCTCATCCTCAAGGTCTAGTCCATAAGGATAGTCTTCGTTATCAGTTTGGAAACTGAGGTCTTTTGTGCCATGAAGGTCCCTTGATCTTTTTGTGCCGCGGGGGACACCTGAACCAGTTGCGCCAATACGGCTGCTCTTGCTACTTGTGCCGCTATGGGCTCCAAGGTCATCTGTAGCCCACAGGCTACCCAGGGGTTGTTCTTTCTTTTATAGTGCACTGGCTACCATGAGAGGCAAGAACATTAGTCAAATGCTTTGTTTTCTCAGGGCCTTACCTCCTTGTCTGGGTAAGGGGGTTTCTTCCTCTGAAAGGGACTCTAAGTCCTCTCCAGGGTACTCTCTTTTCCTTTAATTAAAAGCAGCTTCAACTGCCTCCTTTAAGGAGGATATAAACTCCCTGTCCAAAAAATGTATGAGTGTATTCTCATTAAGTGGTATATCTGTACTTCCCTGTACCTCATTATCCTACATGCTTCACTCAGGATGAAGGGATTTACTGAGGATTTCAAATAGTATCTTTTCCTCCCCCTTTTTGTCTCTTTAATCTTAAAATGTAGACTTGTATCATTTTGTAGCGTCGAGTAACCTGCTCTCTGTTTGTCCGATCGGGCGGTTGACTCATCACTCTAGACTTGTTGTCATGGGAGCACATATGGTGTCTACGTTTTGTCTAAAAATACTTTTTCTTCTTTCTATGTTTACCTATTTTTAGCTCTACTAGTAAGTCGTCATCCCCCATCCTTCGTGTAGGGGGAATGGGCCCTTTTATGTATTTATTTCGGGCGAGTGTTGGTGATAGGAGCGGGTCTACAGAGCGTCGTCCGAGGCCCGCCTACTGGCTCCGTTTCAGTTCCTGCCCTTGGTTAGTGGCGGGAGCCGAGCATCACCATTGCTGTGGTTCCTGCCCTCGGCTATTGGGACAGAGGGCCTTTGGGAAGCTGCTCCGAGGACGGCCCGGTGTTTCAGCGGTCCGTCTGCGGAAGCCACGCCTAGGCCAGCCCAATGCTTATGGCCCGTTTCTGTGTCCCAGAGCAGTGTGATCGGTGTTCAGGATAACAGTAAGTTAAACACTCCGGTTTGTTTCTTGTAGAGCGCTCTCCTTATATATATAATTAGACAAAAGACATTATTCTTTTAAACAATTCCGCTAACAACTAATGGATTAGAGAACCCAACCAGAAATTGGAAGGGTGAACAGATTATAAACAACAGACACTTACCTGATGTTGCTGTAAGTGAAATGTTGTTATGGTTGAAGGTCAAGTTAGATAAGATTATACAATGTAGACCATAAAATCTTAGAGTCAAAAGAAGCTATACTTAACTGTAGAGGAGCAGCGAATGAAAGAGGATGATGCCTAGTTACCATGACGTTATATGTTGTTTTAAAGTTCTTAATGGAAGGTTTTATTCATGATGTAATATATGTTCTTCAAAGGGCTGCATGTGGGGCAGCAATAAAAGCTTATTGCGTTATGGTAGCCTCTGGTCTTGTAATGAAATTTGTCAAAGCCCTCATTTGACATGAACATGGAATGACCTCCCCCTACACATCAGAGCCTCCTCCTCACTTCTTAAGTTCGCAAGAAGCTGAAGACCTGGCTCTTCGTATAAGCACCCTGGGGACCACACACCTGCCCAAGAGCCTGAATACCCTAACAGGCAATTAGTGCTATATGCAAATCAATATAACATAACATTTAAATCTGCCGCCAGTCCTGTCACATGAGTTGTTCTTCAGTGATTGTCAGTCTCACCACTTCTTCAAGCATATTACAGGTGGCTACATGCAGGCAGGCTGTGTATATCTGGGTACACTTGCTACGTAAACCTCCTTAAGTAAAGCATCCACTGAACATCTTGGAGTTACCCCTCTGGGGTATGAAGCTGTTGCCACTTTCTAGGTGCAACTGCCCCATGTAAGTTCACATGGTCAGTGATATCAGAATGATTCTAGACTGTGCTCTCTCCCTGGTGTTTCATGTGAATGCAGTTTCCAGTGGCAGCTGTGAAAGCATTTGCTGAAAAGTGGTTATACTGTGCAAACATGCTTTATTTAGGGGCCGCACGTTCATTCTGCAGTGATCAGATTGGTTTTTGGTGTGCGCGGGTATGGTAACATTTTATCAGTTCTCACCTCATGACATCTGCTTCAAGTAGCCTAAAGAATCCAGTTAGAGGCACTGTGCTTGTGGAGAAGTGTGGCTCAATGGTTAGAGCGGCAGACCCTGATGCAGAGATCTGGCCCGGGACCAGGGTTCAATTCCCGCCTCGGCGGGTCTTGGGCTCAATTTCCTCGGACCTGATAATTCTCGCCTCGGTGCCTATTCTAATCATGGGTCCCACTCTGCAACTCTGGGCAATAGCTTGCTTAATCGCCACAACGGCCCCAACAGCGCTGGGATGCCTGGCTTCACCTTGGGGGTGCCCAGGAGTGGACATTTCACAGGGAAAAGCCAGGAAGGGTTCCACAGCGGTATGCGTACAGCGCCAGGAAACCCCAGTTGGGGTATCAGTGCGCTTTACAAGTACAAATTCATTTCATTCCATTATGTATTCTGTTCTGGAGCACTTAGCTTCCTGATATTGAAACTGTGATGAGCTACTCCTAAAAAGGGGAATGAAACTGCTTGAAACTGATTAGCCAAGAAGGATGGAAGTCAAGGCAAGGCCTGGTCTCATCGCCCTGATTTTACTAAGTGTTTTAGGAGAACGAGTTGGGATTTTGTGTCAGAGGTCACAGAGAGGCCTAAAAGTCCATATGTGCTATCTCTGCTCTCATCTAAGCCTTAAAGATCATTGAGGGTGGAGACCAGTACTGCCTCTGTGCTGGGGGAGGGTTGGAAGCCCAACTAGGGAGCATCCATGATTTACATTCTTCAGGGAAAGTGGTATTGCCAATTCTCTTCACAATCTTGGTCAGAAATAGGAGTAAAAGATGTGCCAAAAAGTGGCCAAAGTAGTAAGGTTATTACTAAACTAATGAGAAAATTTTTTTTTCTCTAGGTGCCACCACAAGGGTAGGCTACACTCCTTTGGGATAGAGTCGACTGTCCTATCTACTCATGATTTGAATGACAACTTGGGCATAATTGATGACTCGATTTTAACTAATTTATTTTGTATGTTAAGGAGGTATGTTATATACAGAACACTATACATGTCTGTCATTATCCTTTTTTCTTTTCCCTTTGTAGTATCTTATACATAGGGATATCCTCTTCTTGTAAAATTTGGTGTTCTGTTTTATCTGATTGCTGTGTTATTCCTTTCTTCTGCTATTCGGGCTTCACACATATATAAATAGATTATTTTATTTTATCCAATCTTGACACTTCTGACTTTGGGAGTTTTCTCTTACATATATGAGGTGTTTTGTGACAGGGCCTCTATCATTGAAGAGGCAATCTGCACACACTTGATTATGTATGGTATGTTTAACCTTATTTTTTGTTGTTGTTGTCTGTATGTGTTTTTAAATGTCATTGTATACGTTTTTATTGATGGGTGTTTTGTTGTTTATCATTTTCAGCCCGAGGAAATTCATTTATATGAGCAAAAAGCATTGGCTGTTCGTTGGCTGTTTTTAGGAAATTGAACACAATAAAGAAAATTTCTGGATATATACTGTTGTGGACTCTTTACTCAATGGGTGCACCATCCCGTATTATTTATCATTGTTTTGTCAGAGGAGTGTTATATTCCAATAGGTACCCCAATATAGGCCCGGGTAACATCCCAACCTTTCACCTATATTCGTCCCTACATTACATACATAACGGGCGGCTAGGACTGACCCTTTACCTAGTTACGGTACTGCTTACAGAACGTGGGGTTTTCCCTGAACAATAGCCTCATACATTATGCATGAGGATTCTTGGAAACTCAGCAGGACTACCATCTCCTGCATAATAACTATGTACAAGGTTCATTCCCGACGTCATCCTAAGTCCGACAATGGCACAGCAAGGTAGAACCCCGGGGGATACCTTTGGGTATATAAATATCATATCATGCTGAGATAGTCAGAGGAGAACTAGGACTTCCATGCCGACACACTTACGCGAGACGCTGAGGCTCCTGCATGCAGATACTCCAGCTCGTAGTGGTCCAACATCCCTTGCAGGGTGTCCAACCTGAGACCAAGACGGGGTCCCACAGTCTCTCACTTCAGGTAATGGGGTTGACCTTATCCTAGAGGGATTCTTGGCTTAACACCTACATACATGCTAGGTACACTTAGGTACATCTAGTTAGGGTAGCATCGTAGGAGTACGCATTTTATTGTCATGTATTTTATATACTTGCCTGTATTCATGGTTATAGCAAAATGGTAGAAATCTACAATCCTTTTACTTTCTTAGTGCTTCTAATCATTTATATCTGTTACTGTCTAATGGTTGTTTCAGCACACCTATTTTACACTAGAATAACGACTGTTCAATAATTGCTTATTGAAAAACGTCCATACCGTTTTTTCTGTGTATCTCTCTGAGACTAAGTGAGTGACTGAGCGAAAAGTAGTACACTGTTTCCATGGTCATGAGGGATCAGGGTTGTCATGTTCGATAGTTGCCAAGAACTATTCTCTCCTTAGTAAGAGGAGTTTCTAGTGGCACTGTGAGCTAGCTGGTACACAGGCCAACATACCCGGTGGGAGTGTCTAGAATCAGTCTGACACCAATCCTACAGTGTGTGTTGTCTAAACGCGCAGATCCTATTAGGTTTTATAGGAACTACACGACATGGCGCCACCAACGTTGGTTGGGTACTTATTTAACGGTAAAATCTGAGTAGTCCAGTTGTGCTATTCTGAGAGACCCCTACTCACATTTTCCCAGAGACGTCTGGAGTGGGAGGGTAAAAAAAAAAAAATCTGCCGCAGCTGAGTAGGCAAAATCCTATTTATTGACTGTTGGTTAATCAAGCTTCAAGGACACATTGTTCCTATTGTGTATAACACCTTATCTCGCTTTCCTTGAAAAACACTTCTTACTAAAAACAATGACTGAGCAAGCAGATAACGCTGTACATGAACTAAACCTCTCAGCCTAAGAAGAAGTTGCAGATGCAATACAAATTACTGAAAATGTTAGAAATGCCATCACCCTAAAACTAGCTTCATATGGTTTAACAGCTAGGGGTGGGCCAGTAACGTTCAAGATTGAGGCACACAAATCATTTAGAACAGAGGTATTCTATTCATGGGTTAGATTCCCACAGGCAAATGCACGAACAAAGACATTTCATTACTACACAGAAGATGGCATGCCGAACGAATATTGTCCGTACGAGGACATTGAAGTTCCGCTCACTTACCAGGAGCATTTATACTGGTTTAAAGGCGCCCTCCCCATACAAGAAATAAAGTAAGACTCGGTCCGCTCGGAAGAGACGGAGCAACATCGCCAGTACTGGCGGCCTACACACCACACCCTGCCATTGAAACTATGCCAGTAGGAGACTTACGTACACTACATAAAGAACTAATAAGACTTTACAGAAACATGGCACAGTTCGTGATGAGAACACTCGCCCTTCAGCCAGCGTCGGCTATACCAACAGGTCCGATTCAAACATCAACAACTAAAATCACACCACAAACGTTACATGCAGTCATGGGCAAGATGCCCACAAAACGTGAACAAATGCCGTTCTGGGTGGCTCAAAAAATAACACAGCTAGAGGCGGTATTTCCAAACACCAGCCCACAAGAAAAACACAGAATGTTAACAATTTGCTTGCCCATGGGGCTAACCCCCTAAATAGAGGATTATACCTCTTGGGGTACAGTTTTCGCTGCCATATATATCAGGACTCATGGTATCCCGTCATTAGCAGTAATACCAGATGTATTAAGACAAATACAAAACGAGTATGGAGCAGAACCTGCTCTGAACTTAGGGATGAAATTACCAGGTAATTTTGCCCAGGTATCAGCTATAATATTAGCAAATATTAAGGGGGAGGCAGCATCAGTGGCGATACGCCAACGCCTGAGGGAGTTCACTCCTCTACAACAGGAACATGTTTTACCTAAAATAATTGAAACTGCTTATGCAGAATTAGGTAGAGACAGTTTGGGAGCTAGAGCAATAAAACCTCAACTGATGGGTGGTCCCGAAAAGGATACCTTTAAGCAAACACCTGCTTCTTCAAAGAAGAAGTGGGATAATAACAAACAACAAAAGAATAAAGAGAATAGATCTCAATCAAGAGGTAGGTCTCCTCAACAGTAGCCCTCCGAAAGGACATATAACCTTAGGAATAGGGACAACATTAGAAAACCTGACAGGTATCAGGACACTGATACACGTTCCTCTCGTTCCTTTCAGGGTTCATCGAAAAACTCCAAGAGGGAAGGACTGTCAGAACACAGACAAGAAAAGCATACAAAGTCCAGAGACACTCAACGCGCTCCAGAATACACTTCAAAGAAAGAAGAAAAACCAAAATCAAAACCTCAATTCAAAAAGAAGAAAGTAGCAGGTCTTTAGATCAGACATGCCCAGAATTCTGAGGACTCAACTACTGAACGGGGGGAATGGGCTCTGGCGATGCTAGACAGTGCAGCAGAAGTAACAATAGCTCACCAGAACCTGATGGAATTTCTGATGACAGCAGAGCTGAGTGAACATATCACGGTGGAAACACCTGATACTAGGGTAAGTGTGCCACATAGGTTACATGAAATAACACTCCGAATGGAGGGGGACAAGCCCAGAAAAATTAAAGGTCTCTTTAGGGAGAATCTGACTTTTGGCTATGACATCTTTTGGCTGAAAGAGATTGGCCGACTGCTATTGTTATGGATTGCCCAAAGGGAGAAAGGGTCATTTTTCCAGCATTTTCAGACTTCGTTTCTAACCACTTAAAACACACATACGCGCAGGAGTGGGCGGTAGCCCTTGCTCCTGCACTATATCGCAACCCTGTTGGGTGGGATGAAAATTCAACCCACCATGTGATACCAATAAAATCTACTCCGACTCCACAGAGACAGTATCCAATAAAACAGGAAGCGAAAAAACAGGTCAGGGAGATCTTAGATCAACTTGAATACCAGGGTGTGATTGAAACTTGCTCCTCTTCAATGAATAATCCTTTGTTTCCCGTAATGAAACCTGACAACTCGTATCGTCTAGTTTTAGACTATAGACATCTAAACTCATGCACAAAACTTTTGCAGTACAAAACGCACACAGTGCCGCATTGATGAATAACATTGTGCAGAAAAAATACAAAACAACACTTGATATCTCAAATGGATTTTTCTGCCAAAATATAGCACCTGAGAGCAAATATTTGACAGCATTCTCAGCGCTAGGGTCACAGCGTCAATTTTGTTGACTCTCCCAGGGGTATAAAAACAGCTCGGGGTTGTTCTCAGCTAGGGTAACTGAGTTACTTCAGAATCTGGATGAGGAGGCATTGTCCTATGTAGATGATATTTATCTGATGGATGATGACCTAGAGGAACATTTGACCAGTGTGCGCACCATAATTTTGGGATTCGCCTCTGAGGGCTACAAATTCAACTTTAAAAAATCAAAAATAGCCCACCTCAATGTCCTATTTTTGGGATATGAGCTCTCAAGTGAAGGAAAAGCTTGGCAGCTAACTTTTTAGAAAAGTGTGCACTGCTCCAACCTCCAAAATCATTGAGAAATTTACAGTCCATACTGGGATTCCTGAATCTTGGAAGAGCATACATTTTATATTACGCAGAAAGGGTTAAACCTTTCTACGACCTAATAAGACCTGATTTTTCAGTTAGGCAATGGACACAAGAACACACAGATATCCTTTGTTCCCTACAAGCTGACATGATAGCGTCTAAACACTTACAGACACGCGTAAATGTCCGCAACTTGGTGATCAGTATAGTTGCGGGTCAATCTGGGTACACTTACCTAACATACAATGAAGGCGAAACAGTACCCATAGCATACAAATCACACTTATACATGAACGCTGAGATGCGCTTTGCATCCACAGAGAAAATTCTGACAGCTGTACAGACTGCTGTAGTGAGAGAAAGAGCACTGGCTCAGGGAAAACTAATAATTGTCGTGACTCCAGTACCAGCCTTAGAGGCTGCTACAAAGGCTAGCGTTCCGAATGCTAAAGCTTTACATCCGAGATGGATACAATGAGCGAATTCTCTCACTGCATCAGATGTAGAGTACAGATACGACCCAAGTCTAAAGACACAAGCATTTTTGCAATATGAACAGGAATATCCTCTCCCGAATTAAATAATGTCTCTAGATCAGTATGAATACATAATTTACACTGACGGATCTGCTCAGCCGGCCATTGGAAGTAAACAGCAATACAGCGCCGCATGTGCGATTGTAAAAGGTCGTATGCAGGACGGAAAGTTCCATCCAAGCTGTACAAAAACACAGTCTCTAGGAGACTGCACGGCACAGCTGGCGGAATTAAAAGCTCTATTGCTTGCACTGATAAATACGGATCGAGAATTCCCCACACTAATTGTGTGCGATTTTTTTTTACTGTGTCCAGTCATGCAATGAATATCTTCACCATTGGGGACAAAATGGGTTTAAAGACTCAAAAGGTGGCACAATTAAGCATAAAATGCTGTGGGAACAGGTAGTGGAGTTGAAAAACGAACTACCAAGGGCTCACATAATACACATTTTATTTATATAGCGCCTGAATCGACCCCCGAAGGGGTATCTCTGCGCTGCGGACAGGCAACAGGAAAGCTGAGGGACTGGAACAAGATCAGAGACAGAAAAGAAAGGTCTTAAGGTGCTTTACGAATTGGAGGTGGTCAGGGCATTGTCTCAAGCTGAGTCATCAACGTGATGGCGTTCACGTTGAAGGGAATTCATTGGCTGATGAAGCAGCAAAGGGGGCAGTACGAACTGCTTCCGTAGCTGCAATCACTCGTTCTAAAACGAGAATAGATGGACAGATAATGGTAGCTGTCATTGCTTCACTCAAAGACAATAAGGCATTGCCGAAAGGCTTTCCACTCAAGTACTCCTACAAGTTAGATGCAAATAACGTTCCGTTTGCTCAGATTCCGGGAGTGGGGGATAGAGTAATACGAAATATGGATTGCAGATTAGGCTTAATATTAGCTGCATAGGAAGGTCTGGGTTCTGCACACGCAGGAGTTACGGCAACGGTTTCTTTACTGAAACAACGCTATTGGTGGCCATGGTTAACAAAGCAGACAAAAGATTATGTCTTAAAATACGACATCTGTCACCATTGCTAATATCAGACAGACCACTCACGTGTGTCTATTTGGACCACTGCGGCCCCTTACAATCTGATGGGGCTTACAAGTACATCATGGTTGCAGTGGATTCCTGCTCGAGATTCCTATGGGTATGGCCTCAGCGCTCGGCTGACGCTCAAACTGTTATCAAAGATTTGCGAGTCTTTATAGGGACATATGCAGTTGGCACATTACATTCTGAACATGGCCTGCGTTTAGCTCTAGGGCTTACAAGGAAGCGATGGGAAGTTTGGGTGTTGCACTGCGGTACTCCTCTCCGTACCATCCCGAGGGAAATGCTGTTGTGGAGAGGAAAAACCGGGACTTAAAGCAATCATTAACAGCTGGAGTATTAGGCGGGTGGCAGTTGGGTCAATCATTTATATGGGGTACAGCGGGCCTTGAATATCATGCCAAGAAGTTCTCTAGGAGGTGTCACTCCTTATGAAGTCCTATTTGGGACGAGAATGTGGGTACCTGATCTCGATTGTGAAGGCACAGTGGCGGATGAAAAACCTTTTGACATCAATAAATGTTTGGCTATTTTACAGGATCTGAATGAATCCAGAGCACTGCAGAGTAATGTGTAGGTAAAGCGGACCGCCACTGGGGAAGTCAAGTCAGTCATGGCAAGACCTGTCTGGATTCCTAAAATTGGGGATCTGGTCAGAGAAAAGATAGTGGACAAAAAAGAATTTGGGCCATCATACAGAAAGCCTGTACCTGTCCTGGCCGTTGATGGAACAAGAACTGTACTTCTGCCGCCTCTTGCCGGAAAAAAGGAGAAGAGATTCGTCTCCATTGATCTTATCAAACCACACTATGTGGCCGATACTGAATAGTAGGCATAGTGGGCTCCTGAGTAGCCAACACCCTCCTCTTGCTACTATACAGGAAGTTCAGACAGAAAGGCTCATCACGTTTGAAGAGTCTCCTATACAGAATGACGGACTATGCAAAAATGCCATGGAACTCGTTCCCCTTGAATAAGGAATACAAAATCAAAATGAAAGACAAATTTCAATTCGACCTAACACTGATGTCTACATAAACATGCCTCAACAAGAGCCGTCTACAAGTTCAACGAAGCCTGCGGAACTACCTAAAATAGATTAAACTGCATCTGGCTATTTCATCGACTTCGATACCTTTTCCTTGGATCAAAGTGAACCTGAAACAATGCCAGCCCCAATATCTCATCAACAACAAATCAAAGACTTCTTCATTTTTCTTAAAAAGACTTACCTGGTGTCACCTTGGCTAGAACTTTGAATAAATCACCGGGATACTTTTCTTTCTTTTCTGGATAGGCTTAGTAACTGTCTTCTGCTTACTTATTAATGGAACTTACCTTAGCCAAAGCACTGCAGCATCAAAAGTGAACTTGCTCCTGAAACCTCATGTTTCATCACATCGTGAACAAAGAGACTTGTCATGAGTGAACATTACAGCAGTTCCTATACCTGATGGTATAGTATGGGACAAGGTTGATTATGATATATTTGGTCCGACCGAACTTTTAAAAATACTCATTTATTTAAAATTTCCTTAAATGATATCATTACCTCCAGTACATTTTCCGATGATTGGGATTTTGAAACTGTAAACAATATGTTGTCTGATTTAGAACAATCTGCCACATTTTCTAGCAATGAATTGTTAGAAGAAACATAAGATTTTAACACCATGTATTGTTACCAACATTATGGTCATCATTTTCTACACAAATCCAGTACCCCTAGGAATGGTTTCACATATCACCAATGGGAACATTGCCCTACACCACCGAAAGGTGGTTCGTAAACTTTTGCACAGAAATCTTTATATTTTTCAGGGTTTAATATTTTTGACCCGACCTCATATTACTATAAGGTTGCACCGACATCTGCACAGAAAAATATGTTGACCAACACCAAACAGATTTACTCTGCTTCCTTTATTACCCAACTGTCTGAACAGGGTTTCGACTTATGGAAAGACACTATAGACTTAAAATCAGTCTGGGGTTCTAGAAACTGGCAAGTCCAGGGAACAGAAGCGCTATTTAGAGCATGCCTCATTCCTCAGCAGATGATATGTATATTTTTTTTTTGTAAATCTTTTTATTAACTTATAACAATGTCGACAGAACACATCTTAGAGAAATGCAGAGACATCAGCTTCGAATCTTGTGGTACTCTTGGCACAATCATATATTTAACAGAGCAGTACAATAGGATGTTACGGTGTAAGTTGGTCATCAGGGTCCAGGGGGGGAGCACAGATACCCCCTCGATGAGTGTTCCATTTGTTCCAGATGGAGGACCATTTCCTGGGGCACCCGCGGGAGATATACACAGTTTTTTTTCCCTAAACATGCACCAGTCCATGTCGTTCTTCCAGGAGGTCACCCCGGGTGGTTCCCTCGCACCCCATGCCTGCGCTATGTTTTGCTTAGCTATCATCTGGCCCAGAGTGACCCACAATCTATCTCTGCTGTTGAGGTCTGTTGGCCCCCAGATATTCAAGAGGCACTGCTTCGCTTCCGGACGTGTAGCTTACCCCTGTCACCCGACTCATACAATCAAGCACCCTGGGCCAGTAAGATTGAATGAGGGGACACTCCCCTATTATATGCATAAAGGAACCAGTCTGTCCACAGCCGCGCCGACACTCGTCCTCATCCACCCTGCCCATTCTAACCAGTGTTGGACCAGAGATATAAAGCCGATGTAGGATCTTTAATTGCACATGACGCAGTCTAGAGGAGATGGCCACTTCCTTGCGGGAGGCCAGGGCCTCCTGCCATTCCTCCTCATCTATCTCGAGCCCATCATTTGCCCAGCGCTGCCTCAGGAGTGCTAGGGGGTCAGGTGCATTGTTGACCAACTTCTTGTATGTCAAGGATATGACCCTATCTGGTAAATAGCCATCCAGCAGCCTGTCCTCTAGCGGCGAGGCCTCCGGCGGGGTAGCACCCTCAGTAATATTTGATTGTAGTGCATGTCCGACTTGTAATTGGCGGAAGTACTCTGAGTCCGCAAGGTCATGGCTATGCTGCAGGTCTGCAAATGACACCATGCGCCCCCCCTTCCACAGGTCACCAATGGTTGAGATCCCAATAATATCCCATTTGTCAAAACCTTTGGTAGTTCAGAGTGTGCCCAGCTTCTCAGACTCCCATAGGGGGGTCGCCAGAGAAAGTCTCTCACCCCATCCCAGGCTCTTGCTCACCGTATGCCACACCGCCACCGAGTGTTTGGTCGGGCCCGTGAGTTGGTACCGGCTAGGTCTGGAATAGAGCGCTCTATGGTATGTGCCCCCAGGAAGCAACCATTTATCCATCCTGTAGGCTGGGTCGTCCTCAGGTTTATACACACAATGGTTGATAGTTGCCAGATGAGCTGCCCAATAGTACCTCCATCTGTCCGGTAAGGCAATGCCTCCATCGTACCAACCCAAAATCAGTTTTTGGAGCGCTATCCGAGGCTTACCCTCCCACAGTAAGGTTCTCTGCAGGGCTTCTATTTCTTTGAAGTAGCTAGTCGGAACCAGGTCGAGGGAATTCTGCAGGGCGTAGAGAAAGCAGGGCAATGAAATCATTTTGAATAGCGCCGCCCTTCCTAGGAGCGAGAGCCTCTTGCACACCCCGACATCCCGTTTAAGCCTCAACAAGGGGGGAAGAAGGTTACGCTCATAACGAAGCCTAGGATCTGCAGTAATAAAGATGCCCAGGTATCGAAAACCCCCGCTCGCCACCTGCATCGGGCAGTCGCGGGGCAAGGACGGGGGATCCCCGTTAAGGACGTAGAGTAGGGACTTGCCCCAGTTTATTCTGTAACCCGAGTACCTCCCAAAAACTGTGAGTATGTCAAGTACTACCCATATAGAGGACCCTGGGGAGGCCAGAAATAGGAGGATATCATCTGCATAGAGGGAAATGCGGTCCTCCCAGCCCTCCGTCCATTTGAGCCCTCGAATGGAGGGACACCAGCGGATCCAAGCCGCCAGCGGCTCCAGGGACAGGGCGAAGAGGAGAGGCGAAAGAGGGCACCCCTGGCGGGTCCCCCTACTCAGGCCAAAAATCTCGGACTGTTTATTGTTGACAACCACCTGCGCCAGGGGCTCCGAATATAAAAGCCGCACCCAGCCCACGAAGCCCGGGCCGAAGCCCAATTTGGCCAGGACCGCGAAGAGATAGGGCCCCTCAATTGGATCAAAGGCCATCGTGGCATCCAGCGAGACCGCAAACGCCGCCTCCTGAATGGTGCCGAGTCTGCCCAGAATGCCGTGCACACGTCGCAGATTCAGGGCAGTGTTGCGGTGGGGCATAAAGCCCGACTGGTCAGGGTGGACGAGGTTGCACAGAACCGGTAGCAGACAATTCGCCAGCACTTTGGCGAGGATCTTGGGTTTGGCATTCAAAAGGGAAATTGGCCTATATGAAGAGGCGTGAGTCCTGGGCTTACCGTCCTTATGTATCGTCACTATCGTGGCCACACGCTGATCGTAGGGAAGGAGTCCCTTGTCACAGTTTTCGGTAAACATAGTACGCATATAGGGAGCTAAGACGTCCGGTCTCAGCTTGTACAGCTCTATCAGCAAACCATTTGGACCGGAAGCCTTGCCAGTACGAAGGCCACGGATCGCCTGCGCCAGTTCGTCGTCCGTAAGCGCACTGTCAAGCACCTCGCGTTTGTCAGCCGTAAGGGTCGGCATTCTGATATCTCGGAGGAGTTGCTCCAAGTCTTTGACAGAGAGGCTAGAGGTGGATCGATACACGGAGCAATAATGGTCCACACATGCATTTGCGATTGCTTGTGGGTCTGTTATTGTGTGCCCCCCTTCAACCGTCAATTCCAGGACTAGCCTATTGGCCAGTTCCTTGTTTCCAGCCAGGCTAACAGTTTCCCTGCTTTGTCGCCCAGGTCGTAAAGTCGACCGGCTTTCTCTCTCCCCAGTGTTTTGGCCATCTCCGTGGCAATGCTTCTGTACTCTTCGCGTTTGAGTCGCACATTGTGGATCGCCTCCGGCGAGGGATCACCTTCCTCTGAGTCTTCGAGGTGACGGATCTCATCCTCCACCCGGGTCAGGTCTTTGACCCTGTCTTTCCGCACCCCGGCGATAGAGGACAGAGCCTGTCCCCTTATTACCGCCTTAAACGCCTCCCATAAGACCTGGGCTGACTGGACTGTGCCGTCATTGTCGTAAAAATAGTTAGTAATTGCCTGCAAGATTGTTTTTTTGACAGCGGGGTTGCGGAGGTACCAAGGGTTGATCGGCGCTACCCTCCCGGCCCCGCCACCTCCCAGCACCAAATGCGCCCAGACGGGGGAGTGATCAGATATACCGCGTGCCAAATGCCTGACTTCTTGAATATCGGCAAGCAAGGCAGCCGGAGCCAGTAGGTAATCCAAGCGTGAGGAGCTGCCGTGTGCCCCGGAATGAAACGTGTATTGGGTAGAGTCAGGGTGCCGAGCGCGCCACAGGTTCACCAGTCCCATAGCCTCAAGAAAGTCAGGGAGCCATCTCTGGGAATGTGCGATGTCCCGTGGGGGATAGCGATCGAGGCGTCCCGAGACCACTGCATTGAGGTCACCACCGAGCACCAACCTACACTCTTTAAGGGAAGGGAGGGAGAGCAAGCGAGTGCCCAGGTCTGAGAATGTCAAGCTCGGCAGGCCCGGCGGAACATACACCGCGACTAGATTGAGGGTTCCTCCCTCCCATTGTCCGGACACCGCCGCATACCTCCCCATATCGTCCACCCAGGTGCGCTGTACTGCATACAGGAAGGATTTCTTAATTAAAATACCGACTCCTCGGGACCCAGAAGTGAAGCCAGAGTGGGCCACCAATTTGTATCCCCATCTATCTAGGGCCCTACAGGTGTTGCCAACTAGGTGTGTCTCCTGAAGTAGGACTACCTCAGGGGAATGACGTTTGATATATTGCAGGACTATGCTACGTTTGAGTTGTCCCCGAGGCCATTAACATTCCAACTTAACAGTCTAACCTGCCTGTCCCGGCCATTTCCCATTGTATCTGACACAGTGTACATTCAAGCACCCAAGTTCGAAGAATAGCATCGTCGACATGCAAAGAACAAACAATAATAAGAGAGGAGAACAAAACAGCGTTCCCAAGACCCACCCAACATCCCCCCACCCTGCTCCCCTGCACTCTGGGCCTCAAACTGCCCATCAAAAAACACTGCAGAGTGCCTGTCGCCCAAACTAGTCTAACTGTAGCAAAACTATGGGGGGGTGGACGACCACTCCCCGGTGAACGCGTACCCTCAATTAGCATCAGTATGGCTCCAGAAATCAAGACTGCGGACCAGGAGCAGCCAACAAACCACCCCGTGTCCCAAAGTATTTCAGCAGTCCCCCGCTGGTAGTCAACAGCGCAACGCGAACCCCACGTGGGCCCGCGCCCCCCTCCCCAACAAGGAAAGGAAAGGAAACCCCCCCCCCCCCGAGTCTGCAGCTTACGGTTCTGTAGTGTTCAGTATCTTTGGTAGCTCAAGTGGTGATCCAGCGCGATATTAGCAAACAGCATTCATACACAAAACACTCACTTGGGCCCATACATTCATACTACGCTAATACTTACGCTGGGTTTTTATCAGTTGTTACTCTTTATCAAAATCCCTGCTACCAATTACCTTCTGAATGAAGAGTAATGGCTTACCAATGAATCCTTTGCTAATTGGGAAGTTTAAAATGAGTGACATTCATTATAGTACATAATCCTGAAATAACCACTGAGTCAGGAAGTTTTAAAATGTTTATCTAAAGATTTAGCAGAGTAAAATACAGAACCACACAGTACTTAATCGCAATACCCAAGATGAAGCATAGAATAATTATTGCTAATTAATGACGGTTCCTCAGGAAAGGAGAGGATAGAGACAGCAGCGCAACTAAAGGTTGCATTATATTTACCTAAGTGCGAGAACCAAACCCCTTGGCCAAGGAGTTGGAAAGAATAGGACCCAGGAAGGATGAAGAGCAAAGACCTCCTCCAGGATCAGGACAGGACCGGTGACCTCTCTACAACGACGCCTGCGTCGTTCCCCTCTCTGATACTCGACTTCTCCTCGATTCTCCCGTGCTAATTCTAATGGACTCCGCCGCCCCCTCCTCAGGACCTCTCTGGACAGCGGTTCAGTCTGCAATCGATCAGCTTGGCAGTCTGGAGCTAGAAGCTAACTAATTAGCTAATTCTATATCTATTATACCCTTCTATGCCCATGTACCTCCTCTTAATGTTGCTAAAATATGGGACCACTTCTTCTGATTGGACAGGGACAGGGGGTTGATCCTCACACCATATTGATTTGTCTTGAATTCTGAAGCCTATTGTTTTTAAACTACCGCCCCTTCAATTTAATACATTTGCTTTATTTCCCACCCGTCTCACGACAAAATTGACAATTTATTCATATAAAATGTTGCGTTTTGACAAGAACATTTTGGTATGTAGTGGTGTCGGCCAGCAGGCCATGGCCTTGGGTGATGTCCAAGTTGACTTCATCTTTTTGTTTCTGGTCTGCCACTGCAGGGCGCATGTGCGAAATCTTTGTCACACGAGCTTTCAGTTCACCAAACCCAGGCCCAAGTTTACGAACTAATAAAAGTCAAAGAAGAAAACATTAAAATCACAAATAAAATGTTTCACTGTATGCCCACTCTTTCTACTCTATTCCCATTTAATTATAACTTCTATCCCGCATTAGTAGCGTTAGAGAAACGACAGTTTAATAATGACATGAGAGCAAGCTGAAGCATGTGAAAACATCAAGCAGCCATTTTAAAGCACACTGCGCAGAAGCAGAAATTTCCCACCAAGCAAAGAGAGACGTCACAACACGTGATATGGTGGAGACATGCGCAGATAGTTTCCCACGCTTTAGCGGCCATTTTAGATTACGGACAAGCGTTATTCATTAGTAAAACACATAGGCAAGCATCCTTTCTATTCGTGTAGTGTATGCAATGATTAATAAAGACAATACAAGTTTAATAAATTAATACTATGAGGAGGATTGTATACAAGCAAGTTTCGTTTATGAAACCTTGCTCCATCAATCCCTCTCTGATGGCGTTTCTGAGCCATCAAAATACTACCCACAATCAGATGCCAACTTCTAGCAAATTACTTCATTCTCATTCTTACACTTTCCATTTTTGCCATCCCCTTTCAATTTCTTGTATAATTCACTTCTCCATTCTTCAAGTTCTATTTCTTCAAATTTTCGCTTCTTTCCTCTACCTGTTACTTTATATGTTCCACTCTTTCTACAACATTTGCACCATATTGTTATTGCCAAGATTATTATTGCTATCCCTGCTAAGGGTACTAATATTTGACCTATAAGTCCTTTTCCTACATTAGCAAACCAGGTACCAATTGACGCAATACTATTTGTCAATCTTTCCCATACACTATCAACTTCCAGTGGTTTAAGTTCCTTCTCAAGTTTAGTTATATTCTGTATATACGTTCCAATTTCTGCACTCTTATCAGGAATATAAGTGCAACAATGTTTCGTCTTCAATAATTTACAGACTCTGCCCTCTTTTGCCAATATTATATCAAGAGCAAGTCGATTTTGCATAACCATAGATCTAATCGCAACCATTTCCGCATTAATCATTAGAAAACCTCCAGCAGTATCCGTTGATAAACGATCAACCACTGTAGACAATTTACATATTTTCCTTGAGTTCAGAATTATTCCCACTGAAGGTATCAATGCACCAAATATATCACCTACAATTTCTGAAAAACGAGCTCTTTTACTACGTATTAATTCGCTATTGTTTTCATTGTTCCCAGTGCTTCTTTTTACGTGGTATATCTTTGGAAATACTATTCCAAAATAACAACTACCATACCACCGTGCAGGAAGCCTAAAGTAAGCCTTATTCCCACACACATAATAGATTCCAGGAAAAACTGAATCTGTTCCTCCTTTGAGTCCCCAACCTCCAAGAATTAAAAAATTGTGTTCACATTCACTGGTACCGATGAAAACATTGTTATATTCAGTCTTTAACCTATGAAGACAAATTTTTCCTGTCTTTACAAAATCCAGAGCCATAGCAGCTTGAGCCTTGCCAGGTGTGTAACTCCCTTCTTTCTCCGCCCAAGGTGGCAAATGAGCCTTATGCTCAGAAGCTTTCTTTTGAAAATCTTGTCTTCTATCTTCTACTAAATTCAAAAATATCTTTTCTTCTTCAAGTAAAGAACATGTTAGATTGTGTCTATGTGCATGTTAGGGGCAGATTTATGTTAGGGCAGATTTCTAAAGCGCACAGCTACTCGATAGAGTGTCCCGGCGCTAAAGACAGAGAGCCAAAAAGCCAAGAGAAAAAGAGAGCAAGAAAAAGAAAAACTAAAGAGGACGGAAAATAGTTATATTGTTTGTTGAAACAACCAGGTTTTCAATTGTTTCCTGAAGGCGAGCAGGTTAGTAACTTGCCTAAGTGGAAGAGGCAGCTTATTCCAAAGTCCAGCCACTTGCACTTGAAAGGAGCGACCGCCTTTGCGGGCTCTAAGATATTTAGGAATGACCAAGAGATGTTGATGGGCAGATCTAAGAGATCTGCCAGGCATATAAAAAGACACTCTTCTGAAAATATATTTTGCTCCTATACCGTGCAGGGCTTTAAAGGCTAGGACCAAAGCTTTGAAGCGGATTCTACTGCGCACCGGTAACCAGTGCAAATTCTTAAGGTGGCGAGAAATCCGATCTCTCGGCCCTAGACTCAGAACAGCCCTGGCTGCCGCATTCTGCACTACCTGCAGTTTGTTAAGTAAGAACTCCGGGAGGCCCAAATACAGAACATTGGCATAGTCCAACCTTGAAATAATAAGGGCCTGGATGACCATTTTTCTATGCTCGGTCTGTAGTAAAAATAAAAACCTCCGGAGCATCTTCAGGAGACCAAAACAGGTTCCGGCTACCGACTGAACCTGAGGTACCATAGAGAGGGCGTCATCCATTTTAACTCCCAAGTTCTTTACAATCCTGACCGCGGCCTGGGGGAGACATATCTTGGGGCCACCATTGTTTCCAGACGTCCAACGGGGGGAGCCGAAGAAAATGATTTCGGATTTGTCTGAATTACATTTCAGATGATTGTGTTTAAACCAGGCAAAAGTTTCTTTTAGACACTTGTTGATCTTCAACCCGTTGAACTCCTCACCTTTCCTGCAGGTGAATAACAGTTGAGTGTCGTCAGCGTACGATATTATTGTGACCTCGTTCTCTACAGCCACTGTAGCTAAGGGGGCCATGTACAGATTAAAAAGTACAGGGCTCAAAATCGAGCCCTGTGGCACACCCACCCTTAAAGTCGGCACACTGGCCGAAAAGGGAGGTGACCAGACCTCCTGGTTTCTACCCTCTAAAAAGGAAGCAAACCATTTCAACACCGTGCCCTCAAAGCCAACCTCCCTCAATCTCTGCAAAAGGTGGTCATGGGGCACGGTGTCAAACGCCGTGGAAAGGTCCAAAAGGACCAAAACCGCCTTACCACCTGCATCCACGGTCTCCTTGATGGATTCAGTTACCTCCAATAGTGCCGTCTCGGTGCTAAAATTCTGCCTGAAACCAGACTGGCTAGGATGTAACAGATTGTTAGCCTCTGCAAAGTTGCTGATCACTGAGTGGACATATTTTTCAACTGTTTTTGCAAAAAAGACAGTAGAGAAATGGGTCTATAGTTAGAAAAGACCATGGGGTCTGCCGTGGGCTTTTTTAGTAAAGGGATTATTTTTGCACTCTTCCATCCAACTGGGACTAGTCCGTTAAGGAGGGACGTGTTCAAAACACGGTTAACAGTAGGGTTCAAAATCTCTGCCATAGAGGCCAGAAATTTGGCCGGGCAGGGATCTACAGGCGAGCCAGATTTCAGACCCTTCATTATTGCCAGGGATGTCTCAAGAGGCATAGGCGGGAAGATGGATAAGGAGAGCCCGACTTCTGGGCACTGGGGGACAGCCCATTGAGTGGCCCACACCTCTTTCATGTCTGGACCATCAAACGAGGATTGTATAGTTACTATCTAAGTAAAAAAAGAATTGGCTAAATTCCCAATCCACTCGTCAGAAGGAGAGGCGAGCCTGGTTGCAGCCTTAGGTGAAGAGAAACTTTTGACAATGTCAAAGATCTCTCTGCTTTTATTTCCCGCAGACTCAATCTTTGAAGCAAAAAAAAAGCATGTGTTAGGTCTATTGATTTCATTGTTAAGAAAAATTCTCCCATAAACTGTGCGTCTTGACTACTAAGCATTGGGTTCATACTCTTGCGAATCGGAACCTCAGAAAATATCACATCTAAGTTTGAATAATAATACTGAAGTCTCCCTGTTCTATAAAATAAACTAGACAAAACACTACATGATATGCCATATGTCAGTGGTAAGTGATGGTATGTTAATCCTTCTGCTACTGATTCAGGTAACTTCATACAGACATAACAGTTACTAACTTCCATTGTGTCTACATATTGAAACAATAACTTTGTGAAAACGTTTAAACTAGTGTTGTTGTCAGCTATTTCATGATGAATTTCTGGTTCATTCTCTGCCATTAGTTCTACTCTATTGCCCTTCATGTTTGCTGTCCTCTCCTTAGTTTCATTATTAATCTTTTTATCTATTATCATAAGGTAAGGAACTGCTACAATCAGGACTAACCATACTGTAAGCACCATTACTAGACTACATATGCATATTGCACAGCATCTTCTACATCTCTGTTTTGGTCTCCCAGCAACTCTATCGTCAGGCATTTTCGACAAGGAAGATCGCTCTTCTTATCTATTTCCTTTTCTTTATATGACTCTTTTGCTTAGTCAAGGTGGTCTTGTTTCTTTTTCGTACGTCAGTTCTGTACTTGTTCCTTCGTCACCACTTTCACTTGACTCTGAGCTTTCGAAATCTTCAAGAATGATGTAAGTCCAGTCAGGACCCTTGAATTTGTTATTCACAAGTTTTAGTCTTTTACTTCTTCTTTTCTCAGTTTTATTTTCTTGTTCAGTTTGACTTGTTACTTCATTCACTTGATCTGGATCTTCACTTCTGGTTGTTATGTGGTATTTTACTCTTTTAATGACACTCGGCCAATGATCTCCTTTTCTTGTTTTCTCTTTTTGCACTGTTTCTTTATCTTTGTCTTCATAAATCTTTTTAATTTCACTGCTTAGTACTGTTTCGTGTTCTGCAATTACTGTGTTTCTTATTTGCTCTTTTTCAGGTCTGATTGGTTTCTCCGTAACAGCTCCACTGTGAGTTTCCAATAACTGACCTTGTTCTTTAATTAATTCTTCAAGTTCATGTTTTTCAAGGTTTTCTTCTTCTGTACACTCTTCTTGATCTAACTTGTTCTGATCAGGGCTTATTGCACTGTGAACTTCTGCAGCCTGACCGGATTCTTCTAAACCTGTCTGTCCCTGCTCAAAATCTATCAGATCTTCGTTGCTTTGAGCCCAGTTTCCTTTCCCTATCTGCTCTTGTTCAGGTTCTCTTATTGTCTCTTCTTCTTGTCCCTGAACTGCTTCTTCTTCACCTATCTGATCTTCTTCAATTTCTTCCAAATTTGTTTGACTTCTTGTTCTGTGGTAAACTTCGGAAACTTCTACCACCGGTATCCAGTCCTGACTTGTGCTCGGTTGTTCTTCTTCAGCTTCTCTTGAATATCGAGCCTGAGATTCCTCGGCTGGACAACCTTCAGCTTCCTCAGTGATTGATGCTGTCTGAGGATTTTCTTCTTCAGGATCTGGTACTCTTTTGGTGTGGCTTACGTGAATACAGTTAGGAAATCTTGCACACTTCACTGCTGTGTTGGTGGTTAGTATGACTTGACAAGGACTGCTCCATCTGGGTGATAGACACGTTTCTCTGGTGTGATTCTTCACTACCACCCAGTCACCAGGATTCAGATCATGTTCTTGTTCGGGCTGTCTGGAAACTGCGTCTTCTCCAACCTGGTGAGAGACAGAACGCACTAGGTCAGCCAGTCCTTTACAATAGTCCAGAACCATATCATCAGATATATTCAGTAGTTTGTTTGTGGGAACATGTGTTTGTCTCATTGCTCTTCCCATCATTATTTCGTGAGGGCTCAATCCTGTGTTTCTGTCAGGTATGCTTCTGAGTCCCATTAAAACAAGTGGCAATGCATCTGGCCATTCTAATGATGTTGAGGCACACATCTTTCCCAATCTTGAC
Source organism: Calotriton arnoldi (assembly GCA_963921515.1). Taxonomy (NCBI): domain Eukaryota; kingdom Metazoa; phylum Chordata; class Amphibia; order Caudata; family Salamandridae; genus Calotriton; species Calotriton arnoldi. Next base: position 728,491 of record CAWUFW010001681.1, on the reverse strand, counting down.
TTTATAGTGCCATTCAATTGTTCAACCACTCCAGAAGCTTCTGGACGATATGCACAGTGCAGTTTCTGTTGGATTTGGAATGCTTCACAGATTATTTGGATCACTTCACTGTTAAAATGTTTTCCTCTATCTGATTCCAAAGTTACTGGGAAACCAAACCTAGGAATAAGCTCCGTAGCAACAGTTTTGCGACTGTAATGCTATCATTTCTTCTGGTAGGGTAAGCCTCCACCCACTTTGAAAACCGACATACTATGACTAGTACATATTTCAGCCCTCTGCATGGTGGTAACTGTATAAAGTCGAACTGGAGTCTTATAAAAGGACCCTCTGCCTTTCCAATTTTTCCAAACCCAATTATTTTTTTCCTCCCGGGATTGTGCATCTGGCAAGTTAAACACCTTTGGCAAAGACTCTCTGCAACCGCCCTGAACTTAGGATTATACCAGTTTTGTCTGAAGAGCCTAATCATTGCATCTCTCCCTATGTGTGTGTCTCCATGATGCATTCTAGCCATTTGTGAGAGTAGACAATCTGGCATGACTGGTCTGCCATCAGCACTGATCCACACTTCATCATCTCGTCTCTGGGAACAACCTACTTTGATCCACAAATTCTTTTCACTTTCATCCACTTCATCTTGCAGTCTTTTAACATCATTCCATGTTTCAGGCGGCATGTACAGCATAAGTTGGCAGCTGATTCCCATTCTTTCCACCCTCTTATTGACTGACAATCTATTTTTGGCACAATGTTGAGCCACCAGATCTGCGTATCTGTTGCCGACTACCACCCAGTCATCTCCTGACTGATGTGCGGCACATTTCACCACAGCCAATTCTTTTGGTGATTGTATTGCTTCCAGCAATTCCTTTACAAACTGTCCATTTTTAATGGGGGATCCTGAAGAAGTCAGGAAATCCCTCTGCATCCATAGTTGGCCAAAATCATGCACAACCCCGTAACCATATTGGCTATCTGTAAATATAGTTACTTTTTGATTCCTCCCAATTTTGCAGGCTTTTATCAATGCAATCAATTCAGCTACTTGTGCAGATTTGACTCCTGGTAAATAGGATGCTTCAACTATTCCAGTTAATTCACATACCGCATAGGCAGCAGTTAATTTACCATCTTCATGTCTTTGACATGAACCATCAACAAATAGCTCCCTGTCTGGCTTTTTAAGAGGCTGTTCCTCAATATCTGGGCGTGGTTTTGTGCATAATTCTGTAATCTGTAAACAATCATGTTCATCTTCTTCATCATCTTTAATTCTCTCATGATATGGGTCTGGTAGTAAGGTTGCTGGATTTATTATAGTACACCTTACCATGGTCACATTTTCAGCACCCATTATGATTCTTTCATATTTAGTCAGCCGACTAGGAGTAAGATGCTGAGTTCGTGTTCTTGTCAACAGAATCACAACCGCATGTGGAACATACACCTTTACAGGATGTCCCATCACAATTGATTCACTTTGTTCAATGCTCAAACAAGTAGCCGCCACTGCTTTTAAGCATCCTGACAACGCGGCTGCTACTGGGTCCAATGTAGCAGAAAAATATGCTATAGGACGTCTGTCTAATCCGTGCCTTTGAGTTAGGACAGAAAGTGCACAATTTTCTGTTTCATGACAGAATAATGCGAATTCTCTTTTATAATCTGGCATGCCTAGGGCTGATGCTGAGCACAGAGCATTTCTCAATTTTACAAAAGCTCCTACACTTTCATCATCCCATTCAACAGGATCCTTTGCTTTCTTTTTCGTCATCTTAATTAAAGATTTAGCTAGTAGGGAAAATCCTGGTATCCATTGCCGACAGTAACCTACTATTCCTAGGAACATTCTTACTTGTCTTTGGGTTACAGGCATTTGCATTTTCTTTATTAATTTTACCCTTTCAGAGGTTACTCTTCTTTTTCCCCTCTCAATTTGGTGTCCCAGATACTTAACAGCTGTTGTACAAAACTGCAACTTTTCAGGTGAGACTTTATGCCCTTCTTCTGCCAAAAGTTTTAATAATGCTATGGAATCAACAACACAGTCCTCTCTGGTGTTCGATGCCACCAATAAGTCGTCGATATATTGCACTAGGACTGAACTTCCTGGCATCACTAGTTTCTCAAGGCACTTTTTCAATATTTGATTGAAAATGGAAGGACTTTCTGTGTACCCCTGAGGAACACGATTCCATACATAGACCTTGTTCTCAAATTTAAATGAGAAAAGATATTGGCTGTCTGGATGCAATGGTATTGAAAAGAACGCTTGACACAAATCAATTACGGTGAACCATCCTGCACTCCACGGAATCTGGTATAGGATTACTGCAAGATTTGGTACTATGGGACAACATGGTTCTACAATCTTATTTATTTTCCTCAGGTCCTGAACAATACTATATTTTCCACTAGGTTTCTTTAATCCCATTATTGGTGAATTACATGGGCTACTCATTACTTCTTTTAGTATGTTTTGTTCAACCATTCGATCGATTTCTTCAATGACTCCTGCTTTTACTTCTGCACTCATTCTGTATTGTCTGGTATTTGGGAAAATTGCACCTTCCTTTACAGTAATTTTAACTGGGTCTATTTTAGCCATAAGTCCTACTTCTTTTCCTGTGAAATCCCAAACTATGGGGTTTACTGTGCCTTTTAATTCTTCTGGCAACTCGTCTTTTGTTATTAATGAAAACATCTCATCTACTTCTGTACCCTGTTTTGCAATCATAATTTTATATACATGGTCTTCATCTGGTGTCTGAACTGCCACACCATCCGGTGTGCAGAAAATTGTACAATTCATCTTGCACAACAAATCCCTACCTAATAAGTTTACTGGACTAGAATCACACACTACAAATTGATGCATTTCTCTGAAATTTCCGATTTTAACTTCCATGGGTTCGGTAAGAGGTGTTCTAATCCGCTGATTAGCTACCCCCACTACTTGGATATTTTCACCAGAGAGAGGAAGGTCGGGAATGTCTGCTGTTCTTACAGTAGACCTGGTAGCACCAGTGTCCAAAAGAAAAGTAATATCATTACCTTTCACATTTCCTTCAACATATGGACCTGACTGGTCTACCGGTAGGGATGCGCCAAGTACGCACTCCTTCTCCCCCTCTCCTAGGCACCGTCATGAACTGTTTTGACAGAAATCGTCCTGAAAAAGAAACTGTGATGTTATATAATCATTCTTACCACTTCCTCCTTGATATCCGATGTCTGTACCATGCTTTGCTCTGCTTACATTACCCTGAATAGGTGCAGGTGGCAACTGACTCTGAGGATTTACACCCTGCTGTGAGTCATTCTGCGTCTGTGGATTTAAATTTTGATTTGGACCATTTTTATTCCGAATCTTTTTACATTCATCCTTCCAATGCCCCAATTTTCTGCATCCATGACAAGGAAATTTCTTTTTAGCTTCTTCTCTACTCATTCGTCCTCTAAATTTTCCACCATTCCCAGTATCACCATTCGTTCCAGAATCTTTTCCTGGATTTTCACTTGGATTTTCCAAATTAATTCCCTGTTTCTCAGCCATTTTCACCTGAGCCCACATCACTTTTTCCTGCAATTTCTTGTGTCTATCCTCAATATCGTCTCCACAATATTTTGCATACTTCAAAATCTCATCAATGGGCTTTCCCTGCCAACACAGCATGTGTTGTTTAATCATCTGACAAATCTCTGGCTTCAAACCGTAAACAAATCGATACACAAACTGACTCATGTTCTTGTCTCCAATGTCCTCAAATCCACTATACTGTTTAAATACCTGCAATAAACGCTCATAGTAGGAATGCACCGATTCATTAGCTTCTTGGGTAGTTCGATCTATTTTTACCCAATCTGTTTCTTTCGGGGGTATTTTCCCTTTCAGGTAAGTTATCACCTGCTGATACTTTTTCATCACTTCATTTGACGGGGCACCTGTTTTCGGATCTCTAGGATGTTCGTCACTTGGCCAATCCACTGTGATTTTGCAAACTGTCCATAAATCGGCAGGTACCACTATGTCAAACAAACCACCCAAATCCTTCAACAATACCTTCGACACCTTCACAAACCTGTCAACCTGCTTGTACCATTCAATTGGTTTTTCTCTCAACTTTGGAAAATCATTCGTAAATGACAAAATATCCTGTCTGCTCCATGGGACATGTACATATCCTCCTCCCGCAACTTCTCGCATTGGATACATTTGATCTGCTTTCCCTGTTTCCTTCATCACATATTCAGATGCTGTTCTACTTGTTCGTGCTTCTTCCTTTTTCTTGGCCCACCTAGTTCTCCATTTATCTAGGTCTCCCCATTTTTGCAAAATTAACATTAATTCTCTTATTTGCAATCTTCTTCCAGAGGCATTTAAATTTTCTAAATCTTTGTCTGAAAATTCTGCTCTATAGGGTTTCTGTAGTACTTTTGATCTCCCTATTTCTATTCCCATCTGTAGTGCTAAATTGGATAATTTTTCATGAAATAACCTTACATTTCTGGTGATACTCCTGCACAGGAACAATAATTCTTCATCATCGTAAGTATTTAAGCGTTCTAGTCCTACATTTCCTGCTATTATTTCTTCTAATTCGACTTTCAATTTATGAATGTCTATTATTTTCGGAGGTGTGCACTGTTTAACTGACCCTTGTACCCATTTTTCTAAATCTTCAGGTGTTACTATGGTGGCACGTTTTGCTCCAGATGAAGTTATTAAACTTACATCTTTTGAACATCCAGGTACATCTTTTCTGGGAGTGCTATTTACAGTACCTCGAATAGGCAAGTCCATGAGTGATATTGTGGATTCACAGTCACTAAATTGATCCTCAATTATAACTGGAGTTTCAGGTTTGGGATTATTCACAGGAGTAGGTGCAAGTATCGGTGGAGGACAGCTTCCCTGAGTACCATATAATGGAACTACTGGACCAATTGTTACAGGTATGGTCAATGAATCAGGATGTACTTTTATCTGTGTTATTTTCTGTATTAATTCTGCTCTGGTCTTCTCTAGGGCTTCCCTTTCTTTGTCATGAAGTATTCTACTAGGGGTAAATTCATGCATTACCTGTGGCACTAATGGAGTTTTTATCGGTGGTGCACTTGGGGTGCATCCACTTGTTCCTTCCTGATATGGTGGAGGGTTTCTTAACATTTCCTCCATAAATTCATCTTCAGAGTCATCATTTCTCATTAAATGTTTTGTCTTTTCTGTGCATTTACTTCCTAATTTCTCCTCTGCTGTTAACAATGGATATAATCCTTCTGTAATCATTGCCCTTCTCCATTGTTTCATCTGACCGTCCCTAGACTCATGTAGATTCCTGGGAAAAAATCCTCGATAACCCCTATTACTCCTAGATCGGTCACGCTCAAATGCCTCGGTTTCCCATTCCTCTAAGGCTTCGTATTGAGTTAATCTAGGTCTGGGTTCTAAGTCATTCATCCTCAATCTCAAATTTTGAAGAATTCTTCCATTGAAGGTACCATTCTCGGGAAATGCTAGTATTCCATCATTTTTTGTATATTCTATCCAATTCTCCATCCATACACAAGTATGATAACCTCTCTCCATCATCATGAATGAAGCGGGCGTTTTAGCTGGTGGAATAATAATTCCTTCTCTAGTTTTGATTGGTTTGTCCTTTTTAAAATAATTCTTGATCTTTTGTAAAAATGACATTTTTCTCCTTTCTCAGTACATCTTGGGTAAGTACCGATGTATAAAATTATATTCTGCAAAGCCTAAATATCTCCTATCCTGACGAATTCCTGTTAAAGTCGGATCGCGTTTTAACATGCAATCCTTAACCACTAAGAATTTCGCTTCTATGATTTTGACCAATCAAATGTCTGCTATCTTTTATTTCCGAGCCAATCCATGCGCGGCCTTTTGGTGACGTTTGTCTGTCAACCCCTCCTTTACAATCTGCCCTTTCCTGTCCTTGCTGGTTCAACCAATCCCAGCGCGGCACCTGTGACGTCAGTACTACTCCTGACTACTGACCCCTCCTTTACAAGGGTCTTTCCACACCCGCTGATTCAACCAATCCCAGCGCGGCGTTTTGTGACGTCAGCTCCCTCTCCGGCAACTGACACTCCCTTTACAAAAATTTACGCAAACTTATTTTCTCTACAATTCTTAATTTCAGTAACAACATAAAACATTCGCTATCGTGCCAGTTTCTTCTAAATTCGAAAAGATAGTTTTCTCTCACACTTAGTAAAACCTTTCCGTTTAGTAACATATACTACGAGTAAAACCCTTCCGTTTACTCTTCACACAAGCTCCAGAAGTACCTGTTACTTCTTCAATGTTACCCTTTCTGGTGATATAACATCAAATTTTCGCCAGCGTACTCTTTTGCTATTACTCACACGCATAGAGTCCCTAATGAGTACTGAAAGTCCTGCTTAACTTTTCAGTACTATTTCTGCCTGGCAGATAACCTCACTGCAGTATGGCTTCCACTTACCATCCGCTATTCCTTTTACCCCGGGGATTCTAGACAACATAAAACAAACTTCGAATATACGGATGTTAGTTCATAAAAATAAAATTCTCATTACCCAATTAACAAAGAGTAACCATCCTCTGATTACCAGAAAACTGATCCAGCGCGATATTAGCAAACAGCATTCATACACAAAACACTCACTTGGGCCCATACATTCATACTACGCTAATACTTACGCTGGGTTTTATCAGTAGTTACTCTTTATCAAAATCCCTGCTACCAATTACCTTCTGAATGAAGAGTAATGACTTACCAATGAATCCTTTGCTAATTGGGAAGTTTAAAATGAGTGACATTCATTATAGTACATAATCCTGAAATAACCACTGAGTCAGGAAGTTTTAAAATGTTTATCTAAAGATTTAGCAGAGTAAAATACAGAACCACACGGTACTTAATCGCAATACCCAAGATGAAGCATAGAATAATTATTACTAATTAATGACGGTTCCTCAGGAAAGGAGAGGATAGAGACAGCAGCGCAACTAAAGGTTGCATTATATTTACCTAAGTGCGAGAACCAAACCCCTTGGCCAAGGAGTTGGAAAGAATAGGACCCAGGAAGGATGAAGAGCAAAGACCTCCTCCAGGATCAGGACAGGACCGGTGACCTCTCTACAACGACGCCTGCGTCGTTCCCCTCTCTGATACTCGACTTCTCCTCGATTCTCCCGTGCCTTCCTTCTAATGGACTCCGCCGTACCCTCCTCAGGACCTCTCTGGACAGCGGTTCAGTCTGCAATCGATCAGCTTGGCAGTCTGGAGCTAGAAGCTAACTAATTAGCTAATTCTATATCTATTATACCCTTCTACGCCCATGTACCTCCTCTTAATGTTGCTGAAATATGGAACCACTACTTCTGATTGGACATATTGATTTGTCTTGAATTCTGAAGCCTATTGTTTTTAAACTACCGCCCCTTCAATTTAATACATTTGCTTTATTTCCCACCCATCTCACGACAAAATTAACAATTTATTCATATAAAATGTTGCGTTTTGACAAGAACATTTTGGTATGTAGTGGTGTCGGCCAGCAGGTCATGGCCTTGGGTGATGTCCAAGTTGACTTCATCTTTTTGTTTCTGGTCTGCCACTGCAGGGCGCATGTGCGAAATCTTTGTCACACGAGCTTTCAGTTCACCAAACCCAGGCCCAAGTTTACGAACTAATAAAAGTCAAAGAAGAAAACATTAAAATCACAAATAAAATGTTTCACTGTATGCCCACTCTTTCTACTCTATTCCCATTTAATTATAACTTCTATCCCGCATTAGTAGCGTTAGAGAAACGACAGTTTAATAATGACATGAGAGCAAGCTGAAGCATGTGAAAACATCAAGCAGCCATTTTAAAGCACACTGCGCAGAAGCAGAAATTTCCCACCAAGCAAAGAGAGACGTCACAACACGTGATATGGTGGAGACATGCGCAGATAGTTTCCCACGCTTTAGCGGCCATTTTAGATTACGGACAAGCGTTATTCATTAGTAAAACACATAGGCAAGCATCCTTTCTATTTGTGTAGTGTATGCAATGATTAATAGAGACAATACAAGTTTAATAAATTAATACTATGAGGAGGATTGTATACAAGCAAGTTTCGTTTATGAAACCTTGCTCCATCAGTGGGGTCATCGATGTTCACCCTGGTCCTCCGCCCCTCACCGGCCCTCAAGCCAGTCCACAGCATCCTCTGGACGGTCAAAGAACCAGACTCTACCATCCGCTTCCACCCGGAGCCGAGCCGGGAACAACATTGCGTACTTCACCCCTTTGTCTCGCAGTTTCTTTTTGATGGCCAAGAAGGATCTCCTACGCTTCTGAACAGCCAAGGTGAAGTCTGGAAAGAAGGAGATTTCTGCGTTGTCGCAACGAAGCGGAGGAGCCCTCCGAGCAAACTGGAGGATAACATCCCTATCCCGATAGTTTAGCAGGCGAGCTAGGATCGGTCTGGGCGGCGCTCTTGGCTTTGGTCGCCCGCCGGGGACCCTATGCGCCCGCTCAATGACGAAGATCTTGGATAGACCCTTAGGCTGGAGGTGGTTGAGGATGAGATCTTCCACGAACAGGTCCGTGGCCTGCCCCTCCGCTTTTTCGGGAACTCCAATTATGCGCACATTGTTTCGTTGAGTGCGCCTTTCGTAGTCGTCGAGTCTTTCTTCCACATGTTTCCGAAAGACTTGCAGGTCTATTACCTCTCGCTGCAGCTGGGAGGTGTCTTCGACCAGGCTGGATGTCGTGAGCTCCAGTTGTTTGACCTTCTCCCCGATTTTAGTGAGGTCCGCCCTGAGGAGAGGTACCTCCGTCGCAATGGCGTCCGTCCGCTGTTCCAAGGACACCCGTACACCGGAGATGGCGTCCATCACATCCTGCAATGTTAGTTCCGCGGCCGCCCCTCCATACTCTTCGTCGCAACTGCAGCGTTTCGTGAATCGGGAGGGGGGGGGTCGCCTTCGAGTAAGCGTATTTGTCGTGGTTGTTGGATTGCACTGTCTTTTGGCCTCTGGTCCCTGACATCCCAAGTGCTGCGTCACAGCCCACGGCGTCCCCGGCACCACCACCGGCTGCCACTCGTCGCAGGCGCTGTCTTGGCGTGCTTCCAAGGGCCCCCGGGGGCCATACGCACTGGAGAGGGGTGCCCCCTCCGCAGACCAGGCCAGTAGGGCAACACCCCCAACGGTCTCAGTCAGGTGGGACCCGCTAGCCCGGACGACAGATGACCAGAAATGACAGAGGGCACCGGGCCCCTTCCTCCAGCCACCAGTAAGCAAACGCGATGCAAGGACCCCCAGCAAGCCCCAGTCCGCACCACGCTCCAACCCCGCACCAACGGGCATACCCGGGCCACAGGCAGTCTCTGGGTCCCAATTCGTCAGTCCAACCGGAGCTCGCTCTCCTCCAACGCCTCTGGGAACACTGCCGGGCACTCCTAGGGTGGGCCACAGGAAGGATGGTGTCTCCCTGGTGGGCCCGCCTAGGGAAGCGTCGCGCTGTGCCACACCATGCGCTCGCCTCCTCTGCTCAGCCACTGCTTCCGCTCGCACCCACCTTCAACGCCACTGGGGACACTGCCGGTCACTGCAAGGATGGGCCACAGAAAGGATGGTGTTCCCCCGAAGGGGCCGCCCAGGGGACCGCCGTGTTGCGCGTCACCATACACGGGTCGCCTCTACCCAGCCACTGCTCTCGTTGGGCGCGTTCGCACCCACCTCCAATTATGCAGTCGGAGGCCCGGGGGCTCACCCGCACACCCGGGATCAATGCAGGGATGCGCCTCTCGTTCCCGCCGCACGCGGGTCTCTACGCCTCCAGGCAGGCAGTAGGCCGCAACCACGGCCTCTCGTGAGCGGACAACAGCGAGATCGGGCCGCCACGCCCAGCGTCCCGGTATCTCGGCTCCCGACCGGAGCCACGGGCCTCGATGTTTCGCACGGCTCGCGTCCGCTGTCGCAGCTCGCAGTTTTTCGTGTCGGTTCGGGCCAGATTCAGCGGGGCTGCGCACGTCTTCGGAGCCGCCGCAAGGGCCGGATAAATGTGCCGGATTGTCAGGGAAGGTTCACTGGAGCTGGAGCCCTATGGAGAAGCGGCCATTTCCTCTCGCTGCCAAGCCACGCCCCCAGCAGATGATATTTTTAAATGATACTGAGCAACAGACTTCCTGTCTTGGAATAGCCAAGAATAAGGATTTGAACACAACTCGGATTCCAACACCATCATATGCCAAGGGTAATTTTACATCACAAGAAGGGTTTACAATAGATGACATTTTACAATACAATAGATCAGACCGCAGTTGGAAGGAATGGTTGGTTTGGTCCACAGACACAAACAGATGTCAGGGAAAATACCCATGCCACCCAAAAACCCATACTCTCCCTAATAATACCCCTGCCACCTAAAACCCATACCATTCCTAAACCCTAAAAATACACTTGCCACCCAAAAACCCATACCCACCCTAAACCCTAAAAATACCTTTGCCACCCAAAAACACATACCCACCCTAAACCCTAAAAATACTCTTGCCACCCAAAAACCCATACCCACCCTAAACCCTAAAAATACCCTTGCAGCCAAAAAACCCATACCCACCCTAACCCCTAAAAACACGCTTGCCACCCAAACCCCCTCAAACCCTAAAAATACCCTTGATATCCAAAAACCCATACCCACCCTAAACCCTAAAAATACCCCTGCCACCCAAAACACATACATAATGTGTAACATAACATGTGTATTTGTAAAGCGCACGTTCACCCCTAATCGGGTATCTTGGTACTGAATAGCAGAGGTTTATTGTTACCCAACTCAATGGTACTCATTTTATTGACCTCAGATGGATGAAAGGCTGAGTGGACCCGCTGGGATTTGAACCTGTGACCATGAGGTCGAACACAGGCCCCTTAATCCACTGAGCCACCAGACCCGGCATGACCCACCCTAGACCCTAAAAATACCCTTGCCATCCAAAAACCCACACACACCCTAAACACTAAAAATACCCTTGCCACCCAAAAACCGACACTCACCCCAAACCCTAAAAATACCCTTGCCACCCAAAACCCACACCCACCCTAAACCCTAAAAATACCCTTGACACCCAAAACCCAAACCCACCCTAAAAATACCCTTGCCACCCAAAAACCCACACCCACCCTAAACCTTAAACTTCCCTTGGCACCCAAAAATCCACACCCACAATTCTAAAAATACAGTTGCCACCCAAAAACCCACAACCACCTTAAACCTTAAAAACACCCTTAATGTAACATATAAAAATATATATTACCTACTGGCGGTCGCCAGTAGGTGGTTGTAGTTAGGATGTAGTTTCCATAGGAAGAGCGTTTTTTTATTTACCAATAACTTTGGCGCTGTTTGACAAATCCTAACGAAATTTTAAAAACTAATACGACGCTCACTTCAGCTGCAGTCTTTTCGGGGTGATCTGACTAGCGGGGCCTGAGAAAAAGGGGGGGTCCCAAAATGCTTTTTCCCCTTGTTAATTCCCATAGGACCCTCAGACACGGCTACGGCCCGAACTGCTCAACCGAATTACACCAAATTTGGCAGATAGGTAGATGTTGGTCCAGGGAAATGCCTCTTTGTTATTTGGAGTAAATCCGTTCAATAGTTTTAAAGATATTAAACAAAATCCAAATTTGTATATCTGGGGACACAGAGGCACCGCAACCCCTCCTGATCTCGTGCTGAGATCTGATTGGCTGCCAATACTTCCAACCAAGAAGTGTTGGCAGCCATCTTGGGACTTGGCTTGAGCCGAGTTCCAGGAAAAACATTTAAATAAAAGAAAAGGGGGATGGGTAGAAATACCCTGACCCCCTAGGCCTCTCGAGGGGGGGGGTTCCCACAGGGGCCCCGCAGGGCCGAAAAAGCATTTTTTAACAAAGGATTTCAGCATGATCCGCAGAAAATGTAAAAAAAAAAACAAAGCATGGGCTGCTGCGCTTCGTTAATTGTCGAACCCCGGGTGGGCCAGGTCCCGGGGGCATTTTTGAAATAAAGGAGGGGGTGTGCATAGCCCCCCTCCTCCTAGGGTTTATTATGCCCCGAGGACCACCACATCCTGGGGCTTGATTAATTATTAATGGAGGGCCTCTTGGACCCCCCCGGACCCTGGTACCATCTTTCAAAAAACAAATCGGGGTGGCCTCGAGGACAACCCGTGCCCTTGGGACCACCACCTCCTCTGGCTTATGCAGTCTATTGGGGGAGTTCTCAGACCCCCCTGGCCTTGGGGACCACCAATTCCCCGGGACCATGCAGCCCCTCTCCCAATTATTTTACAAAGTAGATGGCACTCTAGGGTTGTGGTGGTCCCCATGGCCTGGGAGGGGGGCACTGAGGACCCCTCCCGGGCCGTTCTCGGCCCTGAGGAATGCCACCTTCCTGGGGCAGGCCCTACAATAAGAAAGGAGGGGGGCCATATGGCTCCCTTTCTGGAGCAATCGATGGCCCTGGGGACCACCACCCCCCGGAGCCGGCTCCTGCTATGGGGACATATGGGGACACCCCTGGGACTCTCCTGGGACATAGCTGTTTGCTACAGCTCACCCCAAGCCATAGCAAACTGTGCTCCGCTTCTAGCAAGCGAGAGCATAAAAAATGCTCTTGCTTGCTTGAAGCGGAGCACAATTGCTTTGACAGAGGGAGCTGCATGTTCAGCAGCTACCCTCTGTCAAAGCAATGCTGGCTCCCGCAGGAGGCGGAGAGCTGGCAGGGAGCATGGGGGCCTTGAGGCTCCCCCGCGGTCCCCAACACTTCTGAGTAGGCGCCCTGGGTGGGACCAGGGCACCCACAACAGAGGCCAGGCCCTGAGGGATGGGGTCCCCATGGCCAAAATCAGCCCGGGAGGGGGTTGCGTAGCCCTTCTCCCCTTATTTAAAAACTTTTTTAAAAAGAGGCCAAGCTTCGTTGGGTTTGGGTCCCTGGGGCCGAAATTGGCCGGGGGGGGGGAGCGCACGCCCCCCAACCCCCATTCAAAAAAGTAATCGATAAAAAAATGTTAATAAATGCCGGACCCCAGGTGATAGGATCCTCTCCCCCATTCAAAAAGGCCTGGCCCCGGGGATGGGGTCCCCAGGGCCCAAATTGGCCCAGGGAAGAGGGGCCACGTGGCCCCTCTCCTGTAATAAATGAAAAAAAATGCCGGACTGGCAAGTTGCTAGAGGCCCTGTTCCATTCTCCACCACTCTGCAGATGTGCCCCCTGGCGCACTGCTGGTTGGAGGATGACGTCCCCTTGGCTCCAGAGGGTCCTTGGGTGCCAACAAGCCCTCCTGTTACCTCCAGTAAGTCCCACACAGTGGGATTGCTGAGAGGTCTTTGGAGGCCATGCCCCCTTTCTCCACTACTCTGCAAATGTGCCTCCTGGTGCACTCCTGGTTGGGGGATGAAGTCCCCTTGGATGCTGAGGGTTCTTTGGGGCTAACATTCCCTCCTGTTACCTGCAGTAAGTCCCACAGAGCGTGATTGCGGAGAGGACTTCAGAGGCCACCCCCCCTTTCTCCACCACTCTGCAAAAGCACCTGATGATGCACTGCTGGTTGGGAGATGAAGTCCCCTTGGCTCTAGAGTGTCCTTGGCAGCCAACAAGCCCTCCTGTTACCACCAGTAAGTCCCACACTGCAGAATTGCTGAGAGGTCTTCGGAGCCCATGCCCCCTTTCTCCACCACTCTGCAAACGTGCCTCCTGGCGCACTGCTGGTTGGGGGATGAAATCCTCTTGTATGCTGAGGGTTCTTGGGGGCCCAGAACCCCACCTGTTACCTCCAGTAAGTCCGACACAGCAGGATTCCTGTGAGCTGGTCGGAGGCCCGCCCCCTTTCTCCACCACTCTGCAACTACTGCTTAAAAAACCATAGAAGTTCACTTAAAAGACCAAAGGTTACAGGGAAGTGATAGTTAGGAAATAGAATTTGAAAAACCTTAGAAATTCACTTAAAAAAACAAAGGTTACAGGGACGTTATAGTTAGAAAATAGAATTTAAAAAAACCTTGGAAATGCACTGAAAAAAACAAAGGTTACAGGGACGTTACAATTAGGCTCTGATTTCACTTGTAAAAACCATAGAAATTCAGCAGTTATAGTTACCTGAGCTAACTATAACTTACGCCCCTGCAATGCACTACTTATGACCTCACCTATTACACCACTCATGACTTGGTCTGTGACATCACTAATGACATCTCAAATGACATCGCTCATGACATCACTGATGAAATCATTCACAGAACCACTCACACATCCACTCACACCCCCATACTATCTCTTGTAGGCCAACTCACACACCCACACAACCACTCACATACCCATTCACTGACCCCTACCAGTACTCACACACCCAGTCACTCCTCCATAGAGCCACTCACACCCACTCACTCACTCATACAGCCAATCACACAACCATTCACTCACCCATACAGCCACTGAGCTACTCACACACCCACTTATTCACCTAGTCACTCACACACCCACTCACTCACCCAAACAGCCTCTCAACACAGCCACTCATTCATCATACAAGCACTCACACACACCCACACAATCACTTATATACCCATTCTCACATCCATGCAAGCACTCACACATCTGCTCACCCACCCATACAGCCATTCACAGACAATCAATCTGCAATACAGCCACTCACACACCAACTCACTCAACCAAACACCCACTCAAACAGCCATTAACTTACCCATACAGTCATTTACACACCCAGTCACTCACTCAGACAGCCATTTAAACACCCACTCACTCACCCATAGTCACTACACACCCACTTACCCTCCCATAGAGCCACTCACACCACTACTCACTCACCCATACAGCCACTGACACACCCACTCACTCACCAATACTTCCACTCACACAGCATCTCACTCACCCACACAGCTACTCACACCCTCACTTATATACCCATACAGCCACTCACACACTCATACACACAAGGATACATACAGTCACACAGCCACTCACATAATATATGTTAGAAGTAGAATCGCTCAGTAGTAGTGCACCTAGTATACTAATTTAACTTTTGTAGTAGGTTAGTATATAGGTTTAACACCCATAAAGTCTTAAAAACACTCTCACTTGATGATGTCATTTGAGATGTCATCAGTGATGTCACTGACCATGTCATGAATGATGTAATATGTTAGGTCGTAAGCAGTGCATTACGGGGACATCGGTTATAGTTAGCTCAGGCAACTATTACTGCTAAATTTCTATGGTTTTGTACCAGTGAAATATGAGACTAACTATAACGTCCCTGTAACCTTTGGGTTTTTTCAGTAAAAAAAAATATATATATATATGTGCCGTCCTTTGGTGTGCCGCGTATTTCTTTGGGAATGGTCCGGAGAGATTCATTATATATATGTATATATATTATCTACTGGCGGTCGCCAGTATATTATAGTTAGGACCTATTTTCCATAGGAAATCCGCAACATTCTATTCCCAATAACTTTGGCGCCGGTTGACGAATCTTCACAAAATTTTCAAAACTCGTGGGGCGCTCCGGTCCGCTCCTATCCTGAAAGTCTCGGGGTGATTCGTCAAGTGGGGGGCCGAGAAAAAAGGGGGGTCCCAAAACGTGTTTTCACCATGCAATTTTCCATAGGAACCCGCAGCTACAGCCCGAACTGCTGAACGGAATTACACCAAATTTGGCAAAAAGGTAGCCCTTGGTTCAGAGTCGTGCCTTTTGGTTAAATGGTGTAAATCCGTTCAGTAGTTCCTGAGAAAATCAAAAGTAAAATCACATATATATCTATGGCCGCGGAGGATCCGCGCATCCTGCGCGCACCCTCCCGATCACGAGCTGTATGCTAATTGGCTGTCAACACTCCAAACCAGGAAGTGTTGGCAGCCATCTTGTTCCTCGGTAGAACCGAGGCACAGAAACAAGTGCGCAAAACGCAAAAAGGGGGCAGGGTAGAAACACCCTGACCCCATAGGCCTGCTTAGGGGGTCCCACAAGGACCACCAGGGCCAAAAAAAGCATTTTTTTTTTTTTAAATCGGCGGGATGCGCGCAGGGTGCGCGGATCCTGCCGTGGAAAAAAAAAACGCGCTTCTTTGTGATTTGGCCCCCGGGTGGGCAAAGTCCCGGGGGCATGCGGGGGTTAATTGAAAAATTGTGTGGGGGGGCCTCTAAGGCCCCCCCAAGCCCCGGGGACCACCACCCCCGGGGCTTCTTTTTTTTAATTAAATTACCTGTGTGGGGGGGGCTCGAGCCCCCCCACACGCCCCGGGGACCGCCACCTCCCCGGGGCACTAAGAATTTAAATGTGGGGGTCCGTTTCGGACCCCCCGAGCCCCGGGGACCACCACCTCCCCGGGGCTTTGAACATCTTGGGAAGGGGGCTGCGCGGCCCCCTTCCTGGAGCCTGTGATGGCCCTGGGGACCACCACCCCCCAGGGCCGGCTCCTGCAGTGTCCCGGGGTGCCCACCCCTGGGACACTAGTTTGCTATGGCAGGGCGGGAGCCTCGCGGCTCCCGTCCTGTCATAGCAAACTTGCTTTGAATTTTGGAAGAGAGAGCTCTCTCTTCCAAAATTCAAAGCAAATTGCTTTTCCACACGGGGAGCTGCATCTTAGCAGCTCCCCATGTGGAAAAGCAATGCCGGCTCCCGAGGGACGCGGGGAGCCGGCGGGACCGTGGGGGGATTGGGGTTCCCCCCACGGTCCCCAACGTAGAGGGCCAGCCCCGGGGGATGGGGTCCCCGGGGCTACAAGTGGCCCAGGAGGGGGGCAACGCAGCCCCCCTCCAAAACAATAAAAAAAAAAAAAGGCCATGCCCCGGGGGATGGGGTCCCCGGGGCCGATTAAGGCCTAGGGAGGGGGGCCACGCGGCCCCCTTCCAAATAAAAAAAAATAAAAAATAGGGGCAGGCCCTGGGGGATGGGGTCCCCAGGGCCAATAAATTAGAAAAAGAAGGGAGGCCACACAGCCCCCCTTCTTAAAAAAAAAAAAAGACCGGCATCGCGCCGGAGGCCACGCCCCTTCTTGTAGCACTCTGCAAACGCGCCCCTGGCGCGTTTGCAGATGGGGAACGATTCCCCTTGAATACTGGGGGTCCCTGGGGCCAACTAGCCCACCAGGAACCTCCAGTATGCGCAAGGGGCTGCGTTGCAGAGGTGTTCTGAGGCCACGCCCCTTTTTACACCTCTCTGCAACGCAGCTCTGTGGCGCTTAATGGAGGTAGCTGGTGGGCTAGTTGCACCCCAGGGACCTTCAGGATTCAAGGGGAGTTAATCCCCCGACTTAAAACGCGCCACGGGGCGTGTTTGCACAGTGGTGAAGGGAGGGGGCGGGGCCTGAGGTGACATGTGTGCAAACATGCCCTGTGGCGTGTTTTAAGTTGGGGGATTAAGTCCCCTTGAATCCTGAGGGTCCCTGGGGTCCAACTAGCCCACCAGGTACCTCCAGTAAGCGCCACAGAGCTGCGTTGCAGAGAGGTGTAAAAAGGGGCGTGGCCTCGGACCACCTCTCTGCAACGCAGGCCTGTGGTGCTTACTGGAAGTACCTGGTGGGCTAGTTGGGCCCCAGGGACCCTCAGGATTCAAGGTGACCTAATCCCCCAACTTAGAACGCGCCACGGGGCGCGTTTGCACAGTGGTGAAGGGAGGGGGCGGGCCTCAGGTGACATGTGCGCAAACACGCCCTGTGGTGCGTTTTAAGTTGGGGAATTAATTCCTCTTGAATCCTGATGGACCCTGGGGGCCAACTAGCCCACCAGGTACCTTCAGTAAGCACAAGAGTTGCATTGCAGAGAGGTGAAAAAAGGTGCGTGGCCTCGGAACGCCTCTCTGCAACTCAGCTCTTTGGTCCTAACTGTAGGTACCTGGTGGGCTAGTTGGGCCCCAGGGACCCTCAGGATTCAAGGGGACGTAATCCCCCAACTTAAAACGCACCACGGGGCCCGTTTGCACACGTCACCTCAGGCCCCCCCTCCCTTCACCACTGTGCAAACGCGCCCTGTAGCGCGTTTTAGGAGGTAGTTTTAATCCCCCTGCCCTATTATGTACTAGGGACTTACAGAGGAGGTCATGCTAATCACAGGGGTACCCCAACGCATAGTGTTCCCTAGTGTATGTAGGTGTTTTCACTGTATTCTAAGTGTCTTTTAGCATAGCACTGGCTCTGGTTAGTCAGAGTCAGTTACCACCAGTAGCCGTCTGAAAAAGTTGTGGGCACAGGATGATTTTGCAACAAGGGCTCTTTCTGCTCCTCTGTTGGTTCTTTCTGCACATCTTTTGCTTCTTCCTGCACTTTTCTTCATCTTTGTGGACTTCTGTTGCTTCTTTCTGCATTTCTTTTGCTTCTTTCTGTGCGTTTTTTCTTCTTTCTTCACATGTCCTACCTCTGTAGGCATAGTTAGAAACTAGCATTTAAAAAACCTTTGAAATTCACTTACAAAACCATAGGTTTCAGGCACGTTATAGTTAGAAATTAGCATTTAAAAAACCTTTGAAATTCACTGAAAAAACCATAGGTTTCAGACACGTTATAGTTAGAAATTAGCATTTAAAAAACCTTTGA
This sequence comes from Calotriton arnoldi, assembly GCA_963921515.1. Lineage (NCBI taxonomy): Eukaryota > Metazoa > Chordata > Amphibia > Caudata > Salamandridae > Calotriton > Calotriton arnoldi. Next base: position 709,881 of record CAWUFW010001681.1, on the reverse strand, counting down.
AATTCACTGAAAAAACCATAGGTTTTAGGGACAGTTATAGTTAGTTGGACATTTCACTCGTACAAAACCATAGAAATTCACCCGTTATAGTTAGTTCAGCTAACTATAACTCGCGCCCCGCAATGCACTGCTGATGACATCACATATTACATCACTCATGACATGGTCAGTGACATCACTGATGACATCTCAAATGACATCACTGATGACATCACTGATGACATCATCCATGTGATAATTTCATGCATCTTCTCACACCCTAATATAACTTTTGATACACCCACTGTAAATTACAGACTGCCATTCTCAAAACCATACACACTCCAATACCAATAACTACATAACAAATCACTGATTCTTAGGTCTACACACACACATCTACTCACTCACCCGTACAGTCACTCATACTTACAGTCACTCAGTACAGGACTATCATATGCACTCATACACCTATATAAACACTCACACACCGCCACTCATCCATAGAGGTACTCACACACCTAGTCAGTCATGCAAAAAATTAATCACACACCCATTTACTCACCTATACAGTTATACACACACCAGCTCACTTACTCATACAAATACTAGCACATTCTTACGCTCTTATACAATAACTGATACAAGCACAAACGCATCCATACAGCCACTCACAATCACACACTCTCACTTATAGCCATTTAAATACTCTAACACACATATATACTGCCTTTTACATATGTAGTTACTCGCACATGTACCACTGATATACATTCACTCACTAACACACCCATAGACACACTCAACCACCCAAGCAGTCTATCACAGATGCACTCTTCAAATCATGCACCCAGTGAATCACCCACTCACACATCTATGTACAGAGTCACACACCCCACCCACACAAACACTCAGGCACCCATACAGATACTCAGAGAACCAATCAATAACCCATATAGACACTCATGTAGCTATTCGCAAATCCATGCATCCACTTACACACCAACAGACAGACGGATACAGACATTCACACAGTTTAGTCACTAACCCATGCATTCAGTAAGATACGTTTTATCATTCACTTGTAGTCAGTCACGCACGTACTAAATCATCCATTCAGACACTTATACACTCACTCATTCTTCAATACGCCTTTCCCTATATATATTAAACATATTTAAACTTTACAGAATCACAGTCACTGGATGATGTCATCAGTGATGTCATTTGAGATGTCATCAGTGATGTCATCAGTGATGTCACTGACCATGTCATGAGTGATGTAATATGTGACGTCATCAGCAGTACATTGCGGGGCGCGAGTTATAGTTAGCTGAACTAACTATAACGGGTGAATTTCTATGGTTTTGTACGAGTGAAATGTCCAACTAACTATAACTGTCCCTAAAACCTATGGTTTTTTCAGTGTATGTGTGTGTGTATATATATATATATATATATATATATATATATATATATATATAATGAATCTCTCCGGACCATTCCAAAAGAAATACGCGTCACACCAAAGGACGGCACAAAAGTTTATTGTGCCCACAAACGACGCGTTTCGGCGAAGCCTTTATCTTGATGGTCCGGAGAGATTCATTGTATATTCACTAGCGGCTGCTGCCGCCGCTGCTGGCACCGGTGTCGTAAGGAGGAGGATTGGCTAAGGGCTGCAACTCTTTCAAATATATATATATATATATATATATATATCCAATCCAAAATAATGCGATCACTCGAAGGTTGTAGACAACAGCAGTTGTTTTAATTTACAGTTACGCGTTAAGCTCGCAGTGCGAGTGAAACGCGTAACTGTAAATTAAAACAACCGCTGTTGTCTACAACCTTCGAGTGATCGCATTATTTTGGATTGGATTTTGACTTTTGGCTGGCACGCTCCGCTGGTGATTGCGATCCTCTGCACAGACATGGAAAGACGGAAGGAGCAAAATACGGATGGATATATATATATATATAATACACTTACCTGCAAAATATATTTTTGTTGTAAAGGCATGCGTGGTAAAGGTATATTCGTTGTAAAAATATGCGTGGTAAAGACGCACGCATTGTAAAGCCTGTGTTGTAAAGGCATGTGTGGTTCCGACAGCGTTGTAACTGCTGTTTCCCACCCAAGCATACTCCAAATATTCCATTAGTGGAGCTAGTTTTGGTTTACGTTGTTGGTAATAGGTGTGTTTATTTGGCATATCATAATGTTTAGTGCCTTCTGTTACAGGAATGTGTTATAAAGCTATTAGCCTTTTTATTTTGTTTGCAAATTCTAGGTTAGTTGCATGTGCTATACTCAGGGTGGATTTTTTTAGGTGCCTTCATATGCTCTGGTTAAAGTGATAGTAGCACCTCTGAATTGCAGTTTGTGGGTAGATTTTAAGTATGGTCGAAATCATTGCCTACTCAAACTATAGGATGTTTTTTTTGTGGGTTCTAGTTGTTAGTTTGTTGTGTTACATGTGTTAGCATTTATTGTATATATTGTGTATATTTGACTTAATGGTGAAGGGCATAACTCAAAAGTGTCATCCCTCATCCATGTGTTAGGTTGCCTTAAAGCTAGATTATAATTGGTACCATAAATTATATTATCATAATTGAGGTTGTCAAACAGTAAAAAGGTGTGTTTTAAATGTGTGATTAGTAAGTGTTGGGATGTTTCTATATCCTCATATTGCTAGGTGCTACAGGTGTTTCCCTGCAGGTGGCTGTTCTATGTGTTCTGACAATTTATCTTTTTAGAGTTGGTATGCCAGGGAATTGGCTTATTGCATGTTCAGGAACGTATGGTATGGTAATAATATTTTTAAGTATCATTCCTGTTGGCTATTATGAGCTTTTACAAGCCTCTTTGAGATCCTATAAAAAATATTTCTGCCTTCTATTTCTAATATATTAGGAGGATAGTTTTGTTCCCTAATGCTTTAAACTATTTAATTTTTGGTGGTAACTGTGCCATAGCATAGATTTGAATAATATTTGGTGCATTGCCAGTGTGGCTTCTCACTAGTGGTGCTTTCCTTACCATAAGTACATCCTCTGTTATTTAATAACAACCTCCCTTTTTAGGATTTGGTGTATTTTGCTGATTTCAACATTTTATCTGTGGGTTTTAGAAAATATATGGTATTTAAAAAAACTATTTGTGACATATCTATTTCAACATTTTCACATCACAGGTGCATATTTTAACTTACTTCATTTTAGTTGTAGATTTTTGCTCTGCAGGTGTTGCAGTTATGTTTGATGTTATTTTTGGCACACTTTTCTTTTGTGGTAATCTATTGAGAGGAAGAAATATGTTAGCTGTGTTGGTTTATTTTTTAATTTAAAATTTAGTTATGAGTTTGCTAGTTTTACTTTTTTGAATCAGTGAAAGCGTTATTTTTACTTTAATTTTAGTTTTGTGCTTTGGTTGCAACATTGACTTTTGAGGTAGCTTTTTTGTACTTTGAGTAATTTGGTGTTATTGGCTTTATTTTATTTTCTTTTTTGTGTTTTCCCTTCTTGTAGTGGCTACACCTGTAATGGGGAGAAATAGACATGCAGCACAGTTTTAATTATTTCGGCCTCTCTAATAGATCAGCCCTCCACTTATTTCCTGTCGGTGGCGCCGGGCTCACCCAGTAGATTGCAATGCGCCTCCTGGCTAGTAGCAGTCCTAGTTGGGCAAACCTATATCTGATCTTGCTACCAGTGTCGAACTGTTAATTCAGACGCTATAACCATCATTGTTTTATTTAGAATTATGTCAGTTTTCCAGGGTTAGATATTTTAGTTTTTGTGATTGTTGTTATATCTCATTAGTTTTAATGAGTAGGCAATATCTAATATTTCTTTTTGTTTACGATATTGTTATATTATAGTTATTCTTCCAGTGATAATTTTATCTTCGAAATTTGTGTCTTTATCCTGATATAGGGTTGCGATAGTTATGCTTTCAATTTTTTGGGTGATATTTGTGTGCGCCAATAATTCTTTTTATCGTTATTGTCACGTGCAACCATCTGTAGGTCCCACTAAGAGGGCCCACTGAACCACCTCATGCAACTCCTCGGCCGAGTGTTGCACAGAAAGTAGTAGCAGGATGGGTGCAGGTGAGGTGAAGCGGTTCTCACCCGTAGGGCAAGATGCAACAACAGTTACCCACGTCAATACGGCTCCGTGCCGCAATGAAGGTATCCTGCTTTGGGCACATATTGTTGCATCACAACGTACCCGGTTCCTGGCGTCCAGCTTCTTTGCCCTCAGTGGCAGCTTCCCCAACGTTTCACACCATGGAATACAAAGGTGTAGAGCAGAACATGCATCCAATGACGATGACCGGACACCGCTAGACTGGTGGCCATGGCACCTGAGAGCCTGAATACTTTCCAAAGTTCACGATGCATGGTCACAGGGTGTCTGTTGTTGACGTGATGTAGTATGAATAAATACTACTACAGCAGTAGATGTCCCTGTGCTGCTGTACTCCTGCTTGTCACCATTGTAGAGTTTGTGCTGGTGAGGAAGACATGTCAAGGAGGCACTTAGAACTTTACACAACTTATTAAGTTGTATGTTAACAGAAAAACAACACAAGATCAGCAGCCAGAACCGGTCTTCCACTGACTCCATTTCAGACCTCTTCTCTACACACATTCCACATTCCTTTCACCACCAGACACACCCTTTAACATTCCCCCTTCTCATCCTGCACCGCCCAGGCACATACCACAATGCTTCAGATTTATTCATCAGTTTTTCTTCACATAGTACAGTAAATAATGCCCAATAAACCTTGACTGCACTCAGAAAATTATGATGACGTTATAAGATCAGTTAACTCCAGATAGCCAGACCTAAATCACACCAGGAGACAGGGCGGCGTGGCCATTGCTTTCTGAGCTAACAAATAAGCCGGTGTTGTTAAGGACAAATGAGAATCTCTGAGAAATATGAAGGGAGAGGAGGCACAGACAAGCTGCATGAATTATTCAACTGCACTTGCTTGTGTTTTTGCACCTGTCTTATCTCCCATCCACAGCTGAACCAACACCCGGGGTTGGAAGCCTGACAGGACCCATTAGACGCGACTCATTACAAGTCAAGGCGTTGAGTTCATTTGCAGGCTATCAAACATGCTAATGCGGCTCGCAGCCATCACCACCGCACTCAGAGATTGCTGGCGGAATGAGATATACAGTAAATGTTTGCTTCTGATGCAGACAAACACTGCTTCACCTAGAAGGGGAGCAAGGATGGGCAGCTGGGCTGGAGGACTGTGGTGGCGGCAGCATCAGTGGGGCGCCCGGGAATCCGCCTCTGTTAATCAGACCCACCGTGTGGTTTGTCTTAATCTCTGATTATCATTTGTCCTTGTTTTCTCTTCCTGTATGCACAGATGTCAGACGTCACCACAGCAGAATGTTCCACAACACAGCCCTTATTTCCCTTTGGGAGTACCCCCGCCACTTCCTAGCTTGGAGTGTGGATGGAAACATGTTGGGCCAGGTCACCTTCCTGCGCATATGTGACTGGCACAACTGTCCCAACTCATAGCTTGACTCACTCAGGGCTGATTCACAAAGGGCCTCCGCATTCGTGGCAGAGGCCCTCAGTCGTGGTGGGACCGCATTACTGCAGTTACCCATTGCAGGGCCCCCGCCACGCGTGTGGGCCTCCCCGCTACAAGTGCTGGCCTCCCCGCCACAAGTGCTGGCCTCCCTGCCACGAGTGCGGGCCTTCCTGCCACGAGTGCGGGCCTCCCCGCCCCAAGTGCTGGCCTCCCCGCCACAAGTGCGGGCCTTCCTGCCACGACTGTGGGGCCTCCGCCATGACTGCAGGGCCTCCTCCACGAGTGCAGGGCTTCCTCCACGAGTGCAGGGCTTCCACCACAAGTGCACGCCTCCCTGCCACAACTGCAGGGCCTCCGCCATGAGTGCGGAGGCCCTTTGTGAATCAGCCCCTCAGTCTTCCACTAAGGTCGTGGTTCTTAACCTCTGGTACGAGGACCCCAAGGGGGCCCCTCAGGAGGCCTGAGACTGATTTACAAAATTAAAAAATATTAATAATAAATTAAAAATAATAATATATAAAGCAACATTGAAAATTAGAAAACTTTTTCTATATTGGATTGTGAATTAAACAATAGATTTCAATGTTTGGGAATGTGTTTGGGGGATACTTGTTTCTATATTTTTGTGTATTGTTTTAAGGTTCAAATCATAGAAATTGCTTAACCCCTGGGCCCCGACTTCCAATAATGACTCAGTGGGTGTCCCCGGATTCAAGTAATTATTCAGTGTGGCTCCACAGAAGTCAAAAAGTTAAGAACCGCTGCAAGGTATCAAGCCCAGAACCCCAGTTGATGCAGCTCATGAAAACTCAAATTCTGCAGGTTCTGTGTATTCCTCTGGTCTTTATTCTCATAAACAGTAGGGGGGGGGGCATAAGCCAACCAGCTGGCTCCAGGAAACAGCAGATCTAACTTATGTCCATGACCTCACAGCCAATCTGGATAACTGAGTCACGCACAGGGTACAGATATCCGTCAGAGGGCAGGCGCGGTCCGTGCAGGTAAGAGCGGTGGGTGGGGGGGCAGAGTGGGGGGATTCAACATACGACGACGAAGGAAACTTAAATTTAAAAAAAAGAAAGTCGTGGTTTTATTTTTTTTCATTTGTTTCCCTCGTCGTCGTTTATCGAATCTCCCCCACTTCGCCCCCCGCCCTCCTGTCCCACAGCTCTTACCTGCACAGGCCGCCCCTGTCAGAGGGGCATATTTACATTGAAATGTCGGAGCGTGGAGCTGCGCCAAATTTGGCAGCACCGCGCTCTGACATTTTCAAAACACAGGGATGCACTGTATTCACAAGAACACAGTGCACCCCTGTGTTTCCCCTAGCGCTGGAACAAAAAAGGCTGTCTAGCGCCTGCGCAGGCACCCTGCGGCCATGTTGCAAGGGTACCTGCGCTGCAGGGACGATTGTTTATATGCAGGAAGGTAAATGAGCAATAAAGATGCCTTTAAATTTATCTTGTGACATTTGCTGTGCCTTCAAAGAGAGAGGTCAAACGTCAGACTATGTCTATTTACATATTGCTGCTTATTCTTGTAACATGGAGATTGAAGTTAACTTTTTTATCTGACTGCAAAGTGAAAGGATTTTGTAAAGTGAACTATTTGCCAATCTCGCTATAAATAATTTGTAAAAATATTTCAAAATATATCAGCAGTTAAGAAAGTGAAAATGAAGCACATTTTTCTTTTCATTCTGAAGTGTAATGGAAACAAAGATTTTAATTGGGTCAAAACCAATCAAACATTTAGGGGCTTATTTACAAGCCCCGTGCGCCACCCGTACGTTACTTTTCCCATGTTAAAAGTGACGCAAAAGTGGCGCAAGAGGCTTGTAAATAAGCCCCTTAATTTGGTGATGTGTAAATGATAAATATTTGCTGAAACCCGATTCCCACACATTATTGTTTGTGCGTTATGTAGTTTTATCAGTAAAACTACATGTCTGTACAAATGTAGTGCCCATGCCAATTGAAGATACGCTGTGTGTGAATGACAGTGCACTACCACACAATGCTTCAGTAATATACTTGTGACAGGGTGCTCCAAAATGCACCACCGGTTCCATACCACTCCCATACCACTCTCCTGAATGGTGCGGCTCATTTGCTACCCTTGTTCTTTGTGTGACGCTTGGATTTGTCAGAATCCCTGAGACTACAGTGATATAACATTCATGCAGCATCTCCACTCTGAAAATTGTCCCTGCACCACTGACTTCCACTTGCCTGGTGCTTTTACGTGTCCAGATTCTAGTTTAGTAAAGAGAAGGACATCTCATGCCAAAGCACCTTGAAACCTCTAGAGGCACTACAAGCAAATCAAACACTGCTTACAAACTATGCACAATCACGTAGTACCCAGCAGAACTGAACAAGCTAAATGGTGTTTATTAAGAGATGCTTCCAGCTGACTACAGTTATAATTTGCATGTCTATCTCTCACACCTTCGCTTCCATCACACTGTGCACAACAACAATCATCCCTGCAACGCAGGCACCTTTGCACCATGGAGCAAGGGTGTCTGCGTTGGCGCACGGCTTCTGTATGTACTCCGGCACACGGGACGAAGGACAGGAATGCGCCGTATCTTGTACATACAGCGCATTCCTGCCCTTTTATTTTGACGTACAGCAGTGCAGCAGGAAGGCTTGCTGCGCTGCTGTGCCTCAAAAATATAGTAAATGAGGCCCTCAGTACCATCGGGCTCTCAGAACTCAGTGTGCATGGATGAGGCGAGGCAGTAATACATTCTCAGCCTCATGGGGCTCTCAGAACTCATTGCTGTGCATGGATGTGTTGAGGCAGGAGTAAGTTCCCAGTCTTCAAGGGGTAGGTGTACCAGAATGTACATGTGATATGCTATGTGTGCACATGTGACACACGCTAATCACACCATCCCTCTGCAGGTGGTCCTGCTCAGTCAGAATCTGCAGCCATAGGTGCAGGATGAGGCACAATCAACTGCCCCATAAGTCACACCACTGGCACAAATACTACCACTGGGAACTGAATTGATGAACCCTATAATAGCCACTGACAATTAGTGTTATTGAGAACATGGCCATCTACCTGCTGCCGGGGCAGTCCTCATGCTTACACCTGACAAGGAGGCAGGGGATGATGTGGGGGACAAGGTTTACACAAATATCAGCAAACTGTGGCGGATGATGAGCCTCTTGCACAATTGCAACCTACGCAGCCAACTGCATGTGTATCTGCACCTGATGATAGGCCTTAATCCACCGCTCTATCCATCCCCTTGGCGCAGTTACAGGAGAGGGTGACCTCTATGGAGACCTGCCAGCAAGAATTGCTTCAGAATGCTTGGGAGAACCTTAGTGCGTAACTATCATAGCAGGCCAAACACAAAGGAAGAACCTAAGCAGCAAGGAAAGGCACTGTGGTGTGCAATCACCTACACCACCACTTCCAACCTTACCATGAACTGCACAGCACAGGTGAAGACAAAGCGGGTCCTTCATTCGACACCTAAACCAAAGTCCTAGAAAGGTAGGAGATGAACCTGTTCCAAATGGCTGGGTTTTCTACATGTTAGTCAATCAATCAGGATTTATAAAGCGCAGCTAATCACCCGATAGGGTATCCAGGCGCTTGCAGGCCCTGAAGGCTATTCAAACAGCCAGGTCTTGAGGGCCATTTGGAATTCCGGAAGTGAGGTGATGGTCTGGAGGTGTGTGGGGAGGCTGTTCCAGGTCTTTGCTGTGATGTGGGAGAAGGAGCGTCCTCCACTTCTGCTTTGGTAGATGCGGGGAGCATGGGCAAGTGAAAGGGAGGCGGAGCGTAGTCTTCTCAATGTGGTACCTCATCAAATGTCCCTCCACCTACCTGTCTCTCCCCCCTCAGATGTCCCCCCCAGGCTCTGAAAGGCGATCAGTAGGCACTGCTCTGCTCCAGGCATACATGCTTATTCACCTATGGCCCAGTGCACTCACACAAGTTGAGAGCTAGGATAGACCAGTCAGTGCACAGTGTGTGGTGGGAGTGGGTGGGGAGTATGCAGCCGCTGTGGAACAGGATATGGTGGAATAAGAGCGGGGGAGGATGAGACAATTATAATGGCGTCTACCACATCCACTTCTATCACTTTCCATCGCCTGTATTTATCAGATTTTCATTTCATTGCTTCATGTGGCTGCCTTGTAACATAGCGGTGTCCTGCACTTGTTGTTTGCGTGGTGGATGCTGCTGGCGTGGCTCATGTCGGCTTAAGTGCTTCTGGGCTTCGCTTCCTAGCGCGTTCCTTGCAGCAGGAAACCCTCAGCCTTGTATTCCTTTGCTGCCTTGAATCCTGGTGCATGTGTTGTGTTAGAATTCAGACCCTTCACCTTCCAGGATGTAACACCCAGTCTGTTTAGAGCCATATTGATTGATTGATTGATTTGTGTGGATATTTTCTCCTTGATTGTAAGTTACAGTTGGTTGGTGCAGTAGTTGTTGTGATTCACTTTCTCTTTCCATGATGACATATTTATTTGCAGTGAAATATCAAACAATGTATGAGTGAAATCAGCATCAACTACCCCCCCCCAGCTTTCACCTCTGTTATGACTCAATACCCTTCTTCTCTCCCCTTTTAGCAGTTCTCCTCTCTCAGATGTCCAACAGGCCGGGAGCTTCTGTCCCCTGTACTGCCCCAGGACTGGGCGAAGGGGCAGGAGGAGCCCTGGGGCACTGCAGGCTTTTGGACTCTCAATCGAACCTTTCAGGCCCTTACACTGTGGGGTCAAGACCGAGGGACACGCCCGGTCTCTTGTGCATTTGATCCTCTCCAGCAGCAATCCTTGGTCTAGTCTTTAGGGACTCTCTCTTGCTTTAAGCTCAGAGGCTTTGATGGGTGCCAGGTGCTTCCCCTCTCGGATCTGTGGGCAGTAATTGGAAGATAAATGGTAACATTTGGGGAATTGGATATTTACATCAGGAAATTACTACAGCTATGCCAACCAATCAGTGATCTATAATGTATACTTTAGTTTGCACACCTGATGCATTTAAGGGGCAGCATCGAAGTCCCTGCAGTTCAGAAGGAAACTGAAGACTCATCTCTTGCAGAAGCATCACCGCCCTGGACAGTGGACCTCACTCGGCGCTGCCTCTTGTCCTGGGCTCCTGCGCTCTGTACAGCGCCTCGTGCATCACCGCCCTGGACAGTGGACCTCACTCGGCGCTGCCTCTTGTCCTGGGCTCCTGCGCTCTGTACAGCGCCTCGTGCATCACCGCCCTGGATAGTGGACCTCACTCGGCTCTGCCTCTTGTCCTGGGCTCCTGCGCTCTGTACAGCGCCTCGTGCATCACCGCCCTGCACAGTGGACCTCACTCGGCGCTGCCTCTTGTCCTGGGCTCCTGCGCTCTGTACAGCGCCTCGTGCATCACCGCCCTGGACAGTGGACCTCACTCGGCGCTGCCTCTTGTCCTGGGCTCCTGCGCTCTGTACAGCGCCTCGTGCATCACCGCCCTGGACAGTGGACCTCACTCGGCGCTGCCTCTTGTCCTGGGCTCCTGCGCTCTCTACAGCGCCTCGTGCATCACCGCCCTGGACAGTGGGACCTCACTCGGCGCTGCCTCTGTCCTGGGCTCCTGCGCTCTCCACAGCGCCTCGTGCATCACCGCCCTGGACAGTGGGACCTCACTCGGCGCTGCCTCTTGTCTGGGCTACTGCGCTCTCTACAGCGCCCGTGCATCACCGCCCTGGACAGTGGGACCTCACTCGGCGCTGCCTCTTGTCCTGGGCTCCTGCGCTCTCTACAGCGCTCGTGCATCACCGCCCTGGACAGTGGGACCTCACTCGGCGCTGCCTCTTGTCCTGGGCTCCTGCGCTCTCTACAGCGCCTCGTGCATCACCGCCCTGGACAGTGGGACCTCACTCGGCGCTGCCTCTTGTCCTGGGCTCCTGCGCTCTCCACAGCGCCTCGTGCATCACCGCCCTGGACAGTGGGACCTCACTCGGCGCTGCCTCTTGTCTGGGCTACTGCGCTCTCTACAGCGCCTCGTGCATCACCGCCCTGGACAGTGGGACCTCACTCGGCACTGCCTCTTGTCCTGGGCTCCTGCGCTCTCTACAGCGCCTCGTGCATCACCGCCCTGGACAGTGGGACCTCACTCGGCGCTGCCTCTTGTCCTGGGCTCCTGCGCTCTCTACAGCGCCTCGTGCATCACCGCCCTGGACAGTGGACCTCACTCGGCGCTGCCTCTTGTCCTGGGCTCCTGCGCTCTCTACAGCGCCTCGTGCATCACCGCCCTGGACAGTGGGACCTCACTCGGCGCTGCCTCTTGTCCTGGGCTCCTGCGCTCTCTACAGCGCCTCATGCATCACCGCCCTGGACAGTGGGACCTTACTCGGCGCTGCCTCTTGTCCTGGGCTCCTGCGCTCTCTACAGCGCCTCGTGCATCACCGCACTGGACAGTGGACCTCACTCGGCGCTGCCTCTTGTCCTGGGCTCCTGCGCTCTGTACAGCGCCTCGTACATCACCGCCCTGGACAGTGGACCTCACTCGGCGCTGCCTCTTGTCCTGGGCTCCTGCGCTCTGTACAGCGCCTCGTGCATCACCGCCCTGGACAGTGGACCTCACTCGGCGCTGCCTCTTGTCCTGGGCTCCTGCGCTCTGTACAGCGCCTCGGCATCACCGCCCTGGACAGTAGACCTCACTCGGCACTGCCTCTTGTCCTGGGCTCCTGCGCTCTGTACAGCACCTCGTGCATCACCGCCCTGGACAGAGGACCTCACTCGGCGCTGCCTCTTGTCCTGGGCTCCTGCGCTCTGTACAGCACCTCGTGCATCACCGCCCTGGACAGAGGACCTCACTCGGCGCTGCCTCTTGTCCTGGGCTCCTGCGCTCTGTACAGCGCCTTGTGCATCACCGCCCTGGACAGTGGGACCTCACTCGGCGCTGCCTCTTGTCCTGGACTCCTGCGCTCTCTACAGCGCCTCGTGCATCACCGCCCTGGACAGTGGACCTCACTCGGCGCTGCCTCTTGTCCTGGGCTCCTGCGCTCTCTACAGTGCCTCGTGCATCACCGCCCTGGACAGTGGGACCTCACTCGGCGCTGCCTCTTGTCCTGGGCTCCTGCGCTCTCTACAGCGCCTCGTGCATCACCGCCCTGGACAGTGGACCTCACTCGGCGCTGCCTCTTGTCCTGGGCTCCTGCGCTCTGTACAGCGCCTCGTGCATCACCGCCCTGGACAGTGGACCTCACTCGGCGCTGCCTCTTGTCCTGGGCTCCTGCGCTCTGTACAGCGCCTCGTGCATCACCGCCCTGGACAGTGGGACCTCACTCGGCGCTGCCTCTTGTCCTGGACTCCTGCGCTCTCTCTACAGCGCCTCGTGCATCACCGCCCTGGACAGTGGACCTCACTCGGCGCTGCCTCTTGTCCTGGGCTCCTGCGCTCTCTACAGCGCCTCGTGCCTTTCAGCTAGGGGTGTTCCCGAAGTACCGCTACATAAACACATGCATACAAATGACCTTCCTCCGCCAGGAGCTTTGTAACTCTTCTTGCTGCTCCCATATTAAAAACCCAAGGTGCCCTTGATTGGTGCCGACATGTAGTTTGTTTCCATGAATGTTTAAGAAATTTTCAATAGTCAGGTGGCTCGTGGATTTTATTACAGAAGATGAATTAACAGCGGTTTAATATTTGGTGTACTTTTATTTTTAATTCACAAATAACCTGAATAAGAAATTGATTTTTGGATGAATATTGTTATGATCTATGTAGTAATTCGAAATTATCTTTAAAACACATAAGTTTGTAGGCTTCTTTAACTTTCATGATATTTTCATTGGCGCCACAAATCTAAAAAAATACAGCTTTCACAGAAAATCCGGAGTAAAAGTCAGTTTTCTTCCTCACTGTTTGTCCAGTCCCTCATTCACATCCAATGCCAGCTCCCTGCCCTTGCATGGGTGTCTCTTGATGATCTGTTCATCAATCCCAACATTTACAACATTCCCGATCTATGGAAGCTCTCAAGCCTTTGAGGGTAACAACAGGGACTCAGGCTCCATCCGGTGTATGTATCTGTTGAGCGCAAACCTAGCTCCAGAGCAGTTGAGGGCTCCCCCAGGAATACGCCACCAATGGAGAAAGTCAAGGGGAGACTGTCGGGTCACGGGTGGTTCTCTTTGCAGAATTGTGGGAGTCGCTGATAGTGATAATCGAGAGCTCCCAGGGTTGCTGATCCAGATCCTGGCACCATGAACCGAGAAGGCCCGCCTTGTGTTTTATTTTCCACTTGTGATGGTTGGCTCCAGTCTGGTGACGTCAGACCTCTGGTCTGGTGCTGCCCCCGGACATGGCTGGTTTGCTTGCCAGATAAGCCGTCCTCTTGAGGGCTTCATAAGTGATGCAGATGGTCCTGGAGATGATCCAGGCTGGACGCGGACCAGTGCAGCTTCAAACGTTGCGGTGATGTCTTCAAGCCCTTGTTGTGCTGTTCTGCTGTGTGGAGGATACCTTGCGGAGGTACCAGAGTGGTATCTGGGACTCTGCTGAGCTGGGCGCTGCTTCCGTCCAGAAGGGAAAGGACTTGGGCTTGTACTGTTGTTCTGAAGTCATCTTCCAGGAGAAGCTGCTTCACTTCCTTCAACGCAAAGAGGCACCCACTCAACCATAATACCCCAACCTAGGAGAAAAACAGAGACATAAGCGTGTTATTCTCCAATGTATGCTCTTGTGCAAATGACCCCATCACCTTAGACAAACCTATCCATCATTAGATCCCTCCACAATTAACATTTGTACAACTTACATGCACGTAGATCCTCTTTCCAGGGGGAGGAGATGTGGTGAAGTGGCGACACTGCTGACTTTCAGACCTTGACAAATATATTCATGATCCCGACTTCAGCAGTTAATCAAAATCGTCTGATTCTGGGCCATTAACTCAAGCTTCCTGCGCCTCAAACTGTAAATATGTCTAATATAAAAATGTGTAATTATGTAAAATCACACTTGATGCACTTCACCTTGTATCATCGCCCTCCCCCAGGTGATGTACAGTGTCTATTGAACAGTTTGTGCTACATAACTACCAACATATAGGTACCGGCCATAAACTTCCCCTTTCCTTCTGCAGCGCAGGAGTAGGCAGGATAATACTCACCTCTGTGTCTTTAATAGAATGTTTACACTCATTTAGTATAGAAAATTGTGGTTCCATATCAATACACATCCATAAATATCATGCTTGTTTATGGTTCAGTTCTTTTTTATTTAGAGCCTGTAATTCAATGCCAAGACCCAAGACCTCCTGACCTTCAGGAGGCTACTCAAGAACTGGCTGTTCGACCAGTAGCAGCACCCCCCCCCCTTCTCTCTCCCCAGCGCCTTGAGACCCTCGCGGGTAAGTAGTGCGCTCTACAAATTCTGTGATTGAATGCATACACCACCTACAACCAGTGGCCGGTGAGGAAACAACTTGTACCACCAGCCCCACCCCTCCACCCTACTCCCCCAGTCCCGCTTTCTGCCTTTCAAAAGGTTGAGGTAGAGGTATGCTACTCACGCCTCCAAAAGGTTTAGGTAGAGGTATGCTACTCACGCCTCCAAAAGGTTTAGGTAGAGGTATGCTACTCACGCCTCCAAAAGGTTGAGGTAGAGGTAGGCTGCACACGCCTCAAACTGCATCTGTACACTATCCCAGTTCATCGAGGCGCCTAAGTGTCTCTGCCCGTCCTTTTATTGAACTTCCATTGAGTTTCCTATGTTTACCCCATCCCTTCTATCTGTGATCCGCAATATTTTAAGAAGTCTAGGACATGAAAGGTCCATAAATTCCTATGCCAGAAACTTTATACAGGATGCTCATATTTCCTCAAATTGTTCCTCCCTTTAATCAAGTTATTGCTGAGAGTTTTTCCATGGCCAACAGGTGCTATATCTTATGAAACCAGCTTCGGTGTTCTGCCGCTGTCTGTGTGTCCCACAGAGCAGTGATTGACTAAGTGAAATCATCTTCCTTTTAGGCGAATGCAGCAGATATGTTTGCTTATTCTAAAGGCCCCATATCGTGTAGACCAGGAATTGTGGGATTTCCATATCACACATGGAATGTATATCAGTTAATATGTCCTGCCAGTATCTCTTTAGCTTTGGGCAAGGTGTAGGTGTAGCAAAGTAGGAGTCACTCTGTACCTCCTCCACCACTCCCAGGCTTTGAGGCATTCCATGCGTGAACCCTTGCAGGTGTATAGTACCATCCCAGTGTGGTTTTCAACATAGCTTAGGGGTGAGTAGTGGTAAAGGGTGGTAAGGGTAATTTTAGGGTTATGGGGTGGGCATTGGTAAGAGTAATTTAAGGGTTTTGGGGTGGGTAGTGGTAAATGCAGATTAGGAGTAAATAAAAAAGGGGGATGGTTTGGGGGTTTTCCCCCATAAAAAAATAAAAATAAAAAAACAAAATAATAAGTTTAGGGAAAAGGGGTGGGTAGTGATAAAGGAAGGTATGGGTAATTTTGGGATTTAGGAGCGGGTATCAGTAAAGGCAGTTACTCGAAAATATAAAAAAGAGGGGATTGGGGCTGTTCCCACCCAAAAAAAGAAAAATTATGAAATTTAATATTAAATTATTATAGATATATATATATATATATTAATTTTATAGAAGTTTTACTTATCTTATTATACTTATCATGCGTGTAAAGGCATGAGTGGTAAAGATATCTGCGTGCTAAAAGTTGTGTGGAAAAGGCATGCGTGGTAAAGGCCTGTGTTGTATCATCATACATCCTTGTGGCCGCTCCCCATGTTCTATAAAAGATGTGCAACACTTATGTTTTTGTAAGGGAGCAACCTAGTTCCTCCTCCCATCTCTGGGGATCTGCCTACTTGTATTTTTTGTGTGAGGAATTTGTCGGGGAGAAATAGTTAGTCGCTCTTTTTGTAAAGAGCCGCCTCTCATATGCCAACAGATGTCTTTTCAAATTCCCAAAGGGAGAAGCCCACTCCTGGTTTCTAAATGTGTTATATCATAAAGAGGTCCATGTAGCTTTTTCTTCAGTTCAATACTTTTAATTACAAGTTATACTATGAGTCATTCATAGTATATTCTCCCAACTTCAGCCGAAGAAAACGGCTTCAATCTTCTTATTTAGGAAGCTCATTATTTATTGTTCACTCTTATTCCTTCTCCAAAAACTTAGGACAACCAGCCCATTCAACACATTTAGTCCCCAAAAACATTTCTTCTTGTTACGCCTGCTTGGGGATGTGTAAGGTTTTGGCGCTGCCCTAGGTTTACATGATTTTGTAAATCTAGGGCAGTGTCAAATTCCATGGGTGTTGAGTGGGAACACCCACCGCAACGCCGATGGAACACCTTCTTGACACAGAGTAAGGCAACGCAGTGCTTTGCGCTGCCTTGCCTTGCTCCATATCTATGAAGCCATGCAAGTATGACTGAGAGGCTTGCGTCACCGGCGAGTCAAAAATAGTGACACTCCGGCGGCACAGGCCTCGTGAAAATAGGCCCCTCTGGCTACTCCCCACTGGCATTCATGTTGCCTCAACTCGGTCAAGCCCTGTTTCATCTTCCTGACCTCCTTCTCTAACTGCTCCCTTAGGGCTGATGTAGCGTCTCTTTGGGGCTTATTTACAAGCCCCTTGCGCCGCTTGTGCATCACTTTTCCCCCATATTAAAAGAGACATACCAGCAGTGCAAGGGGCTTGTAAATAAGCCCCTAGGTTTGCCAACGAGGCCCTCCATGAAGGAGCGGCAGATGGGGGCCTCTGTATCTTTCTGCATTGACTGTTGAAGAGCCTGAACTGTGCCCCCATTTCATGTGACTTCGAGGGGACAGTATTCTTGGACAACACGTCCTTCAGCGAGGGGTCTTTTTTGGCTTTACTCAAAGCCATGTCTGAGTGATATGTCGAGGCTTCTGCTACAACTGAAGACCTCCGCTCTGGATCTGCTGTTGTAGGTTTTGCTTTTCCACAGGTGAAGATCACACCCTGGGTGTGTGCCTGGTGCACTGATCCCTGCTCGCTGGGATCCCTCAGGCGCAGCTTGTCACCATCATACGATTGACTGGGCTCGATTATAGCATCTCACGTCACTGTTGTGCATTCTCCATTTTGTTCGCCCTGACTCCACTCACTGCAGAGCTTCCACCAAGGAGGCATCTGGGTTAATCCTCGCCCTTCCTCACCCTTCCTCTGAGGCAGTTATCTGATGTGTTCAATAACTCAACCTGCCGAATTTTACCAGGAGAAAAGCAGACGGTATTTACAGTATCATGCGGATTTTGGTGCGTTAAAACCCAAAATCCGCATGCTACTCTCCACAGACTCGTAATAGGTGTTATTTATCGCACCTGATATATAACGTACACCAGTACCCCACAGGGCACTCCTCTGGGCCAGTCTCGTTCCAGTGGAGGAGGGTTCCCTCTAGGGCCTACAGGGTTTATTTCTTCAGAAATAGGGCACTGCCCCCATGTCGATACAGTATGGAAGGGTTTTGTTTTATGTCCCCCCCCCATCCTCTTGAGCAGTCTCTTTTTAATTTATGCAAGAAAGCTCGTTGCCAGCAGGGGGAGCTCTCACTTTGAATGCACGTTTGCTGTGCCCACCATCAACGGGAAATGCCTGAAAGCCCCCTACTGCGTGCGCCACCTCCATGTGCCAGACTCCATTTCTGAAGCGGACCCCAACTTTTCACTCCTGGGGTCCTGCAGGGAATGATCATGGTCCTCCGAGGGATGATCCTCGCTTCACAGCCTAAAGTAATGCACTAGACCCCAGTGCCAATACAGTCTTAAGGGGGCATCTGGTTTATTCCTCGCCCTTCCTCTGAGACAGTTATCAGATGTGTTCAATAACTCAACCTGCCGAAATTTAACCGGAGAAAAGCAGACGGTATTTACTGCCTCACGGAGATTTTGGTGCGTTCAAACTGTAGAGTCGCGGTCTAGCTCTCCGCGTCACGTGACCGGGCGGGAGCTCCGCGGCCGGACGTGACGCGGGAGAGAGGACTCGAGAGTGCGACTCGTTGGCGCAAGGACGCGCTCTCCCTACTGCTTGATGTAAAGTTAAATAAAGGTGTATACACACCTTCCATGCTGTGTCCGCCTGTCCTTCCAAGAGGGGAGTTGAACTTGCAGCACCACAGTGGCGACGAGGCGGAAGACCCGCGCACCGCCTGAACACGACACCGGCAGGTAGGGAAGAGCTAACGCGGCCCACCAGGCAAGGGGCGCCCCACTTCCCGCGCACCCCCGTGCCCCGACCACCAGCAAGCCCACCACGGCGCTTAGCCCGCCTGCCTACAGGCGCGCACAACGACCGCGCCCACGACCAGCTCGGCGCGCGCACCCGCACAGCAGGCCCTGCGCTGCACAGGCACGGACGCCGTTCCCCGAGGCCCCAGCAACAAACAGTGCAAAACCCACCACCATCAGGCAGGGGGCACGGCAGCACACCTCCCCACCTGCGCCTTGAGAGGGCCTTCGGACCCTACTCCAAGCGGCCTCAGTGACCACTAGACCCCTTAGGGGCACCGTCACAGACACCAGCCCGCCCTGGACACCTCGGAGCCCCCCGCGAACAGGCAGCGGTCTCCTCCAGGCCCGAGTAACGGCGCCTCCACCTCTACGAGCCCCCATCGGAGCGCTACCAGTGCCACGACTGCCCACGCCACACGCACCATGTCCGCACAGACCTTCTCCTTAACCAACCCGGTGCCCTTCCTGCCCAAGCCCGGCGAACCCGCCATGAAATGGGCTGACTGGAAGGCGTACTTTCTGAACTACCTCTCAGCGCTGGAGGACGAAGGCGAGGACGAATTCTCGAGCAAACGGCGCAAAAAGATCCTCCTCCATAATCTAGGCCCGGAGGGACTGCGTGTGTACGGGCAGATGGTAAAGAAGACGAGGGCTCCAGACGATGATGACGTCTTCCAACACGCCCTTGACGACCTGGATACCCACTACCAGCCCGTGGTATGCACTGCCATTGACCGCTATAACTTCTTCCAACGGAAACAAGCGGAGGCGGAATCGGTGGAGGATTACGTAGCAGCCCTCAAGCGCCTGGCCATCAACTGCAAATTTGGCGCCCTCCACGACGACCTCATAAGAGACCAAATCATCATGCACTCCACCCATTCAAGCAAACAGGAAAAGCTATGGGTCAGCGGTGAAGCGCCTCTTCCCGAGATCATCGCCATCGTAAAACGAGCTGAGCTATCCAAACGCTGCGCCCTCGCTGCCAAAAAAGACGCGACGCCGCCTGCCACAGTGTGCAAAATCTCCGACCGCCCAGCTCCACCATCAAGAACCTCACGGGCCCCGCCGCACCTCGCCAAGCCACATTTCGGAACAGCCGCCCCGGCCGTGCCCCTCAGGGCAGACAAGGAACCTGTTATCGATGCGGCAGCCCATCCCACATGGGCAATGACAAGAAATGCCCGGCGTTCCACGTAAAATGTTCCTTCTGTAGCATCACAGGACATTTCAGCAAGGTCTGCCGTCGGAGGCCTAGGAACGCGGCCGTGAAGTACGTTCAAGACGCCTCAGAGACTCCGGAGGAAGCAGATCTCTCGGATCCAGATAGCATTCTCTGCATTGAGGATCACATTTTGGGCATCGGTGCCGTCACGGCCAAAAAACCCTCCTGCAAAGTGCTGATCGGGGGCGTCCAGGTATATCATGGTAGCGGACTCCGGGTCGCCCTACACCATCATCCAGAAACAGATATGGGACCAAGACTTCGCCCCAGTGGTGGGCGACCGACTGTGCCCTGCAGATATCCATCCAGTCATATACACGGGAGAAAGGATCCCCATGGTCGGCTTCCGGGAACTCCCGTTCCAGTTTAATGGACGACACACCAGGGCGAAACTGTACGTGGCACACAAGGGCCCATCAGTACTGGGCTGGGCTGACCAGGGAGCACTCGGCATTCAACTCAACCCCGGAGGCGAACAACAGGTACTCTTGACTCAGGACCCATCCATGCCGACCGCCCTCCAAACAGAATTCCCCACCGTCTTCAGCGAACACATCGGAAAGCTGTGCAAGTACACCCACAAGATAGTCCTCAAAGACGGGGCGGTTCCAGTCGTGCACAAAGTACGGAACATCCCGTTCAACTGCCGAGAAGCGGTACAATTGGAACTTCAGAGGCTAGAAGACAGCGGCATAATTGAACCAATCGAATGCGCCGAATGGCTCGCACCTGTGGTTGTGACACGCAAACCAAGTGGGAAGATCCGTCTCTGTATTGATCTCCGCGAGCTCAACAAAAACATCGTCGTGGAAAAGTTTCCGTTGCCCAGAATCAGTGAACTGCTCGCCCAGACCAAAGGGATCAAGTGGTTCTCTACCATTGACCTCAAGGCCGCCTACCACCAGGTTTCACTCCACCCGTCATGCAGGACACTCACATCGTTCATCACATCCTTCGGGTGCTATAGGTTCAAACGCCTGCCCTTCGGGCTTGCATCAGCGGCGGCCGTCTTTTAAAAACGTATGCACAAGTTGTTCCAAGGCGTCCACGGAGTCCTCTATTTTCAGGACGACATCCTCGTCATGGGAAAAACCCGAACTGAACACGACAACATTCTGCGCACCGTCCTCAAAACCCTCGCAGCCAACGGCCTCACAGCGGAACTAGAGAAGTGCAAATTCGGTCTCAACAAGGTCACGTACCTGGGGCATGAGATCAGCCACGTGGGAATCACCCCCAAAACAGCCAACGTGGAAGCTATCCTGGCAGCGCCCTCCCCGAAAACCAAAGACGACGTTCGCTCATTCTTGGGGCTGGCGGAGTTCTACAGTAAGTACGTGAAGAACTTCGCAACGAAAACCCACAGCATCCGCGAGCTACTCAAAGAGAACAGCTTCGCCTGGACAGAGGAGACGGAAGCGGAATTCACAACCATCAAACAAGACATCTGCAAGGCAGTTCCCTTACAGGGCTTCGACGGAGCCGCGCCCAGCATCCTGACCACGGACGCCAGCGAAAAATGACTGGGAGCAGTTCTCTCCCAGCAGGCCACCAAGGGCGACGTCACCACGGTGGGGTTCGCATCACGCTCCCTCACCCCCAGCGAAGAAAAATACAGCGTCATCGAGAAGGAAATGCTGGCCGTCATCTGGGCGATGGAGAAATTCCGACAGTACCTATGGGGGTCACGCTTCACGCTCCGGACCGACCACAAGCCCCTGATCAAAGTCCTCACCTCCAGCAGCAACGCAACAGCCACCCCGCAGTATCGCCAAAATGACATTGCGCCTGTTGGACTTCGTGTACGATGTAGAATACATCCCCGGCCCGCAGAACAGAGTGGCGGATTTCCTGAGCAGGGCCGCTGCCATGGAAGCACTCAATCACATCGTCAGAATGGGAGGACTACAGTGTAGCCTTTCTGACAGACCACGAACACACAATCAGCGCGCAAGATTGGGCGGAAGCATACACGCAGGACCCGGTACTGTCCCAGGTCAAGGAATACGTCACGCGGGGCTGGCCGGAAAAGAAGTACGTCGACAGCGACCTCAGAAAATTCTGGGAAGTCCGTGAAGAACTCTCTATCTGCGAAGACTCCGTCTTTCTACTACGAGGGGACAAAGTGGTGCCCCCGAAGTCCCTGCAGGACCGCATCCTTCACATCAACCATGAAGGCCATCTGGGCATCGTGAAGGCCAAAAAGCGGATGAAACTGCTGTATTGGTGGCCGGCCCTGGACATCCAAGTTGAAAGGTTAGTGAGGAGCTGCGCCCACTGTGCCAGGGCGGACAAAACCCTCGTTACCATGAGGCCCCCCATGGGCGAGTTCTTCACCCCCAACAACCCATGGGAAGACTTATCAATAGACATTGTAAGCCCTGTCCTCGACACATGGGGCACACCCAAACACCTCATTGTGGTCGTGGATCGCTATTCCAAGTGGCCGGAAGTGGAAGTCTGCGAATCGGCAGACTCCGACGCCGTCATCACCCTCCTCACCAACATTTTCTTGAGGGAAGGCATCCCCAAGTCCATCACCAGCGACAATGGACCCCAGTTCACATCAGCCAAATGGACAGCCTTCACCATCAGAAACGGCATCCAAACAAAGCGCACGCCGGTGTACCACCCAGCAGGAAATGGTCAAGTGGAACTCTTTAACCGGGTGATCATGGGCTCGATACAAGCAACCATCAGCGCCGGCAAGAACTGGGAGGCCGAAGTCAGAAAAACGGTGTGGGCCTACCGCATCACACCCACCCTAACGGGTTACAGCCCATTCAAAATCTTGAGAGGCAGAGAACCCTTCACCAGGGACAACACAGCCTGGATGAGCATGAGACTCCAAAGCAAATGGTCCCCCGCCATTGTCCGCAGCAACATCGCGAAGGCGCAAAGCATATACAAAGCACACTATGACAAACGGAACAGCGTACAGAACAATACCTTGAAGGAAGGCGAGTGGGTCAGAGTCAAAAAGGGACAACTAGGACTCAAAGGAGACAGCAAGTTCAGTGAACCCCTGCCGGTAGTAGAGGCATACACCCGCTCTGCCTTACTAAGTGATGGAAAGGTGTGGGCCCAATCCAGAATGGCCAAGTGCAACAAGATCTTGCATTGGGGCACGAGCAACAGCGAACTAGGGGATTGCACCAGCGTAGCAGAAACACCAGCACCCCCCACAGACCACAGGAGCGCAGCGGGACCAACCAGCGTGGAGGGACAATCACCCACACAACCGACGCAGTACACACCCAGCCACGAAGCGGATGAAGGAAGCAGTCCACGTAATGAGTCAAACATCTTCTGCAACGACCGGGAACAGAACACAGGGTCAGACGGACCCTGTGGAGGAACTGAGCAAGGGACTGGAACGCACACCCGGAAGGGCCGTGCGGTGAAGCTACCTAAACACCTCAAGGACTACCAGTTGTAAATCTCTCTCTCTCTCTTTTTTTTCTCCACACCTATGGACACAAGTACAGTATATCTGCGAATTGTTAAAGGGGAAGATGTGTAGAGTTGCGGTCTAGCTCTCCGCGTCACGTGACCGGGCGGGAGCTCCGCGGCCGGACGTGACGCGGGAGAGAGGACTCGAGAGTGCGACTCGTTGACGCAAGGACGCGCTCTCCCTACTGCTTGATGTAAAGTTAAATAAAGGTGTATACACACCTTCCATGCTGTGTCCGCCTGTCCTTCCAAGAGGGGAGTTGAACTTGCAGCATGTTTTCCCCACAGACTCGTAATAGGTGTTATTTATCGCACCTGATATATAACGTATACCGTGGTATCGTTATGTATCGGGTGTGTGTTAAACACAGCAATACTCGTAATCAGGCCCTCAGTGTTTTACTTTGTGCACGGCGTGTGGTTGCCTTTCCGTCTCTTAGTTTGTGCCCACAGGGTATGTTTGTTGGTCTGTGTCCATACCTACCTGATGGCCTGTGTGTCCTTATGCATGGGGAAGTGTAAGTCTTTTGTTCTCTGATGTACATGTGATCTGTCTTTGAATGCGTGTCTATATTAGCATGCCTGTGCGCATTCACAGTTCAAAAGTGAAACCGATTTGCTTTGGCAACGCTGGGTAAAACCTGCAGCATTGACCCAAAAACAGTCGCGCTTGTTTGTGGTTGTCCATTCATGGCCAGTAGGTGGCAGCAAAAGACTATCTGTTTTGGAAGGGATCGCTGCGTAAAAGCAATATTAGTGTAGCTTTGATCCTATAAAAGGTAGAATCCCCCTAGGCCCCCACCCCAACATAATGCACGTATATATATTCTATGAACTGCATTTCTTTCTAGTTTGCCACTGGTAATGCTAGTGTGCTTCGAGCCTTGCGTTTAACCTCTGTTTTACAGGGCGAGCGGGGTTGTACTGTTCCTTCCACCTGCTATTTTCAGGTTTTATAGCCTTCTGCACGTGTATGCCTATGCAGGAAAGGTACATCGGGTTCGAATAAAGAAATGATAGAAAGTCAAATGAATGTAGCACAGTTTGAGAAAGGTAAGTACAACTTTGGTACATTAAAAAGCGAGACAGCTTTAGCAAACATTGACGTTTCATGTGAATATAACAGCCTTTTCTCACGGGCAGATCACAAATGTTGCCCACGTAACTGAAGCCCGTAAAAGGATTCCATAAACGGGGGCATTGGGGCAGCCGGGGCAGTGCCCCAGGAAAAAGCTGCAGCAGAGAAAGGGCTCCGAGGTAGGACAGGGTGCGGTTCCCCAACAGTATCATTTCAAAAAATGGCCGAATGTGGCAAAAATTTATAGAATGCAACTTAGTTTGCAGGTTTTTTAAAGTATCAGCGTCATTCCACTTGTATCACTATTTCCGATCGTAGGAAATGGATCATTTTAAAGAACAGTGAGCCAGGAGAATCCGGACATTTTCAGGAAATTTGTGTCAAATGGTGTTTAGAAAGCAATTGTGGCTTGTAAAATTGATGAAAACTAAATAAAATATCTATGCATTCATAAGTGAATGGGTTTAAAGGCGATTCTAAAAAGATTGTCACAGAGTACTTAGACAAGGTGAGTCCAAAGACATGGCCCATTGAGAGTTAGCACTGCACTAACTGCACCAGGCTCCTGCGGGAGGGACCTCGATAGAACAGTCAGTAGACAGAGAGGGAGTGAGTGAGCGTGGGATGGGACCACTTCCACTAGCCATAAGAGCAAGAACTAGCCAGACAGTCACCATTCCAGAGTCTTAGACCCCATGCTTAATTTGTGCGGATGCTTGCATTTGGTGGACACCGATGCTCATTTTTGGCGACCCGGGTTTATTTTTCATAATTAGACTTTTTACTCTGACCAAAAAAGATAGAAGTAGTAAAGGGAGAAAGAAGGAGGAAGAGAAAGATATGGAAACTCTAACAAGGGTGAAAGTAGGGGTGATAAAAACCTGCAAGAATAAGAAAAAGAGAAAGAAATTGTAGGGTGGTCAAGGAAAGAGGCATGAGGTGGAATTAAAACTGTGCAGCCTTCGTATTCGGCAACTCCAGCGAGCCTAGCCTTACCACGGCACCACATTTCGGCACGGTGACAGTAGAAAACATGTTACCTTCTCCAGTGCCAGATATTGAAAACTTGTATTCAGTGAACCCATATTGGCTGATGCAGGGCTGAGGGATCATTGTGTGTAAAGGCTGCCTAAGTTTCTCAAGAATATTCATCGGGAAGTACTGCTGAGAAGCACCATTTGCCAAAGATATGCCCTGTTGGTGGTGAATGGTTTTAAAGAACACAGGGGGATATTCTCAAGAACGTGCGATAATTATCGCCAAAAAAGGCTAACGCACGTTTTCATATCGCCGTCTATCGCGGGAAAATAACTCGTATTCACAACACGGCGGTAACATGCGATAGTCTCCCGATAACGCGTCAAATGTCCGCGATACAACTACCGCGACAGCGATAAAAATGGAAACCCGAACGTGAAAAAAGTTGCGATGGGCCCAACCGCAATAGAAAAATCTGCGACAAGCAGCACCAGGCCTGCAATTCACACACGTCTGGCGGGAAAAATCACTACAAAAGCAGAAAAAAAAACCACAAACAAAAACCAAACAACTGCGAAGCACAATGGAGGCAGCCGGAGCAGGAACAGAGGACAAGCAGAACCCCACAAGCCCCCCGGAGGACCAGGCCGGGACCTCGGGGTCAGGGAAGGGCAAGGACAGGAAGAAGAGGAAGACACGGTTCAGTCCGCAGGAAAACAGGATCCTGATAACGGAGGTGATGAAATACCATCAACAACTGTTTGTCACCTCCAATGTGTCATTGGCGACAAAAAATGGAATATGGCAGTCCATCGTGGACAAGGTGAATGCAATCGGAGTGCTGAGGAGGACAATGGAAGAGGTCAAGAGGCGCTGGAATGATGTGAAGCGCAAAACCAAGCAGAAACTCGCCAACAACCAGAAGGCAGCAATGCAGACTGGAGGTGGGAGTCCAGCGCCACAGGAGGAGCTGAACGAGATGGAGGAAATGGTCTCCCACAGTCATCAGTGTGGAGACAGTGGCAGGAGTTGGGGGACCGGACACTGCTCGACAGGAGCCGACACAACAGCAAGAGGGTGAGTAACGACCAGGGACTGGGGGGACGGGGGGAGATGGGCACAATGGCACACATGCACAATTAAGCATAGCACAGTGCACATCCACAACTACTCTGGAGCATGTCCCTGATCCCCTTGGCACACTGCAGGACACCTAGAAACTGCAAGTAGGCCCCCGTCAACTATGTGCCCAGAGGGGGCCCTCCCCACACATCTCTAATCTCACAACAAACCCATGCACAAGTACAAACACATTCGTGATGTTGTCGAAATGTCCACTGTCCCGCATCAAATAGGCAGCTCCTCCCAAACAGTCACAATGTACATTGCCATGCAGTTTGTATGTAAACCTGTACAATGCGTCAACATACATGTGAAAACGATGTTAAACTGCATCTCCCCTTTACATTGCAGAGGGTGAATCAACACCTCCTGCAGAGCAGATGGTACACTTCTTCACTGATGATGAAGAGGACCTCCTCCATCGACACCGACGCCCTCCAACGGCTCATGGACAGCTTCGGCACCCCACCTCCAGGAGGAGGGCAGCCCAGCTGCATCGAGGAAACCCCACCCCCTGCACAGACCACACAGCAGGAAGCACCCACCACCACGGCTGTCTCCCAGGACCCCCACGAACAACACATGGACTTCCAACGCCGTGTGTTAGGGTGCCAGGAGAAGATGGCTGATCAGGTGCGGTGGGATTCGACCTCATGGCAGCCAAACTAGATGCCATACGTGGGTGTCTAAGTCCCATCAGGGACCACTTAAAGTCCTTGACGGACACCCACAGTCCACTCCATGCTCTCCGACGAACCATGGATGACATCGCTGGAGTCCTGACTCAGAGACAAGGACAACTGTCCAGTCAGAGTGGCTCCAGCGGTGTCATACGGGAGTTGGGACACATGCGGAGGACCATGGAGAACATGGAGCGGGTGCAGGCGGAAAGAATGGCTGCCAAGGCTGCACACCAGCGTGATGTAGCTGGGATCTACCATGCCCTGCGGATCCTCATCATGGCATTGCTGCCACAAGGCCTGGCGCAGATGAATGCTGCTGCTGCTTCGACATCCACATCTCCGCCCCCTGATGTGTCAGTGCCTCACAGTGCGGCAGCCAATCCACCTCCGGCCCCTGATGTGTCAGTGCCACACAGTGCTGCAGAGAAAACACCACCACCCACATGTGAGGCACATGAGTCATCAGAGGATGAAGATGCAGATGAATCTGCCTTACTGGTAGTAAGGAAGCGGTAGCATTCTTCTCCGCCATACGGCCTGTTTCTGATTGGTTCTGCCCTCTGCATCATCACCTTCCACTGTCCCCCCTATGCACTCTGCGACACTCACCTTGGACCTCGACATGGACTGCCATATTCTGTTTGGACACCAATGACACAGCTATCAGACTGCGGACTGAACTCTTCCTCTTCCAATGTACTTGTCATTCCCTGAAGGACTCTGGCTGGCCCTCCACGGGCCAACAATGTAAAGTGGGGTTTGCATGGCCCTGTACTGCTCCAGCCACAACACTCCACTGAATGTGCATTAAACAATCAAATTCACACAGATGTGTCATGTCTATGTACATTCAAGAAATCAAAAAACGGGGGGAGAAAGAGGGATATGCTAGGTCCACCCTCCTAATTCAATCATAAACCCACAAAAATCCGAAATCTCGGACAAAGAACCTAGCTAGTAAAAAAGAAGAAACAAGGTTTTCCGCTCAGTCAGAGTCTGAAAAAATGGCAAGAAAGGAAAAATGTCCTTTGAGTCCCCTCACTCACCAGGGTTTCCCCACGGTGACATGCTTCATCATAGGGGCCATCCCAACCCGCTGCGGGTTGGGGCGTGCTACGACTTGCGACACTACGTAGGAGCACTTATTGTGAGTGACTATGTGTAGTGCGGTGGTCTAAGTGGAGTGGGTGAACTAAAAATATATAACTAGTGGGCGAAATAGTTTTATTCTGGCTCCTAGTTGATATGTTAAAAACGGGGTCGGTCTCTAGGGTTCCTGTCTACAATGGGTCAGGGGTCCCTAGTGGACGTCAACTAGTTTCGAGCTTCCCCAGTGCTCTTCTTCAGGACAAACAGGGTCCAGCCCTGTGTGTACCACTCCTAAAGTGACCTAAAGTGAGGAAAAAAAGAGGTGGCGCTGCAACTATTAAGCAAGCGAGGTTAATACATACGATACAATGATCACGTAGTATCTGTAAATAGAAATGAAAACAACATTATCACGTACAACCTACTCCATATCGTGTAGGTGAATTCTTAAAACCGCAATGCAACAAATCACTCATCCACTCACGCGCTTAGCCATGCTAGGTTAAGAAGGCAATACACACTCCTTATTCAGCCACATATGATTGTGACACCGTCAACCAGTGCCTGGTACAAGTTAAAAACAAAAAAGTCACCACGTGACATTACCCATTAAAAAACATGACGACCTAACGATAGGTGTTTTTAGTTACGTTTTAATATCAAGTCAAGCTATCTTAGTGAAACTCAAAGACATGCAAGTTTGTATATGCCTCTTGTAATTCCTATGGTGATATTTAGTAATGTGCGATAAATTATAGAACCGCACCTGGTCTGAACAAAGACAAACAATACGACGAAAAAACCACATATATGGAGAAAACAACATACTGGTTAAATAGCAAAATTGTGCTTCATGGTCTCTGAGGGACTTGAGAGGTTCGGTCTCGAACGCTACGGAAGAAAAAAGCAGGACAAAGCGTTGTTGAAAGCTTCGTTGCTAAGGAAAAAGACGGAGCGGGTGCGCTGTGGATGTTTCCGCTGGCTGCCCGGTCCGTTCCTACAAAGGAAATCAACTTACTTGGAGATAATATCCTCTCGGGCCTGTTCACCTGCTTTCCCTCGCGACCGCATATTAGCGAGTCTTTCCCCGGTGCAGGTTTAAGTAGGAAGTGTTTCCGCCTGGTCATACAGTGAAGACTAGAGCGGAAACCTTCACAAAAAACATATCAACTAGGAGCCAGAATAAAACTATTTCGCCCTCTAGTTAGATATTTTTAGTTCACCCACTCCACTTACACCACCGCACTACACATAGTCACTCACAATAAGTGCTCCTACGTAGTGTCGCAAGTCGTAGCACGCCCCAACCCGCAGCGGGTTGGGATGGCCCCTATGATGAAGCATGTCACCGTGGGGAAACCCTGGTGAGTGAGGGGACTCAAGAAAGGACATTTTTCCTTTCTTGCCATTTTTTCTGACTCTGACTGAGCGGAAAACCTTGTTTCTTCTTTTTTACTAGCTAGGTTCTTTGTCCGAGATTTCGGATTTTTGTGGGTTTATGTACATTCAAGTACGGAAGTATGGATGAATGTCGGGTCAGTGATTCCCCCTTACGTCCATGTTGCACATGTTGTGGGACTTGAGTCACAGGGTGCAACATTACCGATTGCGGACCGGGTGGCGCCGCCACAACATCAGAGACACACGCATTAGTCACCTTCTTGTCCAGCCCAGAACGGAACCACGCCCAGAGCGCCGGGGTCATCGTTCACATCCCTACAGTGGACTGGCATACGCCAGGGCAGCCCACTCCGCTTACGCTTACAGGGGGGGGCGACAACGCTACATGTCCCAGGTCTTCCGTGTAGTGATCTGCTGATCACAGGTCTAGTTGTCAGCATGCCACAGCCACTCCCTGAGGGCTGGTTCACACCCACACCACACCCATCCAGCACATGCGTCACAGGACATGTGACCCTGCCAATAAAAGGAGCCGGGCGCACGTGCCCGAGGCCATGTCCACTATCTAGCTGAGTGTGTCCGTGTGGTCATTATTTATGCATGAGGGCCTAGGGCCCTACCACATCACATTGCCCACTGCCGGAGGTGACATGATGGCGTCCGCACGACGAGACTCAATCATAAAGGGCCCATGACTTGAGGTGCAGAGAGTTGGTGGCATCCGAGGCACTTAGGCCGGCACGGGCCTACCGCCACGTGGCGATGACTTGAGGTGCACAGAGTCGGTGGCATCCGAGGCACTTAGGCCGGCACGGGCCTACCGCCACCTGGTGATGACTTGAGGTGCACAGAGTTGGTAGCATCCGAGGCACTTAGGCCGGCACGGGCCTACCGCCACGTGGCGATGACTTGAGGTGCACTGAGTTAGTGGCACCTGAAGAGCTAAGCGGGTGTGCAGCCTGCGATGACGCGTAGGCCTCGATGCGACGTCCTGCCAATCAAGATTCGATTTGAATTGTGATCCCAGCTGTACCGCAGTGTACGCCAAGGGCAGCAGGCTGCACAGACATGACTCCGTGGCGCGGTGCTGCAGGGTGCGCTGGGGGCCTGTGGCGCGGAATCCAGCGATCGGCTGAGGAGGTTGCACCGGCACGTGGTGGGCCCTCTTGGCGACACCTTGGAGACACGCCGGTGGCGGCAGGTGAGCATTGAGGCCTGGGTGCGCAGGGGCGGGCACTCATCGCAGGTTGGCGGACTGGTCTGGGGACCAGGGCTGGGGTGCAGCAGGCGCACAGGATCGCGTAGGCACCACCGGTAACGGCGGCGCCCTCGTGGCTGGGTAGGGGAAGTGAAGGTGCATGGGTATCAAGCTGATACAAACCGTGATGCTTACAGGTATGGGTAATCCTGCATCATGAGACCGTAACAGAAGTTGGTGTGACCGTAATCTTCCTTTTCTATCCTACGAAGGTTATGACAACACGTACTTCTGTTACAGTCTTTGTCTTTCCTGTGAGCATTCCGGTTTGTCCAAGTGCTATACACTGTACCAGATTAGGTTTGTGACTATACGGACGCTTGACCATTGTCACCATTTGTCCAACAGGTTTCTGGGTACTGACCTCCGGAGTATGGAATGGTATTGGGGAGTTCCCGCGGCTTATGCAGTTACTTGAATCCACACGTTGCCCTGATGAAGTTCCCCGTTGGGCGTTGGCTGTGCTTTTCGTATTGTTTATTGTTTGTTTTGTAATAAAGGACTGTTTTTACACTACTGTTGACTACTGGACTTCATGACCGTGCGCACCCCCATTTCAGTTACTACAGTTTTGGATCTGGGGCACAGTGGCCCCTGGCAACGGCTGGCGTTGGGGTTGGTTGCGCAGGAACACTACAAATTGGAACTGTCGTGTGGTGCGGTGACCGGGGCCCGCCGTTGCTATTGTGCACATGCATCCATGACATGGGTGAGGACGTATGATAGGACTGGCTGTGAGACTCCTCCGACTCTGGCAGTTGTTGTTTGGGAGGTACCAGGGGCCAACAGGTGCAGCACAGCCAGTAGCTTCGTCTGCGGAGGGATGGTGGTTGTCCGCAGTGTTGGTACCGTCAGCCTGTGGGCAATGTGGGTCAGGATGCGGAGGATGGTTGTCCTTTTGTGCCTGTAGTGGGCAATGACTTCCTCTGGCGTTGAGTCTCTGAGGCTGGTGGGTTTTGGGAACGTTCGCTGTCCTGTTCTGCGCTGCCTCTGTGGTAGTCAGGGGGGGTGGGGGGTCCGGGGGGGGGGGCCTGGGGGTGGTTGCGGTGGGTGTTGTGGCCCTCTTGGGTCTCCAGGCTGCACGCTCATTGTCTCCATGGCATCTGTTGGTCTTCAGATGTGGCTCTGGGCTGGGCTCCCTTTCTACTGCAGTTTGTTGTCCTGCTTAACACCAGTAAAAGGCAGGTGTTAAATCCCTGCTGCTAACGCGCCTTATCGCCTGTTTTTGGTCCGCATGGCAGATCTGGCTGGAAGTTGAGAATATCGCGAAGTGGTGGCAAAAGAAAAAACGGCTGACCAAGGTTAAGCACATCAGATCCATATATACAGTCTATTTAGAGGTGGTGCAATCGCTTCCAGCATCCGCCGTCCAAGGATGCAGAAAATGACAAAATGTTCAGGAATAAGGAAGGTGCACACAATGCGAAGTCAATCAATCAGGCCAAGTTTATCCAAAATTGCTTCTTTTATTAAGTTAATCATAAAAACTGGCACACAGCCAACGCGTTTCGCTCCCGGTTGCCAGAGGGAACTTCGTCAGGGCTGTAACAATTACAAACAAACATAACATAAGTACCACATAACAACAACAAAACAAAAATAATAACAAAACTACAAACTTGAGATGACCTACAAGAAACCACAATAATATAACACATCAATACATACAAAAATTCCACAATTCCACATTACTTAAACATGTATACTTTACATCAAACAAAAAAAAGTCTATTCATAATTCCAAGAGAGAAAGAAGGAAAACAGATCATGATAAGGCCAAAGAACAAACAAATGTCTATAATAAATAAACATATACATATATGCAGTGCGATACTATCATACAGTGAAATAATACATTACTCAAGCAAACAACACATAATTATATCGAAACAGGCATAAAAATACCTCACATGAGGCTAAATACAAAATAGAATAGAAATAAAACCTGACAAGAAGAATAAGTGAGAAACATTAGCCGCAGGAAAAAGGCAGCGTGCTGGTAGAAAGTTGAAGAGGGTGAACTTATTCTCACCTCAGAAGTATTAGGCTTAGAAATAAGTATGTGGTTTATAAAATTATATATAATATATAAGGTATACCACAGTAACTAGACAGCGTGCAGGTAGGAGGGCAAACTTATTTCTCACCTCTGAAACATCTGGCTTCGGACTCAGTATGTGGGTTATAACGTTAAGTATATCGTTCCAAATCGCGGTAAGCATCAAAGTGGAAGTCGGCACATATTGTATAATCTATAATAGAAATGGAAAGTGAACATAACTACCGTCCCATGGATATAAATAAACGAGGCTACTTTTAAGCACTATATTGTAAGTGCGGAACAACTTGCTGTTATTTGTAATGCAAAGAGGGGAGCTCCACAGATCGGACAATCTGAGTGTTCTAAGATAGGTCCATCTCCCATATAATAAAAGATATTCGGCGCTCAGAGAGCATCAAAACTCATTCATATACCCCGGACTCACCTCAAATTAAGTAAGCACACGGTTCATTATCTCAAGTATGTGCAAAACCACATAAGTCCATGAGTGGCTCCTTCTTCCCAGAGCTTTATAGTAAATGGTTCATGAGGTCTGTTAAAAGAGTAAACAATCAGGACACCATTGTAGTATGTCGATAAAGAAAAAGGAGACAAGAACAATGTTATAACTTCGATCAAGATAGTGCAGAACCACCACCGCAGCGTTGTTGCAAGATACAGCATGACTACCCATCGTAAGTGGCCACTAGATTGCGCAAGCCTGAATTAACAAAAGCCCAATTACGAGAAACGAGGAATAATCGCTTCAAAGGTTACAAGCATGATGTGCCTACAATATCATCTTCCAAATATATAGGAACACGTATCATATCGAAAGGAACAGGCACCGCAGAGCCATTATCATATGCGGCACAACTAACAAGAAACGAAGTACCATCGCATAAAAACGTGCAGGAATGGTGTGCATGTAGTAATGACTCCAGGTGTAAATGACAAGTATCCCATATGCCTCTATAGCAGTACAGTACCGTACACTGTGTAAAACTTAATGATATAAGTCACTAGATGTCAACAGCGCAAATAGGTGATAGGTCGCACAGAATAATGTGCAATACGTGACGCAACAATGGATGACTAAAAGTAAAACCGCAGACAGGTAAAAAGTGAAAAGAGCGCACACTCTAAAACTGGGAACACCCGGCAAGCATAACATGAATACTACACGTAAGGGGGTCTGTGTCAACATAATGATTCCAAAGAGGCAAGTGCGGGGTAGTCGGCAACGTCGAGTCAGTTAACTCCATTGCAAGCGTTCCACGGGACGTGGCATTCAAGCATGTACATCCTATATTAGCAAAATGAAGCACTAACAGCACTAGCAAGGTAATGTAACTAAAAAGCTAAAGTACATACGAAGCACTCGCATGGCCAAATAGAACCGGGCCGGGAACGCAGGTCATCTAACCATCACGCATTAAAGAATGTCTCTCATTGTAGGAAAGCTTACCTTTACGGAGCGGAAAGTTCGGAACTCGGCATGGTCACCGGCATATCTGAAGCGAGAGCGGAGGCGACATTATTTAAAGCACGCACGACCCTGCGTCGACGGGTCACATGTGCTTCAGAGAATAAAAAACACAGAGAGAGGACAATGCGGAAAGATGGAAAGAGCTAAGAAGGCCGGCCATCTTGTAGTTCCCAAAAGGTCACCATACGTTACTTAACGTCACGGTATAAATGACGTGTTAGTTAGGAAGCACAGTTCGGCCATTAAAAATTCGCATACAGGAACATCGTAGGGCGATTCTGAACAAAGACAGCCGATACCCCCTTAGTGATCATTATAGGGATGTACACCCCAATGACAATACCTTTTGGTTTCACGGTATTGACCATGTACCAATTGGCAATAGAGGTGGGGACCGTGAGTTGCTGGTCAGGCAAAAGGAGGCAAAATGGATCTGTCGCCTTAAAGCCATTTTGATGGGACACAACACCGATAGGGAGTTGCACTATTTCCTTGGGTAAAGGTAATCTGAGACTGTCAGTAGGGGGCACACTATCTGTATGT
Source organism: Calotriton arnoldi (assembly GCA_963921515.1). Lineage (NCBI taxonomy): Eukaryota > Metazoa > Chordata > Amphibia > Caudata > Salamandridae > Calotriton > Calotriton arnoldi. Next base: position 674,715 of record CAWUFW010001681.1, on the reverse strand, counting down.
TTAAGGTATAATCTACAGTTGGCTTTATTATATATAAGGTCTGTTACTGAAACCTCACGATTCAACTTAATCTTGATGTGGATTGAAAATGGCTAAGTCAAGATTTATCATGTTTGAACAAACTAACATCTTATCATAAGTAAACGTATTGTATTTTAATTCTTTGTTGTGCTGTTTTTTTGATAATTGTTGTTAATGTCAATATTCTTGTTTCTATTTCTCCTTTCTTCTTATCTTGAATAATTTGGTGTGGGCATTTGGTATCATCATTACATTGCGGTCTTTACAATGTCTGCTTAATCTGTGGGACTTCAATGATGGTCGATGCCTTTGAGTCCGATTCCGCTTATTTATCGGTCCCCTTTTTAGGTCTCGCGCCTAGCGTTGCAGTGCGCAGCCCTGCTCGCGCAGCGCGAGACCTCTAGAAAGGGCTTTTGAAAGCTACCCACACGCTCGTGCGTGTGGTTTTGCTTTCGAAAGCCCACATTGGCTGGAGCGTGCCTTTTTTTTGCGGAGACGGCACACAATTGGTCAAAGGCGGGCACATGTCCCGCCTTTGCCGCACCCATTCCCGACGGTGGCCAGAACGCGCAGCAGCGCGCGTTCGTCTGCTGCCGCGCTCCCTCCCCCCGCTCCTCTGTGGTGAGCGCGCACCACTAGCTTACTCGTTCTCCAAGTCGTTGATGCTTCTCTTTCATTTGTGCGTTTTGTTTTTTCTTCGTTTTACTTTGTGAAACTTGTCCTACTGTTCTCAATTATGTAAACTACTAATTACTAAAGCGTCATTTCTAAAAAAAAAAAACACAGGAAAGCTAAAAGGACGATAAGTGGTTACCATTATCGCAAACATTTTCACTTGTGTGACTGTGTACTATTCTACGCCTGTCTTTGCCTGTGTATGTGTGACTTTGCTGTTGAGTGTAAGTGTGTGATACTTAGAGACTGATCATGGAGGCTCATCTGTCCACAGGCTTATGTTTCGGGTTTCTGTTGAGTTCGGTGTGGGATTTGTATCCGGATGTGTCTGAAATGCATATGTGAGGTCTGTGTCTGTGCGCAGTGTCGGCTTTGTTGGTGCGCCGCCTCCCAGACCTCCTCCTCTACAAATTCCCCCATTGCCACACTGTAACAGTGCCCCTCATCTCTCCATAGCCCCATCTCCCACTTATTTAATTTATTTTATAACACTATTCATCCCGAATAGGGCGTCAGAGCGCTTTACATCACATACATATTTATAGACATACAATCAAACACAAAAGTGTGTAAGTCAATTAGCGTGTAAATTGAGGTGTTGCACTCAGAGTGTCACAAACAACTAGCCCACGGGCGCCGTCTGTGACTGTTGTGGGATTGCACAGCCTCATTCCAACGTTAAAAACAAAAATAAAAAGTATATATAAAAAAACGGGGACCTCAAGTGCGCTGCTCCAGGGGGTCGCGCCAGGCCAACAGGAATGGCAGCTCCGCCACTCAAAGAGACGAAGAGACCGCGGCCCCACAGCAGCATGTAAGGCATTCCACAGAAACGCGGCTGTGTTATATACCTAAAGGACAGAAGGGGAACCATTAAGAAGCAACGCCACCTGCCGCCAGGCTCGGGGGGAACAACAGCAGCTGTGGGGGCCTGACTCACCCGGCACGCGAAGGGCAGATGCGCAGCCCAATAGGGAGGTCTTCTTAACTGGCCGGCATGGCGTGAGTGCAGATGGGCATCTTTCATTTCCACAACGACCGATGTCATGGAAATGAAAGACAGGCACTGGGTCTCGTTTTGGTCGCAGTGCTAGTGGCGCATCACCCATCCCCGCTCCTCCACCCTTCAGCGAGCTTGGCTCCCGTTGCGATGGCACCAGTCGCATCGCCCAAAAGCTGGCACTGTCTGTGTGTGTGGAAACATTTGTGATGGCTGCAGGTAGACATGTTTGTATCGGGTGAGTGTTTCTGTGTATGGATGTGTGGGTTAAAGACATGACAGATTTTATAACTGATATCATGGAAACTATATGAGGGCAAGCTAAGTACAAGATTTTTCATACCACAATTAATTGCCAGCTAAGGAAATTGCGGTTAATTGTTGGACTTGGCAGCTTGTGGTGTGAGGGATAGAGGGAGGGAGGGAGGGAGAGAGAGACAGAGAGAGAGAGACAGAGAGATACAGACAGACAGAGAGACAGAGAGAGAGAGAGAGAGAGATAGAGAATTTCCTTACTTACAGCTTCAACGTACATTGGTAAACAAGCATTTGCAATGCAATAGGTCTCGCATTTGCGAGAGTTTAAGCGATTGTAATTGTAAATAACGATGCCTTTTATTAATGTTTGAAAAACCAATACGTAAATAAAAAGGCATCGTCATTTACAATGCCAATTGCTCAAATTCTCGCAAATGCGAGACCTATTGCATTGCAAATGCTTTTTACTCTTGCCTTGCCCCCTACTTCCTTCCTTCCCCCTCACCATCTTTTGCTATCCCTTCCCAACCTTCTCTATCCTTTTTACTCTTACTTTTCCCCCTACTTCCTTCCTCGCCCTCACCATCTTTTGCTATCCCTTCCCATCAAACAGATGTGCACTCCCGGCTGCTCGGGCAAATCTGTGGGCATCTCATCCAGACCACATCTGGAAAAATAGCAAGGAGAAATAAGGGATGGACAGACACTTTTGTTTTTTAGTGGCTAGCATTCATCACTCATTTTGGATTAATATTCACACAAAAGGATGTTTGCACTCATCTGTGGGCAAACCAAAGCGAATCTCAAGTAGTAATTGTAATGATTCATTATCAATATTTAGTCTGGTCTAAATAATAATAATGAATTATTACAATTACTACTTGGGATTAGGTTTTGAGCCACAGATCATCCATCACTTGCTGTTGTTGATAGGAATCTTACAGTTCCTAAAACCTTGGTAGAACAGTGAAACAAAGCAGACAGGCTACCTCACCAGGCTCAGGCCCTCACAAGTTAAAGGTGGGAGTTACCTCTCAACCCCCACCAACAGCCCCCCATCTTTATTGTGCTTTACAAAAACGGAACATTCCAAAACCTCAATATAGGAAACTTATTGTAGGTTTGTATATCTGTGAATGCCTGTAAGACTATCTGGCATGGCATTGTTGTTTACCACAAAGAGTGGTTCTACTACGCAATAAGAAAACGAGCATTTGCTATGCAATAGGTGTCGCATTTACGAGAGTTTGAGCTATTGGCATTGTAAATACCAATGCCTTTTATTTCTGTATTTTAAAAACCTGCAAGCGGTGCGTAAACAGGCACTTTGTACTTGCAGTCGTTGCTTACGAGAAGCAACGCTGGCAGTAACTATGCCTCTTTTACTGCCAGCCTTCCTTTTCGTAAGCAAGGACTATAAGTACAAAGGGCGTGTTTATGCACCGCATACAGCTTTTCGAAACACATAAATAAAAGGCATTGTCGTTTACAATGGCAATAGCTCAAACTCTTGCAAATGCAACACCAATAGCTCAAACTTTAATAATGCGAGACCTATTGCATTGCAAATGCTTGTTGTGTTTACTAACACGTCATTTATACCGTGACGTTAAGTAACGTATGGTGACCTTTTGGGAACTACAAGATGGCCGGCCTTCTTAACTCTTTCCATCTTTCCGCGTTGTCCTCTCTCGGTGTTTTTTATTCTCTGAAGCACATGTGACCCGACGACGCAGGTCGACGCAGGGTCGTGCGTGCTTTAAATAATGGTGCCTCCGCTCTCGCTTCAGATATGCCGGTGACCATGCCGAGTTCCGAACTTTCCGCTCCGTAAAGGTAAGCTTTCCTGCAATGAGAGACATTCTTTAATGCGTGATGGTTAGATGACCTGCGCTCCCGGCCCGGTTCTATTTGGCCATGCGAGTGCTTCGTATGTACTTCAGCTATTTAGTTACATTACCTTGCTAGTGCTGTTAGTGCTTCATTTTGCTAATATAGGATGTACATGCTTGAATGCCACGTCCCGTGGAACGCTTGCAATGGAGTTAACTGACTCGACGTTGCCGACTACCCAGCACTTCCCTCTTTGGAACCGTTATTTTGAGACAGACCCCCTTACATGTAGTATTCATGTTATGCTTTCCGGGTGTTCCCAGTTTTAGAGTGTGCGCTCTTTTCACTTTTTACCTGTCTGCGGTTTTACTTTTAGTCATCCATTGTTGCGTCACGTTTTGCACATTATTCTATGCGTCCCATCACCTATTTGCGCTGTTGACATCTAGTGACTTATATCATTAAGTTTTACACAGTGTACGGTACTGTACTGCTATAGAGGCATATAGGATACTTGTCATTTACACCTGGAGTCATTACTACATGCACACCATTCCTGCACGTTTTTATGCGATAGTGCTTCGTTTCTTGTTAGTTGTGCCGCATATAATAATGGCTCTGCGGTGCCTGTTCCTTTCAATATGATACGTGTTCCTATATATTTGGAAGATGATATTGTAGGCACATCATGCTTGTAACCTTTGAAGCGATTATTCCTCGTTTCTCGAAATTGGGCTTTTGTTGATTCAGGCTTGCGCAATCTAGTGGCCACTTACGATGGGTAGTCGTGCTGTATCTCGCAACAACGCTGCGGTGGTGGTTCTGCACTATCTTGATCGAAGTTATAACATTGTTCTTGTCTCCTTTTTCTTTATCGACATACTACAATGGTGTCCTGATTGTTAACTCTTTTAACAGACCTCATTAACCATTTTTTATAAAGCTCTGGGAAGAAGGAGCCACTCATGGACTCGTGTGGTTTTTCACATACTTGAGATAATGAACCGTGTGCTTACTTAATTTGAGGTGAGTCCGGGGTATATGAATGAGTGATGATGCTCTTTGAGCGCCGAATATCTTTTATTATATGGGAGATGGACCTATCTTAGAACACTCAGATTGTCCGATCTATGGAGCTCCCCTCTTTGCATTACAAATAACAGCAAGTTGTTCAGCACTTACAATATAGTGCTTAAAAGTAGCCTCGTTTATTTATATCCATGGGACAGTAGTTATGTTTAAAAAAAAAAAAAAAAAATTATACAATATGTGCCGACTTCCGCTTTGATGCTTACCGCGATTTGGAACGATATACTTAACGTTATAACCCACATACTGAGTCCGAAGCCAGATGTTTCAGAGGTGAGAAATAAGTTTGCCCTCCTACCTGCACGCTGTCTAGTTACTGTGGTATACCTTATATATTATATATAATTTTATAAACCACATACTTATTTCTAAGCCTAATACTTCTGAGGTGAGAATAAGTTCACCCTCTTCAACTTTCTACCAGCACGCTGCCTTTTCCTGCGGCTGTTTCTCACTTATTCTTCTTGTCAGGTCTTATTTCTATTCTATTTTGAATTTAGCCTCATGTGAGGTATTATTATGCCTATTTCGATATAATTATGTGTTGTTTGCTTGAGTAATCTATTATTTCACTGTATGATAGTATCGCACTGTATATATGTATATGTTTATTTATTATAGACATTTGTTTGTTCTTTGACCTTATCATGATCTGTTTTCCTTCTTTCTCTCTTGGAATTATGAATAGACTTTTTTTGTTTGATGTAAAGTATACATGTTTAAGTAATGTGGAATTGTGGAATTTTTGTATGTATAGATGTGTTATATTATTGTGGTTTCTTGTAGGTCATCTCAAGTTTGTAGTTTTGTTATTATTTTTGTTTTGTTGTTGTTATGTGGTACTTATGTTATGTTTGTTTGTAATTGTTACAGCCCTGACGAAGTTCCCTCTGGCAACCGGGAACGAAACGCATTGGCTGTGTGCCAGTTTTTATGATTAACTTAATAAAAGAAGCAATTTTGGATAAACTTGGCCTGATTGATTAACTTCGCATTGTGTGCACCTTCCTTATTCCTGAACATATCGCGAAGTGGTGTTTTCGTGTGTTTTTGCACGGGAACGCCTTCTCTGCATATCATTAGCGTTAGTTGTCACTCTCATCCGTGGCGATGTTTTTTGCGGCAGCTATCGCTGGTAAACTGGCGATGTGGGCAGTTTGCACCAGCTTGGGAATGGGGCGATAATTCTTTCGCCACTTTTGCTGCGCTAAAGTGCCGATAACTCGGCGATAAGTCCTTGAGAATATGCCTGTTAGACTTGGCATCTTTTGGCGTGTTTCCCCTGACTTTTTGCTTTCTGACCTCCCGGTTTTGACTCTGTTTTTGCTGGTGTAATGATTCTGCGCACTTTCCTCACTGCTATCCAGTGGGAAAGTGCAAGTGCTCCTGTATGAAATGTGTTATGGATTAGTGTTTCCATGATTGGCCTATTTGGTTTATGTGTCAGTCCCTTGTAAGGTGCACTGCGAGTGCCAGGGCCTATAGACCAAATGCTGTTGTTGGGCTGCAGCACCGGATTGTGCCACCCACGCAAACAGCCCGTAAAGTGTAACTTGGGCCTGCCAACGCAGAGCCTGTGCGCAGCCTGGGGCTGCCATGTCGACTTGGCAAGTGCACACACTTGCAAGTCCCTAAACCTTCCCTTTGCTACATGTTAGTCACCCCTAAGGTAGGCCCAAGGTACCCCTGTGGGCAGGGTGCGGTGTATGCGAAAGGTAGGACATGCCCGGGTGTGTGCGGCATGTCCTGATAGTGAATTACAGCCTAGTTCGTTTTTCACTATTGCAAGGCTACCTGTTCCCCTAGGCCAGAACGGGCAGTTTTGATTATTACAGCTTATAATCCTAACTGACCCCGGGAACATGGTAGAAATTCGAGTTTAGTATGCCTGGACTCAGAATGATAAAATGCAGCTTTTAGTAAAGTTGGTTTTAACATTCTGTGTTTGAAAATACCACTTTTAGAAAGTGGGTATTTTCTTGTCTAACCATCCAAGCCTGCCTCTGCGAGGTTGTGTATTCCTTGTCTGGAGTGTGAGTGACAGGGGCTGGGGGATGCCAGGAGACAGGGTGAGTCAGCGCAGGGCTGAATAGCAAGATCTACATGTAGATGGGTGGGAGGGGTCGCACCTGGGCCCTGAATAGGACAGTGCCTTCCCTCCACAATGCTGGCTCCACCTCCTGTGGTGCGTCTGATGTCCCTGGCCTACTCACTGAAAGAAGGGACGGAGACTTGTCAACAAAGTGCTCCAGAACTGGTTTGGACTAGGCAAAGGCCTCTCTGCCTTCAGAGAACAAAGGAATTTGGGATATAAATATTGGGGCCCTGACCCCATGAATTTAGATCTCGCTGGAATCAAGGAACCTGCCAAGACGAAGAGCTGGAAGAGCTGCCAGGAGGAGTACTGCCCCTTTGCTGTGTTGTTGCTTTGTTGGGTTGGCCTGCAGCTGCTGCTTCTGCCTTGGGCAGTGAAAGGACTGGACTGAACTTTCTACAAACTTGTGCTGAGTATCTCCAAGGGCCAGGAACCGAGCTGGCCTCCTGTTAAGAAGTCTCAGGGACTACAAAGACTTCACAAGCCTCTGGGTACCGCTTCTGGAACGCTGTTTCAGTTGCCACAGAGGAAGGGAACTGCAACCGACTCCGTCAACCGAATCCATCCCTGGCCGGTGACCTGTTTGCACCGCAGACCGCATCGCCCCGCTTCGCATCGCAACCCTGGTCTCACCGTGGGCGACGTCCGACGCCGCCAACATCGAGCCGCTGCTTGCACCGTGACCTGTGGGCACCGCAGTTCGCATCGCATCGCTTCACTGGGCCAGCCGGACCAGACCGACACTGTCGCTGCAACTGGCTCAAGAGTCGAGACCGCACCGCATTTGGGGCACCGCTCGCACGTCTGCGACGCACCGCTCCGACTCGCACCGCTGTCCGACGCCAGCTCCCGCACTCCGGCTAGGTCGCCTGCATCGCAACCCGTCAGCACCGCATCGAGCATCGTCTCGCCCTGCATCGCACGCCTTGGACTCACCGACTCCGTCTGCACGACGCTCATCGAGCCGCTGCCTGCACCGCATCGAGGGACACTGCACCTTGCATCGCTCCGTCTTGCACCGCAACCGCGACGAACGCCGACCGGCTCGTACACTCCGTACCAGCCACAACGAGAAAGGTACTGTAACCGAGTCTGTTCATGACTCTGCTGGCCCGTATCGACGCGGTCGGCTGGAACTGTTAGACTCTGTGGTTTTCAGCATCGCGGTAGGCTCGGACGGAGCTACCGACTCGTACGAACTTTGCTTTTGTGCTATTCCTGCAAAGAAGAAGTTAACGTATCAAGCATTCATTCGTAAAGTATAGTATTGTGGATTTTTGTCGTAATTGGTCTTGTCTTGAGTATATAAAATATTGGTTATTTTTCTAAACTGGTGTGGTGTCCGTTTGTAGTGCTTACACTGTATTACTGTTGGTTATGTGCAAATGCTTTACACACTGCCTCTGAATTAAGCCTGACTGCTCGTGCCAAGCTACCACGAGGGTGAGCAGGGGTTACTTCACGAGTGTAACAACCCTTACCCTGACTAGGAAGAAGGGTCCCTACTTGGACAAAGGTGCAAGCCCTTGCCAACTAGAGATCCCATTTCTAACATTGGTCGTCAGCGGTGAGGATAGGACTTGTGTTTGCACTTGACTTACAGTGATTTGTGTGCACTACTACCATATCGCAGACCATTACGTACCACATACTGGTTCTTTTTCTTTTGACCTATTTTTGATCTTGCCAGTTTTCAACTCACGACTTTTGTCATGCCTGAATCAATTGCATCATCCGTTGCATCTCTGGAAGTTATCTTTGAGGAGGACAGGTTGGAATCCTACGCCGTAAAGGAGTTACGAGCGATTTGTAAAAACTTGAAAGTCCAAATTAAAGGCCTCACAAGGAAGGAGGAGCTACAGAAGGCGCTGAGGGCCTGGGTAGCAGCCAGACATGCCAATGGGCAGCCTGGTGATCTCAGTGAGGAGGTGGAGGAGCCTATTTCCAGGGTGGATGTGCTTTTGGGTAGGGGGAACCCGCCAGGTCAGGCAGCAGCAGTCTGTCCCCAGAGGAGCTGGAGGACAGGCGGGAGGCAAGGCAGTTCGAGCTGCAGAAGCTCAGACTGGAGAGTGAGCGGGAGGAGAAGAGATTGGCCATAGAGGAGAGGAAGATGCTCTTAGAGCATGAGAGAGAACTGAAGGAGCTAGAACTTAGGAGTAAGTCAGGCTCAGATGGTGGCAGCAATTCGTCCAGAAAGGCAGACAGGATTGTGCACATTCCCAAGAACGTAGGCAAGGAGTTCAAGAAGGGGGATGACATACAAAGGTGGTTTCAGGGTTATGAGGCAGCCATACACATGAATGGGGTCCCTGAGGAGAATTGGGGAGCAGGATTGTGGCCACTTTTTCCTGAAGAAGCAAGGGATGCTCTGATAGCTTTGGGTAAGGGGTATCACCTCACCTATGCTGACATGAAGGATGCCCTTCTCACGAAGTATGGTCTTACTCCTGAAAAGTACAGGGATCAGTTCAGGTCCAGTAAGAAGTCTGATGCCAACACTTGGTTGGAATGTGTGGATGTGTCCTGCAGGTCTCTGGATGGTTGGGTGAAGGGCAGTAGTGTAACAGATTTTCAGGGGCTCTACAACTTGATTGCATGGGAGCACTTGTCTAGTCTATGTTTTGCAGATCTGCGCCAGCACCTAGTTGATAGTAAGCTAACTGACCCCAGGAAGCTTGCTATGGAAGCGGACCGCTGGGTGAGTACCAGGGTCCACAAGAAAGCGTTTGGGGGAGACTCAGCCAAAGGTGGGCAGGGTCCCCAGCAGAAAGGTGGGGGGACAAGGGTAAAGCACAGGAGTTCTCTAAAGGGCCCCAAACTAGTACCCAGGGTAAAGGTTCCCAGCCCCCGGTGATAAGAAGAAAGGGGTCTCTACAGGGAAGCCTGTTGAGACCGGCCCCCGCAAGTGTTATGCATGTGACCAGGTAGGTCACTTTAAGGGGGACCCCAAGTGCCCGAAGGGGACACAGCCGCCCACCGGTGGACAGTCCAAAGTGTTGGCTAGTGTAGCGCTTGGGGAGGAGGGGTGCCCACAGGAGGGTGGGGATCCCGCAGAAATGACCCTTGTCTCACTAGGGGACAGTGAGATGGTCCCAGGAAACCAGGTGCCCCCTAACACAAAGAAATATAGCACCTGGGTGACCATTAATGGGAACAGGGTAGAGGCTCTCAGAGATACTGGAGCCAGTGTGACCTCAGTCCGGTGTCACCTGGTGTCTGAGAAGCAAGTAGTCCCAGGAGCATTCCACCAAGTAGTTGCTGTCGACAACTCTGAGCGCCAGTGTATGGTGGCGCAGGTTCCCTTTGAATGGGGGGGGGTCTCAAGTCCCTTGAGGGTGGTTGTGAGCCCCACCATGCCTGTAGATTGTCTGCTAGGAAACGACCTGGAGCAGTCCTCGTGGAAGGAGGTTGAGCTCAGGTCTCACTTGGAGATGCTTGGGTTGCCAGAGTGGGCATGCGTGTCTACTCAGTCAATGGCAGCCAGAAAGGGTGATCAAGAGGACTTGGAGCCTGAAACAGTGGCCCAAGTCCCTGCCAAAAGAAAGGGCCGGGGGCACGGGAAACCGGCCCCCGAAGTTCCCACGGACCGGGAGGAGGCGGACCTCGAGGGGGACGCCCCAGTGCCTACAGGGGAGCAAGTAGCCGAACTGGGAGACATCTCTGAGCTGACCCATTGGCAGCAAGAAGGGGGTCCCACCAGGGAGGAGTTCTGCAGGGAGCAGAACGAGTGCCCTACTCTGGAGGGTCTGCGGCGGCAGGCTGCAGACCAGGCAGCTGGTAATCAGTCCGGGTCACATCTGATCTACTGGGAGAGCGGTCTCCTATACAGTGAGCCTAAGGTTGCTGAGCCTGGGTCAGCCCGTGTGCTGGTGGTACCCCAGCGCTTCAGGACCTTCCTACTGGGTCTGGCTCATGACGTGCCTTTGGCAGGACATTTGGGGCAGGACAAGACCTTTGACAGGCTTGTCACCCACTTCTTTTGGCCCCAAATGCGAAGGCAGTCAGACGCACACTGTAGGTCTTGCCAAACTTGCCAGGCAAGTGGTAAGAGTGGGAGGAAGGTCAAAGCTCCTCTCCAACCTTTTCCGGTTGTTGGAACACCCTTTGAAAGGGTGGGGATGGATATAGTGGGGCCACTGGATCCCAAGACAGCCATGGGCAACAGGTACATCCTGGTCTTGGTGGACCATGCCACCCGGTACCCGGAGGCAATCCCTCTCAGAACAACGACGGCGCCAGTGGTGGGCCGGGCGTTAATGGGGATCTTTTCCCGTGTGGGATTCCCCAGAGAGGTGGTTTCCGATAGGGGGACCAATTTCATATCGAAGTATATGACATCCCTGTGGAAGGAGTGTGGTGTAACCTACAAGTTCACCACTCCTTACCACCCACAAGGAAACGGTCTGGTGGAGAGATTCAACCAGACCTTGAAAGGCATGATCAAGGGTCTAACAGAACCCATGAGGCGTAAGTGGGACGTCCTCTTGCCATGCCTACTCTTTGCGTACAGGGAGGTGCCTCAGAAGTCTCTTGGGTACAGCCCCTTTGAGCTCCTGTATGGCCACCCTGTCAGAGGACCTCTGAGTTTGGTAAAGGAAGGCTGGGAGGCAGCTCCCAGGAAAACTCCCCAGGATGTATTTAGCTACATGCTGGCCTTTAGAAACCAAACTGCCCGCTTCAGGAAACTCGCTCAGGCGAACCTAGAAGCAAGCCAGGAAGAAATGAAGAGATGGTATGACCAGAACGCCACTCTGGTCGAATTTCAACCTGGGCAGAAAGTGTGGGTTATGGCCCCAGTGGCACCTTGTGCCTTGCAGGACAAGTGGACTGGGCCATATGAGGTAAAGGAGCGCAAAAGTGACGTCACCTACCTGGTGGATTTGCAGGCTCCAAGGAACCCTTTGAGGGTCCTTCACGTGAACCGCCTCAAGCCCCACTTCGAGAGGTCCGAAGTGAGTATGCTCTTGGCGACAGATGATGGGGTGGAAGAGGAGAGCGAGCCTCTCCCTGACCTCCTGTCTACCAAGGAGCATGATGGGTCAGTAGAGGGTGTGATCCTCTCCCCTACTCTGACTCAGGAGCAGCAGGGGGACTGTCGCCAGTTGTTGGGACAGTTCGCCCCACTGTTCTCTCTGACCCCCGGTGTTACTCACTGGTGTACCCATGACGTGGACACTGGTGACAGCCATCCTGTGAAGCACAAGATTTACAGGTTGACTGACCGGGTCAGAGCCAGCATCAAGGAGGAGGTCTCTAAGATGTTGGCGTTAGGGGTGATTGAGCCCTCCCACAGTCCTTGGGCCAGCCCAGTGGTCTTGGTCCCAAAGGCTGCGGCGCCCGGTGCCACTCCAGAACTCCGGTTTTGTGTGGACTACCGTGGGCTCAATGCCGTCACCAGGACTGACGCGCACCCCATCCCCAGAGCTGATGAGCTCATTGATCGGTTGGGAGCTGCCCGGTTCCTCAGCACGTTTGATTTAACGTCTGGGTACTGGCAGATTGCCTTAACCGATGGGGCCAAGGAGAGATCAGCATTCTCAACCCCAGAAGGTCATTACGAATTCCGGGTGATGCCCTTTGGGTTGAAGAATGCCCCTGCCACCTTTCAGAGGTTGGTCAATCAGGTGTTGGCTGGGCTGGAGGATTTCAGTGCCGCCTACCTGGATGACATTGCTGTGTTCAGTTCCAGCTGGGAAGAACATTTACAGCACCTTGAGAAAGTGTTGAGGGCTCTGCAAGGTGCAGGCCTCACGATCAAGGCCAGTAAGTGCCAGATCGGGCAGGGTTCTGTGGTGTACTTGGGACACCAGGTAGGAAGCGGCCAGGTGGCGCCCTACAACCCAAGATTGACACCATTCTGGCTTGGGAGCCCCCAAGACCCAGACAGAGGTGAGAGCCTTCTTAGGTCTCACCGGCTATTATAGGAGATTTGTTAAGGGCTATGGCACCATCGTTGCTCCCTTAACAGAGCTGACCTCTAAGAGGCAGCCCAGGAAAGTGATCTGGACTGAGTCCTGCCAGAAAGCTTTTGATGCCCTGAAGGCAGCCATGTGCACGGCGCCCGTGCTCAAGGCACCTGACTTCTCCAAGGAATTCGTCGTGCAGACTGACGCTTCGGAGCATGGTGTGGGAGCGGTGCTCTCACAACTGAACAAAGAGGGCCTGGATCAGCCTGTAGTCTTCCTTAGCAGGAGACTACTTCCCAGGGAACAGAGGTGGAGTGCCATAGAAAGGGAAGCTTTTGCTGTGGTCTGGGCGCTGAAGAAGTTGAGACCATACCTGTTTGGGACTCACTTCCGGGTTCAGACAGACCACAGGCCCCTCAGATGGTTGATGCAAATGAGGGGCGAGAATCCAAAACTGCTGAGGTGGTCCATCTCCCTACAGGGAATGGACTTTACGGTGGAACACCGTCCTGGTACAGAACACGCCAACGCAGATGGTCTGTCCAGGTTCTTCCGCCTTAGTGAAGAGAACTCCAATGGGGTTGGGTAGTTCTCCCTACTTTCAGCTGGAGGGGACATGTGTTAGACTTGGCATCTTTTGGCGTGTTTCCCCTGACTTTTTGCTTTCTGACCTCCCGGTTTTGACTCTGTTTTTGCTGGTGTCATGATTCTGCGCACTTTCCTCACTGCTATCCAGTGGGAAAGTGCAAGTGCTCCTGTATGAAATGTGTTATGGATTAGTGTTTCCATGATTGGCCTATTTGGTTTATGTGTCAGTCCCTTGTAAGGTGCACTGCGAGTGCCAGGGCCTATAGACCAAATGCTGTTGGTGGGCTGCAGCACCGGATTGTGCCACCCACGCAAACAGCCCGTAAAGTGTAACTCGGGCCTGCCAACGCAGAGCCTGTGCGCAGCCTGGGGCTGCCATGTCGACTTGGCAAGTGCACACACTTGCAAGTCCCTAAACCTTCCCTTTGCTACATGTTAGTCACCCCTAAGGTAGGCCCAAGGTACCCCTGTGGGCAGGGTGCGGTGTATGCGAAAGGTAGGACATGCCCGGGTGTGTGCGGCATGTCCTGATAGTGAATTACAGCCTAGTTCGTTTTTCACTATTGCAAGGCTACCTGTTCCCCCTAGGCCAGAACGGGCAGTTTTGATTATTACAGCTTATAATCCTAACTGACCCCGGGAACATGGTAGAAATTCGAGTTTAGTATGCCTGGACTCAGAATGATAAAATGCAGCTTTTAGTAAAGTTGGTTTTAACATTCTGTGTTTGAAAATACCACTTTTAGAAAGTGGGTATTTTCTTGTCTAACCATCCAAGCCTGCCTCTGCGAGGTTGTGTATTCCTTGTCTGGAGTGTGAGTGACAGGGGCTGGGGGATGCCAGGAGACAGGGTGAGTCAGCGCAGGGCTGAATAGCAAGATCTACATGTAGATGGGTGGGAGGGGTCGCACCTGGGCCCTGAATAGGACAGTGCCTTCCCTCCACAATGCTGGCTCCACCTCCTGTGGTGCGTCTGATGTCCCTGGCCTACTCACTGAAAGAAGGGACGGAGACTTGTCAACAAAGTGCTCCAGAACTGGTTTGGACTAGGCAAAGGCCTCTCTGCCTTCAGAGAACAAAGGAATTTGGGATATAAATATTGGGGCCCTGACCCCATGAATTTAGATCTCGCTGGAATCAAGGAACCTGCCAAGACGAAGAGCTGGAAGAGCTGCCAGGAGGAGTACTGCCCCTTTGCTGTGTTGTTGCTTTGTTGGGTTGGCCTGCAGCTGCTGCTTCTGCCTTGGGCAGTGAAAGGACTGGACTGAACTTTCTACAAACTTGTGCTGAGTATCTCCAAGGGCCAGGAACCGAGCTGGCCTCCTGTTAAGAAGTCTCAGGGACTACAAAGACTTCACAAGCCTCTGGGTACCGCTTCTGGAACGCTGTTTCAGTTGCCACAGAGGAAGGGAACTGCAACCGACTCCGTCAACCGAATCCATCCCTGGCCGGTGACCTGTTTGCACCGCAGACCGCATCGCCCCGCTTCGCATCGCAACCCTGGTCTCACCGTGGGCGACGTCCGACGCCGCCAACATCGAGCCGCTGCTTGCACCGTGACCTGTGGGCACCGCAGTTCGCATCGCTTCACTGGGCCAGCCGGACCAGACCGACGCTGTCGCTGCAACTGGCTCAAGAGTCGAGACCGCACCGCATTTGGGGCACCGCTCGCACGTCTGCGACGCACCGCTCCGACTCGCACCGCTGTCCGACGCCAGCTCCCGCACTCCGGCTAGGTCGCCTGCATCGCAACCCGTCAGCACCACATCGAGCATCGTCTCGCCCTGCATCGCACGCCTTGGACTCACCGACTCCGTAGGCACGACGCTCATCGAGCCGCTGCCTGCACCGCATCGAGGGACACTGCACCTTGCATCGCTCCGTCTTGCACCGCAACCGCGACGAACGCCGACCGGCTCGTACACTCCGTACCAGCCACAACGAGAAAGGTACTGTAACCGAGTCTGTTCATGACTCTGCTGGCCCGTATCGACGCGGTCGGCTGGAACTGTTAGACTCTGTGGTTTTCAGCATCGCGGTAGGCTCGGACGGAGCTACCGACTCGTACGAACTTTGCTTTTGTGCTATTCCTGCAAAGAAGAAGTTAACGTATCAAGCATTCATTCGTAAAGTATAGTATTGTGGATTTTTGTCGTAATTGGTCTTGTCTTGAGTATATAAAATATTGGTTATTTTTCTAAACTGGTGTGGTGTCCGTTTGTAGTGCTTACACTGTATTACTGTTGGTTATGTGCAAATGCTTTACACACTGCCTCTGAATTAAGCCTGACTGCTCGTGCCAAGCTACCACGAGGGTGAGCAGGGGTTACTTCACGAGTGTAACAACCCTTACCCTGACTAGGAAGAAGGGTCCCTACTTGGACAAAGGTGCAAGCCCTTGCCAACTAGAGATCCCATTTCTAACAATGCCCCACTGTTGGGACCATAAATGTGCTTCTTCTAATGTCCATAGTTTTATATTCAAGATCCACTCCCCTAGGCCAGTGGCTCCAGGGGGCCCCCTCCGGCACTGTGCAAGGGCGGCAGGCCCCTGGCCTAGAGCTCCTGACTGGGTGAGGGGGTCCGCCATGTAATTTGCAGGGGGGGGGGCTCTCGTTACGCCACTGCCCATGGCTATTCTGTGGGCCCTATACCCAAAGACATGTTGGAGGATGCAAAATAGTACTCCTGTAGTGCACTTTTATGTACTTTTACATAACTTTGTGAATTGGACCCAAAACAACTAATATGGAAATGAAACTGGAATGTTCCTAGAATATTCATATACAAGGAGAACTGTACATTCTTTGCACCTTTTTTTACTTATAGGGAGCTACTTGTCTAAGTGACCGTGTCAGCGTCCCTGTATACCAATGTCCCAGTATATCAGTGTTGCAATTTCAGTTTTCCACTGTGCGTGTTAATCACTATGTCAATATTGGGAAGGGAATGTCCCCTACATGGTACACGGACGTGTTCCCTGCTCCACTGCATGTATATCCAGTATCCTGACTTATTTTGGCCGTGGTCCCTGGCGTCACGCTAATCTAAGCATGTGTGCAGAGGCCCAGGCCTGCACTGTCTATGTGAGGTTGACTTGTCCTGTGACCGGGAAAGACACACTTCGGGGCATATTTATGAGAGGCTTGCGCTGCCTTTGCGTCACTTTTAGTTATGCAACAGCGGCGCAAACCTTTCAACCATATCTATGAGGCCACTCAAAGTCACTTTGCTTGGCTCTGAATGGCCTCATTGATATGGAATATGGCAAGACAGCGCAAATCACGGCGTTGCCTTACTCTGCATTAGGAGGTATTCAATGGGCGTTGTGGTGGGTGTTACCACGCCACACCCATGGATTTAGACGCATCCCCAAATTTACAAGAGCCTGCAAACCTGGGGATGAACCAAAACCTTGCGCCTCCCCAGGGGTAGCGCAACTAGGAGAAATATCTTTATTTCTCCTCTTTTTTTCCCTCTTTTTGTGTGTGCCAAACAATCCCATTCTTCTATTGAGAGGGCGAAGGCGAGAGCGAGAGGTAGTTGCGCGCCGGAAGGCTAAAGCTACCAGTGTCAGTTTGGTTACGGTGCCGAACTCGAGTGGCGATTTGTTTTTAAAAAACTGTTTTAGAATTTTAAAAGCCTTGTGTTTAACTTGATATTTTAAGGTGGGGTTTACTGTGGGGGCTTACCTTGTATGCACGCTTGCAATTTGGTATTGGTCACGAGTCCCCGGTCCATCACGGCTTGGTTGTGCCGATTGTATGGAGGGACGTGACTCCACCCCTCGAACTCCCTCATTTCCGGGTCCGGCACCACTACTTAGCCCACATGGGTGCCCGGACGCGCAGCGAGAGGTAGTAGCGCGCCGGAAGGCTAAAGCTACCAGTGTCAGTTTGGCTACGGTGCCGAACTCGAGTGGCGATTTGTTCCCACATGGGTGCCCGGACACGCTGCGGGCACGGCGCTGGCGCGCCAAAGGCAAGCCTGTCTGCGCCCGTCCGCGGCCAGACCGCTGCCAGTGCCAGCCATGCTACCAGGCTGCCCAGTGGTTTGATTATCCGCTGGTCTAGGGATGTTTTGCTGTCTTGCAGAGGTAAGACATGTCCTAGGGCCCATGCTATGAACCTAGCCACCGACATGCTTCCATGCACTTGCACTGACTGCTCGTGGGAGCTTGGGAAGTACACTGGGCTCGTAGGGATTAGTGACAAGGATTGCGCTATCCGATGGCGGTGCGGGCTCGCTGACAGGATCAAGGCATGCCTAGTAAACTGTAGATCACTGCCCAAGCATGCCCAGGATCTATGGCTCACTCTAACAAATAATGCGTGGGACGTCATGTTTTTAACAGAAACGTGGCTGAACGCGGATTCTGTTTCTACAATGGCCCTAGCCATCCCTCATGGTTTTAAAATGTGCTGCGCCAATAGGGAGAGTGGAAAAAGAGGTGGAGGGGTAGCCATTATTTTTAAGGACTGCTGGGTTTTAGCTTCATCGGCACCACTTAATCTGGAGGGGATTGAAGGTCTTAACTTCTGTTTTCAAATTGACCCTTCAACCTCCTTCTCAGGCATGCTCATTTATAGGCCACCGGATTGTGCACCTAACATAAACCACGAGCTGTGCAATTACATTGCCCAGAAATCGCTATTGTATTCAAATTTTACTGTATTAGGTGATTTCAACTTACATGTGAATGATCCAACTTGCATGCAGGCAGCCCAGCTGGTGTTGTCCCTCACGGGGGCCAATTTAACGCAACATGTTATCTCCCCTACACATAAGGCAGGGCACACCCTTGACCTCGTGTTCTCTAAACTGGCGTCCCTGCGCACAGAGGCCCCCATCAAATTGGTCTGGTCTGACCACTGTCTGGTCCCATTCTTCTTTAGTGTGGATAAACCCTGTCAGAGTAGGGGTAACCAAGCTTTTATCAAAAGAAGTTGGAGAAACCTGACTGCAGCGTCCTTGGACTCTATTTTACAGGCCAGCCAACCCACACTCTCTTCTGATCCTAATGCGGATTCCTTGGCTCTAAATCAGTGGATTTCGACAGCTGTTGAATCCACGGCCCCGGCCAGACCCGCAAGGTCATTGAGGCTTTCCCCCTCTGCCCCTTGGTTCTCGGAATCACTAAGGTCTGCCAAGAGCAGTTGTAAACGACTGGAACGGCAGTGGAGGGTAAACTATTGTGAGTCGGCCAAGACCACCTATAGAAACGCAT
The DNA here is from genome assembly GCA_963921515.1 of Calotriton arnoldi. Classification (NCBI taxonomy): domain Eukaryota; kingdom Metazoa; phylum Chordata; class Amphibia; order Caudata; family Salamandridae; genus Calotriton; species Calotriton arnoldi. The sequence continues at coordinate 656,023 of CAWUFW010001681.1, read as the reverse complement.
TGAAAGAGTTGCACAACTTGATAAAGGTAGCTAGGAGGGATTACCTAGCTAGCTGCATCTACAAGGCTGACAACTCTACCAAAGAGGTATTTAAGGTGGTCAACTCCTTTCTCAAACCTAGAGCATTAGAGATCGATGTGCAACCCTCCCTCTCTTTGTGCGAAAGTATTTCCGACTTTTTTGACAATAAAATTCAGAGAGTTTACAATTCCTTCTCAGCAATACTGGAAACAGAGAAATCTGATAGTAGGGAAGGATGCGCTCCAGAGCCTTCACTTACGAATTTTATTCCTATCTCCCAGCAGGAAGCGCTGGCAGAAATCCAGAGGTGTAAGTCAGGGGCACCAGATGACCCTTGCCCCCCGAAACTTTGGAAAGTGATGGCACACTCTCTAAAGCGCGTGCTGGCTCACATATGGAACTCATCCCTTGCGTCCGGCATCTTCCCAGATATCTGGAAACATGCCACGCTCCTCCCCCTGAGGAAAAAATCGAATGGGGATCCTGGGGATTTGAATAACTATAGGCCTATCTCTCTGCTGCCTGCACCAGCAAAGATGCTGGAAAAACTGGTGCAGCGACAATTGACCAACTTCATTGAGAGTAAGGGCATCTTACATGATACCCAATCCGGCTTTCGGTCTGGTTTTAGTACCGAGACGGCCCTGTTGGAGGTGGCTGAGTCGGTGAGACTGGCGGTGGATTCAGGGGCATCCGCGATGTTGGTGCTTCTGGATCTATCGGCGGCATTCGACACTGTCGACCACACCTCGCTGTCTCAGAGACTGCAGGAGATGGGCATTGGGGGTACGGCACTGTCCTGGCTGATCTCCTACTTGAATAATCGCTCACAGAAGGTTGCGCTGCAACCCTTTGTGTCTAAACCGAAACAGCTTTGGTGTGGAGTCCCTCAGGGGTCAGCGCTGAGTCCACTCTTGTTTAATCTTTACCTGGCTCCACTGTTCTCTTTGAAAGCCAACTGGGGGGTAAAAGCGATTTCGTACGCCGATGACACCCAGCTGGTCTTTACTTTTAAAGAGCAGACAGAGGACTCTTTCAAGAGTTTCAAGGGCTGCCTAAGAGACATCGCGTTGTGGATGAACAATAACAAACTTAAACTCAACGCAGGAAAGACGGAGGTGATGCTCTTCGGGAAAGAGCCACCTCCAGCACCGGATCTATGGTGACCAACGGAAATGGGACCTCCCCCCCGCCCCTGCAGATATTATGAAAAATCTTGGTGTGAAGTGGGAGGCTGATCTCTTATTTTTGGCACAGATACGGCAGGTGTCAGCTACCTGCTTCAGTAAACTGAGAAATTTGCGGAAAGTTCTGCATTTGTTGCCAGAGGAGTGCCGAAAAATCATAGTTCATGCCATGGTGACATCCAGGCTGGACTAAGCAAATGGACTTTATTTGGGCCTGCCAAAGTACCTAATCAGACGCCTTCAGATGGTACAAAATGCGGCTGCGAGACTGATCAGGCGTGTTCCTTTCTGCGAGCATGTCTCTCCGCATTTAAAAGAGCTCCACTGGTTACCAGTGGCCAAAAGAATCGAGTTCAAGGCTCTGACGCTTGCATTCCGAGCCACGCGTGGTAACTTCCCCAGCTACTTGAAACAAAGACTATGCGGCTATAAGCAGACGAGATCTCCAAGGTCCAATTCTCAAAAGCTACTCTGCACGCCCCATTTCAAGAAGGCTCGCATGGGGGGCAGATCCTTCACGGTCAGGGCTGCTAAATTGTGGAACTCCTTGCCAAGTGACTTCCGCAACATTGATACAGAGCCCCTTTTTAGGAAAATGGTTAAGACCTGGCTCTTCAGGGCAGTATAGTGGGTAGGGGGCTTGGCTTTTTGGTTCTCCATCTGTGTACTGCCGATCGCTTAGCGCCGGGACACCTCTGTTTGAGGTAGCTGTCGCGCTCTATAAGTGTCTGTATTATTATTATTATTCTTATTATTGCAAGACTATAACATTATATCCGCCCAGCCCACAATCTATCGCAGAAATCAATATAAATACCCCCCTCGGGAAAAGAATGGACTCAGAGTAATGGAATAATTGGTAAGTAATTAAAACATTATTTCTTCGTACACTTCTGTTCTGATTATCACAATATGAGAAAATGCACAAGCTATGACTCCTTGTAATTGGTTAATAACCAAATCATAAAATCACTGCCAGAAATACACCTTTAACATATGTAGAACAAAACAAATCCCTCTGAATATACTTCATAGCAAAGAGAGCATGCGTATCAAAAACATCTTCAGACTACCATCTGAAAGCCTGCAATGTTTAACAAAAGTTGAATGGATGGATCAGGTTGCTGCTCTTCAAATCTTTAGTATTGATGTACTATGAAATTCCGTGCAAGAGCTAGACACACCTCTTGTTGCTCTGCACCCCAAAGGGACGGTGAATTCCTTGTATTGGGTAAGCAGAAGCAATCCAAGATTTTATCCGATAGCTTAAGGTCTGGGTTGAGGGTTGGAACCCTTTCTTAGCCTGGCATAATTGACAAAAAGAGAATCTGTTCTTTCAAAAGGAGGAAACTCTTTCCAATTACAAAACCAGTGTTCTTTTTACATCTAAAAAGTGAAGGGGAATTTCTTCCGGAGAGCTGGAAGAAGGAATAAATCTGTTAAAATGTAAATAGGTGAAATAATCTCCGATTCAAATGTACAGAGGTAGAGATCATAGGCACAAAACAAGGACCCAGACTCAAAGCTATTTTCTCAGAAGAAAACCTGATATAAACATAAATGGCTTCATCCCTTCAGATGTAATTGCAGCAAGGATCACAGAAACACAACTTCCTAGGCAAGATTCCTTATTTCTACTGAATGCAGGGACTCAAAAGGCAGATCTTTATGTACATCAAAACTGAGAGTATATCACAACCAGGGGCCAATCATTTCTAGAAGGTCGGCCTTTAGAGAAGCCCTTAAGGATACGGAAAACAAAAGATTTACAATCTTATATGTTCCTCAATCTCTATCTAAATACTTTGATTGCCGGTCATTGGATTCTTAACACAGCTACTCTTAAACCCAATGAGAAACCATCCTGCAGAAAGTATAAAATATAAATGCCTTCCCCAAAAAAGTTTCAAACTCCCCTGAATCCTATCATTTTCTAAACAGCTCGCAATGACCCGACCAAGACTGAAGAGTCAATTGTTTTCATAGATGAACAAGGGTAACAGTGGAAAGACTAGGGGTGAAGGCATTATCGTCAAAACCTACTCTGGATAAACTTTCATCTCACTCATCAGAGGAAACCAGAACAAGTGGATCCAAAGGGAGCAATCAGAATGAGTGCAGCCTATCCTCATCAGAAGTTTCATGATTAGAGGGAATTGGGAAATGCATATTTCACCCTCTGAGGCTTGCGACAGGAAAGAGCATCCTTGACACAAGCTTTCTACTACTTCGCTCTTGAGCGAAAGATGGGAAGTGGCACATTTGCCTGAGTGGAAAATAAAATCTATAATTGGAGATCTCCATTTCTGACAAATTTCTTCAAAATTAGGGGAATCACCGGATAATCCTGAGGGGGAGGGAAGCTCCTGCTGAGATGATCTGTTATCCTGTTCTACATTGTCTAGTTGTAAATTGTTGAAAGGAAAGTCAGATGAACCTTTGCCCACTAAAAAAGTTGCTTTTGTGATTTTTAACCCAGATTTTGAAGGATTTTTGTTAATAATATGGCTTGGCTGTCACGTCTGTACAAATTCAGACAGCCTTCCCCTCCAACAGAGCAAATCCCAGGAAAAACAGTTCTTATAATGGATGGTGTTGATCAAGGAGTTGACAGACTACAGGTCAAACACTGGTCGGGATCCTCCTGAGTCTTTTTCTACCAAAATGAGAACTGAAGAGAAACCTTGGAGCTTATTTACGAGAGGCCTGCGCCACCCGAGAGTCACTTTTTTTGACGCTTTGGTGACGCAGGCCTCTCAATCATATCTATGAGGGGACACAAGTCTCCCTGCGTGGCTTTGCATGCCCTCAGAGATATGGAGTAAGGCAAGGCAGCGCAACGCCGTGGATTTTGACGCTTCCCCAGATTTACAAAATCACATAAACCTGGGCAGGGGTAAAACCTTACGCCTCCCTAGAGCAGGCGTAACAAGGAGAAATGATTTCATTTCTCCTTGTTTTTTCTTCTTTCCATGTGTACTGCATTCGGCAGCACAGATAGAACGAGGAAAACGCCTCCATGGATTTTTTGTGTGCAGGAAGTTGTCCCTTCCTGCACAAAAACAATCCTGCCAGCAACGCAGATACCCTTGCACTATGGTGCAAGGGTGCCTGCGTTGGTGCTAGGCACTAAATTGTGTGCAGGCAGAAAGGACAGGAATGCACCGTATCTCGTAAATACGGTGCATTCCTGCCCTTTCAAACTGACGTAGGGCAGGGCAGCAAAAAGACTTGGGGCGCTACCCTACGCCATTTTTTTGTAAATGAGGCCCCATGTCCTTGTTCTGAAAAAGGAACTGGTCTTATGGCTTTCTTCTTTAACAACGATGCATTTCATTCCTTCAAAGAAGGCCTCTGCCTTGTATGTGTTTTAGGAAACCAGAGCAGGAGGTGCACCTCGAATTTGTAGCCATAGAGTCAAAGTCAATGACATATTCTCTGCAAACAGTACTCAGCACCCATTGAACCATGATATTCGCTTCCTAGCTCCCAAAATGTGCAGAATGCCCCATCCTACAGCAGATGCGGTGCATCCATTGGGGCGTTGCCCCACTAATGCCACATGCCCACATTTGCCCCCATTCGTTTACAAAAATGTGCGCGCGCCTAATGCTAATTCCTGGGCGTCACCGGGCCACGCCCGAGGCAATCAGGAAGCTGAAGGGGGTCGGGCCGCGGTAGCACTCAGTAGTGCGCATGTTCGGTTTTGGGCTGGTCATTTTTACGACCAGCCCGAACATGCACACTAGCCTTCCCCTTAGGAGAGCGTGGGTTGCTTCATGCCGCAGCTCCCGGTCTCCTAATGGGCGGGGAGTATCCCTGCTCAAGCCAATCCTGGCGCTGCTGGAGTAGCGCCAGGATTGGCCGAGAGGCACCGCACGCGTTCACACTTCACCTCGCAGTATGTGAGAGGCTGGCATTATGGCATAATAGCCAGGCATTGGGTGCCACGCGTGGGTGGCACTCGGTGAACATATGTGGCCAATCACTGTGGCTTATCAAGCCATGCAGACAGTGATTGGCCATTTTGTGCATGATGACGTCGTCACAGACTGCATTGGACACACGAGTCGAGACACCTCGTGTTCAGTGAGTGTCTGCCTACGTCTACTTGGTCACGTAAGGTAAGTCAAGTCAAGTGTGCAATGCTTTTATTTCCCGTGAAATAATTTAGGTGGGTTTGGACCGTCCGTTTGGTGTAATTATATATGGTGGTCATATGGTTTTAGGCGGCGGGCCCGGCGGCTCTCGTTCGCCTGCGCGGCCTCGAGATCTTAGTAGTATGTATACAGCACTTGGAAACAGATTACAATTTTTAATCTGTTTCCAAGTGCTGTATACTAAGATCTCGAGGCCGCGCAGGCGAACGAGAGCCACCGCCACAGATGGGGTCCGCCAAAAGAGAAGGCTGAGCCTTCTCTTTTGGCGGACTCCATCTGTGGCGGTAAGGCTGTGCGGCCTGTGCCTCCCGGTGACTGCAATGAAAACGTAAGAAGCCTCCCTTAAAATGCACGATGCCGACTGTTTAATGATTTAGCAGTTTTTTTTTCTCTTTTTGTCACCACGGAGGCCTTGGCCAAGTCTCCAGTGATGGAACCCTTCTGGCCGCACTTTGGACAGTCTCAGGGTTGCTCGAATCTCGCCACCCATGCTGAGGCCGTGAATTGACCAATCCTTCCGCCCCGGGCCCTGAACCATGGACGGTGCGGGTCCAACGAGCCTTCGTCCGAGCCGGCACGGCCGGGTGCCCTCCAAGCTGGCAGCCGCGCTGATACAAATGAAGGCGCGGATCTGCACACGGTAGGCACGCACGGTTTATGTTTCTGTGGGTGGTACGTATCCGCCCACGCTGGATTAGCTCTGACATAACTGCTTCTAGACAGAACTTTCTTATCTTAAAGGAAAGAGTTTCATTGTCGTGAAAACACCGTCGGCTTTTCTATTTTACTTCTTTAAAATCTAGGCAGTGAAGTGTTGGTTTGCTTCCATTTTTACCAAGGCAACGAATGCTCTTTCAGCAAAGATTTGTAAGCAGGGCAGAAGTCCTAAAAAACACAGAGGTGGGGTGAGGAGGGGGGGGACTAACAATATTGAGTCTGAGGACAATACGGCAAGCAGCCGTACACGATCGGACAAGAAAGCTCAACAACCCCTGCCGCATTAGAACACTTTCAACCTCTCGCAGTTCCGGATACTATTAAAATTCTGAATTCCATTCGTTCGGGAGCCCCATCAGATCCTTGTCCAGCTTACCTATTGAAACAAATTTCAGGAGTCATCGGCTCGGCCCTTACCCCCTTGCTGAACGAAATATTCAGCTCTGGTATTTTTCCCAAGAAGTGGAAGGTTGCTTCCATTCTCCCCCTCCTAAAAAAACAGAATCTTGATGCAGGTGACCCCAACAATTATAGGCCTATATCTCGACTCCCGCTTCCTGCCAAGGCCTTGGAAAAAGCCATGAACATACAACTTAATGCCTTTCTTCAATCCAACCAGACTCTTGATCCATCCCAATATGGCTTTAGAGCAGAACACAGCACGGAGCTTGCCTTAATTAAATCCACGGAGGAAATTCGGGAGGCCCTGGACAGGGGAGGCAATGCTGTATTGATCTTGTTAGACCTGTCCGCGGCCTTTGACACGGTCCATCACAATGTTTTGATGGACCGTCTGTATAGGGCCGGGATAAAGGGGTCTGCCTGGAAGCTTCTGCAGTCATTTCTCTCTGACAGAGTACAAACTGTGGATATGGACAACTGCCAGTCTAAACCTTTCACCCTTCCATGTGGGGTGCCACAGGGCTCTTCCCTCAGCCCGACACTTTTTAACGTGTACGTGGCTCCCCTTGCGGGTGTGATTAGGTCATTTGGCTTCCAGTTGACCTCTTACGCTGACGACACCCAAATAGTGCTGTCACTAAGGGAGGGCTCTGAAAAGGAAACAGGGGCTCGATTCCATGACTGCATGGCTGCTATCTCCAGATGGATGTCTGCAAACTGCTTAAAACTTAACTCTAACAAAACTGAGGTCATAAAATTTGGGAAGAATCCGCTAGTGTGGACCCCAGACTGGTGGCCGGCTGACCTGGGCTCATGCCCCATACCTACTGAGAAAGCTAGGAATTTGGGAGTGGTAATGGACAATAAGTTGGCACTAGGTGACCAAATAAGTTCAGTTACCTCGGCCTGTTTTTATGTATTAAAGATCATAAAAAAGATTAAGTTCTTCCTCAACGATAATGGCCTCAAAACAGTAATCTCGGCACTCATCATGTCTCGGCTGGATTACTGCAACTGATTCTACTTGAATGCTCAAAAACAATATATCAACAAGCTTCAGATAGTTCAGAATGCGGCAGCCAGACTGCTGTCGAGGACTTCAAAGTTTGCCTCTGTAAAGGAAGAGATCAAACAGTTGCACTGGCTCCCTGTCAGACACAGATTACGCTTCAAAGCGCTGTGCACCGTCTTTAAAGCCCTCAATGGCAAAGGCCCGGATTACATGCAACGCAAAATACAGTGGTACATTCCAAGGAGAGCGTTACGATCAACAGGGGCGAAGAAAGTCACAATCAGCGTTTTTAAAAAAGCAGGCTGGGGAGGCAGAAGCTTTATTAACAGCGCGTCCAAATCCTGGAATGAGCTTCCTTTCCAACTGAGGAACGCTACACACCTCCTCTCTTTCAGGAAGGGGCTCAAGACCTGGCTTTTTAATCAATAAACCTTCTGGCCACCTTTCTAGCAGGCAGTGCATAGCGCCAGGACACCCTAAGGTAACAGCGCGCTTTATAAATTCGATTAACATAACATAACAAGCAGCGCAGCCGGAGCTGCCAACTTTGGAGCTGGGGGTCGGGGTTCGGTTCTCGGGGTCGACTCAACATCATGTGATTCCTTTGTGTAATGTAACAAAGTGCTCCAATATCTTCCGGTCGAGTTCGCGCTATATAAAAATGCATATATCATTTTAATTTCAAATATTTTTATTGGTTGTAAATGAGTTGAGTCCCGCTTTCTTCATCTTGATAGTCATTGTGGGAGATTTTAGGGTGAACAGAGGTGTCCGAGGGGGGGCTGAGTAGTGAGAGTGCAGTGGGAGCTGGCTTGCCGCCTCCTTCTCCTTCGCCTGCACACTTCTCAGAATGATGCCTAAGAGACTCCATGTCTTCTGTGGGGTATGCCCCCGCAGACAGATAACCGCGGGCCTCCTAACCAAGGTGTGCTGCAGGTGTTTGTGCCCATTCGTGACCCTTTCATTCAGTCCTGGTGCATCAGGTGCTGTTCAATGGCTGCAGCCCATCCAGGTGGATGAAGAATCTTTGTGAGGAAGCCTAGATTATATGGCCCTGGGTCTCGGAATGTGTTGTCGGCTCATCCTGTGTTTGATGAAAAGTGGAAACCTTGTCATTGGTCAATATTTGTGTATTTCCTTCTAACTAGTAGTAGCACGTGATGGTCAAAACTTCAAATATGGTTTTTTTTTTAATTCCTTTTCCAGTACTAGGCACAATTGTTTCATTGCAAATAAGACTAAAACATTGAAGTGAACCAACATCTTTTACACAGAATGGCCTGGTACAGAGCAAGTGAGTAATAGTTTAGGACTGAGCCACATGGTGTGAAGTATCAAATGGCAACAGCAGAGTCGGAACGATGTTTTTCCACCTTAAACAGAATTAAGACATTCCTGAGGAACACAATGATTCAGGAAAGACTGAATGCTTTAGCAATGCTCTCTATAGAGAGCGACCTAGTTAAAAGAATCCCAGACTTTAACTTCAAGTTATTGAAAAGTTTGCTGCTCTTAAAGTAAGACGTGAGGATTTTATCTACAAAAAGTGAACAATATGTTGAATGCTGCTAGTTTGCGACCTTTTTAGTTGTTTGTTAAATAAAAAACATCTATGAGGTTCTCAGAAATGCATTGTATCTCGAAGGCTGTTATGAAGCTCTGTGGTTATACTGAATAAGCAGCTACCTATGTTATATGACATCTCTTTATTAATGTAATAACTGCACTTTCACAATTGCTTTATTAACCTTCCTGCTTTCTCAAATTTGCTTGAAAATGCACCATTTGTCCACTCTTTTTTCAAAATTTTCTCGGGGGGAGAAGCCCCCCGAACCCTCCTTAGGTTGTTCGGACTCGCTCGCTACAGTGCAGTATGACAATTATTTTACGCCTCACCACTTTCAAATGTCACCAGCCACCACTGTCCTACAGGGTGCCAATCCTCTCCTATTTATTGACAGACAGGGTTTCTGGTTTTTCTGACTTGAAGGCTGAGATACAGGTTTTAATTTGTTTCCTGCTGCCGGCTGATTGCTGAATGTGCCTTTTACAAGAAGATCTAGGGGCATATTTACTAGAAAATGTCAGAGCGCGGAGAAATGCCAAATTTGGCAGCACTACACTCTGACATTTTCAAAACACAGGGATGTGCCGTATTTACATACATAGAGGAAGCAAATCATCATTATTTAATGATTGTTTATGTGCAGGACAGGGCACCTTCCTGCACATAAACAATCATTAAACGCTTTTTGCTCTTTCTATGTGAGCTGCAGAATGCAGGAGAAATAAAAGCATTTCTCCTCGTGCGCCATTCTAACGCCTGCTCTTGCATGGCATTAGTTTTGGCGCTGCCGCATATTTACACCTCCATGTAAATCTGGGGCAGCGTCAAAAAGCAATGGGTGTTGTAGTGGAATGCCCACAGCAACACCCATTGCACGCCCCTTTGCCGCAGAGGACAGCGGCAAAAAGGGGCGTATTTACAAGGTGACGATAAGTGGCTTAGCTCCACCTTGTAAATATATGGAAAATGGTGCTACGCCACCGGAGGGTCAAAAAAAGTGATGCTCCGGTGGCAATAGGGGCTTGTAAATAGGCCACCTAGAGTAGTAATATCTTCTTGGTTCACCTTAGTAAAAGATGACAATAGATATTTCAGAGGCTAGTGCTGATGCACTGATGGGTTCACAAGAAATATGGAAGAGAAATCCAGATGGACCAACAACTCTGAACAACCTTCTCCATACTTCATGGCACAGGCCAAGAACAAAATCTTTCACCAGAGACTGAGTTGTATATGCCACCTAGGTATCTGCTCATAGCGCCAAACTGTTGCCAGCAAAATATGTTTTCATTACTCGTTCTATCTTTTTGTCAGCTGGTCAGAGGGTGTGCAATGTTAGGATTTACTGATATGTGATCAATTAAAGTAACCAGAATTGAGTCTATTTTTTGTGAATAGGGAAGGACATCTCCAGCACTGTGCAGAATATACATCTTCTACAAAAACAGGAATTTTTTAAATGTTCCGTATCTTTTTTGTAGGATATCCACCTTTTCTGTGTGGTCACCTCAGATTTCTTGCCTTTTTCTGGACCCTATTTTTCTAGCTTGAGAACTGTCTATCTACTTTACCATTGCTAACGAAAAGTGAAGTGCCTGGGCTCTCCATTTAAATATGGTTAAATTAGCTTGTTTCCTAAATGGCACATTTAACTCGCCTGCATGTCCCTATTATATGGTGTAGGGCCAAAACAGCCCTGGCAAATTTTGTCAGGCCAGCCCCCGTACGATGCGTGAGCGAGCAAGTGCAGCAGGCAAGCCTGGCCACTACAAAAGGGATTTTAGGGGGTTACCCCAAAGAAAATTTGGGGGAAAATGTTAAAAAAAATGGTGCCTTCTGCAATACATTTTTCCATTATGGATTCAATTGTATTAGCTTTCAAAGCATAGTAAATTATGACTTTACAGTGGATAAGGATACCCAGTCATACCCACAGACATTCTTATGGAGAGCACAAAAAATAAGATGTCAAGCATGAAAAATGAATTTAAATATAACATAAGTGCACATAGCCATTGTTAAGCACAGCCAATAAGCTGAGAACACAATGATAGACCATTTTGAGGGATGCTAGTATCCTCCACCCCAATAGGTGCCACGGCAGTGGTGGCTTTAGCGCTGGTGGCGCCCGGTGCGGCAATATTTTTAGGCGCCCCCACAAATGACTTCTTCCTCCACAGATTCCCTCACTATCACTCTTCAACAGCACCCCTCATCTCTCCAAAGCCCCTCTCTCACATGTATGTCATTTGTTTTACAGCGCCTCTCATACCAGTGTAGGATGTCGCAGCACTTTACATCACACACATACAAAGACAATGCAGCATACATATGTAAATCAGCGTATAGAAAATGTTAAGAGTGCTTCATCTGGAGAAGCACAAACTCAAGATTCAAAATGTAACACAGTGACTTTACTAATAATAATTTATTTGTACCCAAACAAACCCTTTTTAGCAACATTAGGATAATGAAAGACTGGGTAAAACATAACTTTCTAACCTGTGTCATGCAGTTTGCATGCAGCTCTTTGATGGCAGTTCATAGCTCACTGTGCTATATTACGAGTGTGACTTATGAACTGCAAGTAACAAAAGGGTCTCTATGACAAAAGCAGTAACCCACTGAGCTATCCACATATAATACAGTTCTGTGGTCTGCATGGTACATCGTTTTTTACAGTAGGCATGACGACCCTCTGCGCTACTTAGATGAGTCAAAACTGCCACTAGACAAAACTCTTCTTCATCTACAGCAGGAACATAATAACCAGCACTATCTTGCCTTTTTTTTTTTATTGTTGCCTGAAACTGCTGTATATAAAAGGAACTCTGCAGCAGGTGATTTTTAACTTATAACAATTTGCAAAAAACAGTGTCCCCCAGCTCAGCAATAAACTGACCTCCCCAGGAACAAAACCGGCTCCCATCCTTCCAGCCTCCAGGGGAAACGCCCGATGCCCGGTATGGCCAGTCCTGCCTTGCACCCAGGACCTGAAAGTAGAATGCCACTTATGGAGTGCAGCACCAATTGTGCCATCCACTACAAACATGGCTTCAGGCCGAACCTGTGTAGCCTGACTGCTAAAGTGTAAAATGTGCGACCTGTCAAAATAAGCCTTTTAACAGGTTAAGACCTACTTTTAAATATTAGTAAGTCATCCCTATGTAGGTCATGTAGCCCACAAGGCAGGGTGTATGGTATTTAGAAGTGAAACAGGTAGAAAATGAATATTACTATGCCCCTACAGTGATAGGACCCCAAAAAGCTATTTTTACTGTGGTAGGCTTAGCTGTCCTATGTAGAAAACCAGAGTGCAGATTAAAAAACTGATACTGCATCTCAGTAATTGCACCAGCCAGAAATATAATTAAACAACTATTTTCAATAGTTATTAAAAATCTAATTCAATAGTGAAGTCAGATTTTTTTAAATGTTAATGAGGGGGGGGCGTGGCCAAGATGGCGACCTGAGCGGACGCACGGCTCGGAGGCTCCTCACCCCTGGCCCCATTTTTCCCGATTAACACAGCACAAACGCCCCTCCATACAAGGAGCTGGCAGCACACTCACTGGGGGAAGAGTCGCCGCCAACTGAGAAGCGCCAGCGGGGTGAACGCTCCGCGAAACTTCCCTCACAGCACCGAAATATCCTAGACGGCAGCCAGAGAAAATGGCGCCTCTCCCCGGAGCTGTGTGAGCGCCGTTGAAACGCAGCATCTCTGAAGGTGACGGAGGCATCGGCGATCCAGCCGGAAGCTCTACCTGCGAGCGGTGGGGCATCCGACACCAGCGACCAGGCCCAGAGCAACGCGGCGGTCGGAGAGGAGGGGCATAAGCGACAACCGACAGCCTGCGGACCAGGAGAGACGGTGGCAGCCACGAGAGGCCGAGGCTCGAGGGCCTGGAGGCACTGCGGACAGGGCCGGCCGCGTCGTGCACAGGGGAGGTGCATCCCCATAACTCAGCACTAACCACTTGCTGTGGTTACGAGACGAGCCCGCGACGGGATACCGACGACGGCAGGGGTGGCGGCTGACCACTACGCCGGGCGTCCCTGCAAGAAAGGGGTGAGTGCCTGCGGCCTGGGAGTAGCGCACCCTGCGGGTTCTCAGAGGGCGGACTGGCTACGTCGGCGAAGGAGAGGCCCTCCTATGTAGAAGCTTAGCACCGGGCTCTGAGGATCTTGGAGGGGAGACAGGATTCGAATCCTGACCACCACAGATCCGAAACGAAGGGCGACCCATACAGGAGTAGCGGAGCACCTACATCAGACCGAGGTAGGGCTGAAATCGAGCGAGCCCCTGAAACCCCCCCCGGGGCCAACAGTTTGCTGGCGAAGGTCCTGAGAGCCGTGGAGCGGCGACACGACCCCACTGCGGTCCTCTGGGGGCACACCATAACGCAAGAGCGCCACACAGCCCCCCCGCACATCGGCATAAGTTTGGAGTGATCTGCGCTGCAGAGGAACGGGGCCATACCGCAAGTACCCTGGGGCTGCGGCGACAGAGCGGAGGGGCTGACCCGAGGTGGCGCACCGAAACAGACGTCCACACGAGCAGAGAGGGCTCCATCGGTGGGGGCTGAAAAGTAAGTGAAGACCCGAAGATCCAAGGGGCTCTTACCCAGGTGCACAAAGGGGTGGAGAAGGGCGGCGGGCCCGTTCTGGACGAAGCGACCCAGAGAGGTGGAACCGCCTGGCAGGATACCCCGGAGGCCTAGGATAGAGGTTGACGGGATTGATCTACCTGATCATCACGATGGCCGCGCTAAGGAAGAAGGGGGATCGCAACATCAGAGACCTGCTGGCCAAGAGCTCCCCATCGGGTGAACAGGGACGTAAGGTGTCGACCCCCCCCCCACCACGAGAGAACCTGGAAGAAGGGGACATGCCTATCACACGAACCTTCCTGGAATCCCTTTTTAATGTCCTATGGGAGGATTTTCAGACGCTTAAACAGGAAATGAAGGGAGAAGTCCGAGAGATTCGTCGAGACGTGGACGAGATTGGAGAGAGGGTGGCTGCCGTCGAAGATCGTGAACTATCTAGAGGCGAAGAAATAGCGCAACTACAACAAGAAGTGATACGCCTACAGGAGCAGCAGTTGGACCTCCAGACCCACACCGAGGACCTCGAAAACAGGTTCCGCCACAATAACATCTGCGTCCGAGGGGTTCCGTCTCAAGAGGAAGGGAGCGACGCAGCCGGCTACCTACGGGGGCTTTTTAGGGACATTCTGGGGGAGGACCAAGACTTTGAAATTCGTATTGACAGAACGCATCGAGTGGGCCCTCCACGACGAGCACCGGCGCCCCCGGCTGACATGCTGGCCTTCCTACCGGACTATCCTCTTATGTTAAGAGCTTTTGTATATGTTAAGAGCTTTTGTATAGCGCATGGCTACCCGGAGGCATCCCAGCGCTGCGGAAGTGGCTAGGGGGGGGGGGGGAGGGAATCATGGGAATAGCCAGGTTTTCAAGGATTTCCGGAAGGTCAGGTGATTCACCTCTTTACGAATAGGAAGAGGAAGAGCATTCCATAACTTAGAAGCATTGTAGGAGAAACGGCGGCCACCCGTTCTGGCCTGCTTAATTCTGGGGACCTCTGTCAAGTGGAGCTCATCCGAGCGCAGACATCGATTGGCCTTATATGATTTGACCAGGTGTTTTGTAATAGGAGGGCCTCTGTCCTGCAAACCTTTGTGGGCAATGCAGAGGGCTTTGAAATGTATTCTCTCCTGTACTGGGAGCCAGTGAAGAGAGCGAAGGGCAGGCTTTGCTGAGCAGTGGCTTTTTGTGCCCGTAAGAAGTCTAGCTGCTGAGTTCTGGACCACTTGGAGCTTCGCTATGACTGATTTGGGAGCACCCAAATAGAGAGCATTACCGTAGTCCAGCCTAGAGAGGATAAGTGCCTGGACCAGGAGTTTTCTTGAGTGGCTAGGTAGGAGAGGGAGTATTTTCCGAGTGGATCTGAGTAGCCCATAACATACGGCTGCCGTTTTCCTCGCTTGGACTCTGAAAGTGAGGTCGTGGTCGAGCCAGATACCCAAGCTTTTTATCTCGTTTTTTGGCAGGGGAGCTGTACCCATGCAACTCGGACACATGGTATTTGAGTTAAAAATTGCTTGGTTGCCCAGCAGCATGAGCTCAGTTTTTTCGCCATTGAGCTTCAGGTGGGATGAGTTCATCCAGCTAGCAACTGCCTCAAGGCATGAGCGCAGATCCGAGGGACATGGTTCCGCATGGTTCAATGCCACAATTAGTTGGGTGTCATCAGCGTATGTGACTATGTGGATTCCGAAAGGGGCTACAATCTCTGCCAAAGGGGCCATGTATACGTTAAAAAGTGTGGGGCTTAGAGACGAGCCCTGGGGGACACCACACTGCAGCGGGACTGGTTGGGAGCGGGAGTTTCCTTCGGATACCTGGAAGAATCTTTCTTCCAGGAACGATTTCAGCCATAATAGGGCCGTGCCTGTCACTCCCACTTTTTTTAAACGGTGAACCAGTATGCCATGGTTCACCGTGTCAAAGGCTGCACTTAGGTCCAGGAGGATGATGGCCGTGGACCCTCCGGAGTCAAGAATCTTTCTTGACTCCTCCACTACCGCTATCAGTGCAGTTTCTGTGCCCTGACCAGGACGGAAGCCAGTCTGTGACGAGTGGAGTAATTTAAATGTTTCCAAGTGGGCCGAAAGTATACGGTTAGTGTATTTTTCGGCAATTTTACTAATTCCAGGGAGTAATGAAATAGGGCGATAGTTACCTAGCTCAGACGGGTCTAAATGAGGTTTTTTAGTAGCGCCTTCACTATAGCATTTTTCCAGTCCTGGGGGACAATGCCCGAAGCTAATGAGGCATTGATTAGATTAATGATGTGGGGGCGACTGTAGGTGCAACCAACCTCAGGATGTTGGGGGGAGCAGGATCCATCGGGGACCCGCTCTTAACTGAGTCTAGGATGGAAAAGAATAAATCCTCGGAGAGTGGAGAGAATGACTCTAAGAGGTGAGGGTTATTCAGGGGTTCTAGGTCATATAGTTTGACTAAGTGCTCATTGACAGAGGGTGGAAGGAGATTGAGGATGTTTTGAATTTTGGTCGAAAAGAAGCCAGCTAGTTCCTCGCATCGGCGACCAGAAGGATCGGGGACTGCAGGAGGGTCGGGCACTTTCATAAGTTTCTTTGCGATCTGGAATATTTTTCTAGTGGAGCTTGAGGCGGAGCGAATTTTTTCCTCATAGTAGGCAGCCTGAACTAATTTTAGAGCTGTTTTATATTGAGCAATGGATAGCCTGTATGGTGATTTTTTTTCGCTTGAGAAATCTTTCCTCCATGCTCTTTCCAATTTTTTACACTGTTGTTTCAGTTCACGGAGTTCGGGGGTATACCACGGAAATTTATTGGGGCCCATTTTTTTTGAAGCGGTTTTCCTAGGGAGTACTGTGTTTAATGAGTTTTCGATCCATGAGGAGAACTTACTGTTGGCAGCTAAAGGATCAGAGTCCAAGATGGGCATAGATGCCTCCAATTCACGGGTCCAATCTTCGACAATCAGTTTGGACCAGGGGCGGATTTGGATGCGTGAAACTAGCGAATGTAGGCGCGGAGAGGGTGGGTGCCAGGAGAAGGGAATAAGAAAGTGGTCTGACCAAGGGAGGGGAATGGGATCGTTCCCCTTTAATTCCGTTATGCTTGAGAAAATGGGGTCAAGAAGGTGATCCTTAACATGTGTTGCATGGTGTATTTTTAGGTCCAATTGAAAAGCTGCTAGATCGTAGGCTAGGTCATTGGCCACCCTGTCTCTTGGGTCGTCAAAATGAAGATTAAAATCTCCCAGAAGATTGAAATTGGGCGAAGCACTGGCAAGATTTAAGACAGTTTCCAGTAGTGAACTACAGAATTGTCTATGTGCTCCTGGGGGGCGATATAAAAGAATGCCAACAAAGGTAAGTAGTGGAGTGAATTCAATTGAGAAGTGGACATTTTCACAGTCTAGGAGGGGGCTGTCCAAAATACGGCAAATTAAATGATCTTTGTGAATAATTGCAATCCCACCCCCCTTCCCGTTTAGTCTGTCCATTCGTTGAATCAGGTATCCCGGAGGGAGCGTTTGGACAATGTCTGGGTCGGAACTGGGGGTTAACCACGTCTCCGTGAGGAACAGAACATCTGGTTTAGTATCTTGTAATAATATAGATATCTCTATGGCGTGTTTTGGCAGGGATCTGCAATTAAGCAGAGCCATGTTAAACCCGTTTCCTGCTAAGGGAGTGTGAGTGGTCGGTAGGGTCAATACATATGAGCAATGTAGGCACCTGTCCTGCATTTTCTCCAAGGATATGGAGTGGGAGCAAGTTAACTTAGGGGCTTTCTGCAGGAATATTAATTCATCCTTAGTATACTGCAAGAGAGCTGAAGGCAGAGGGGAAGGGGGTCTGGGCCCTGGACCCTGACTGGCGCGGACGGGCGCAGACGGGCTTGCCTTAGGCGCGCCTTTGGCGCGCCAGCGGCGCGCCCGCTGCGCGTTGAGGCAGGCATCAGCATTTATACAGCCGGGTTTAAGCAGCTAGACTGCTAACCGCCGCTGTGCCTTTGCCTAAAGCAACAGCACTTCCGGTCTGCGTCACACTTCCCTCCACTCAACCGGAACGATCCGTGGTGGACCGGGGAAGACGCCGAGCTGACCGAGTGCAGGTGAGAAGTACAGTGCGCAAACAGTGTTTCAAGTGAGTATTTAAAAATAATTGGCTAAGACGAAGGTACTTAAAACAAATAATTCTGTATTTTTAAAATGGCAGATTAAAAGGACTTTGTCTGAAAATAATTCTGTGACAGTATCAGGGTGGGAGCCCTTAGCCAGGCGCTCCGTTCGTTTACCAGCAGGAGTAGAGACTAATCCCCTCTAGCGCGTCCGCTGCGCGTCGAGGCAGGCATCATCATTTATACAGCCGGGTTTAAGCAGCTAGACTGCTAACCGCCGCTGTGCCTTTGCCTAAAGCAACAGCACTTCCGGTCTGCGTCACACTTCCCTCCACTCAACCGGAACGATCCGTGGTGGACCGGGGAAGACGCCGAGCTGACCGAGTGCAGGTGAGAAGTACAGTGCGCAAACAGTGTTTCAAGTGAGTATTTAAAAATAATTGGCTAAGACGAAGGTACTTAAAACAAATAATTCTGTAT
Source organism: Calotriton arnoldi (assembly GCA_963921515.1). Taxonomy (NCBI): domain Eukaryota; kingdom Metazoa; phylum Chordata; class Amphibia; order Caudata; family Salamandridae; genus Calotriton; species Calotriton arnoldi. Next base: position 637,776 of record CAWUFW010001681.1, on the reverse strand, counting down.
TTTTAAAATGGCAGATTAAAAGGACTTTGTCTGAAAATAATTCTGTGACAGTATCAGGGTGGGAGCCCTTAGCCAGGCGCTCCGTTCGTTTACCAGCAGGAGTAGAGACTAATCCCCTCTAGCGCGTCCGCTGCGCGTCGAGGCAGGCATCATCATTTATACAGCCGGGTTTAAGCAGCTAGACTGCTAACCGCCGCTGTGCCTTTGCCTAAAGCAACAGCACTTCCGGTCTGCGTCACACTTCCCTCCACTCAACCGGAACGATCCGTGGTGGACCGGGGAAGACGCCGAGCTGACCGAGTGCAGGTGAGAAGTACAGTGCGCAAACAGTGTTTCAAGTGAGTATTTAAAAATAATTGGCTAAGACGAAGGTACTTAAAACAAATAATTCTGTATTTTTAAAATGGCAGATTAAAAGGACTTTGTCTGAAAATAATTCTGTGACAGTATCAGGGTGGGAGCGCTTAGCCAGGCGGTCCGTTCGTTTACCAGCAGGAGTAGAGACTAATCCCCTCTAGCGCGTCCGCTGCGCGTCGAGGCAGGCATCAGCATTTATACAGCCGGGTTTAAGCAGCTAGACTGCTAACCGCCGCTGTGCCTTTGCCTAAAGCAACAGCACTTCCGGTCTGCGTCACACTTCCCTCCACTCAACCGGAACGATCCGTGGTGGACCGGGGAAGACGCCGAGCTGACCGAGTGCAGGTGAGAAGTACAGTGCGCAAACAGTGTTTCAAGTGAGTATTTAAAAATAATTGGCTAAGACGAAGGTACTTAAAACAAATAATTCTGTATTTTTAAAATGGCAGATTAAAAGGACTTTGTCTGAAAATAATTCTGTGACAGTATCAGGGTGGGAGCCCTTAGCCAGGCGCTCCGTTCGTTTACCAGCAGGAGTAGAGACTAATCCCCTCTAGCGCGTCCGCTGCGCGTCGAGGCAGGCATCAGCATTTATACAGCCGGGTTTAAGCAGCTAGACTGCTAACCGCCGCTGTGCCTTTGCCTAAAGCAACAGCACTTCCGGTCTGCGTCACACTTCCCTCCACTCAACCGGAACGATCCGTGGTGGACCGGGGAAGACGCCGAGCTGACCGAGTGCAGGTGAGGAGTACAGTGCGCAAACAGTGTTTCAAGTGAGTATTTAAAAATAATTGGCTAAAACGAAGGTACTTAAAACAAATAATTCTGTATTTTTAAAATGGCAGATTAAAAGGACTTTGTCTGAAAATAATTCTGTGACAGTATCAGGGTGGGAGCCCTTAGCCAGGCGCTCCGTTCGTTTACCAGCAGGAGTAGAGACTAATCCCCTCTAGCGCGTCCGCTAAAGAACGTATATTGAGGGAGGCCCGTCGCAAGCAACCTTTCACCCACCAAGGGCACTCAATAGCTCTTTTTCAGGACCTGGCCGCCATAACCCTGCAGAAACGGAGAGCATTTAAAGAGGTGACGACTCACCTGAGAGGGCAAGGGGTGGCCTACTCATGGGGACACCCCTTCCGATTGATATTTAAGTGGAATGGCCGTATGCACCAACTGCGCTCCCTCAAGGAAGCATGTGAGATTCTGGGCCTGACACATGAGAGCCCTGATGCGTCCCCTACTCAACCAAGGAAGCCCCCCGGGACCGGCTGGCAAAGAGTACAACGCGGAAGTAAGCCCCTTTCTGCCCAAAGGCCAAACCCAGACACTATGTTCCAGGAGAGGCGTGGCAGCAGTGGCGAAAGACACTACCTCACCAACCCAAGACTGACAGTCATAGCAATCATAGGGGGGCAAGTAAGCACTGAGCCTTGATATGCCGGGGGGGGGGCGGGGGGTGGGGAGCCGAGACCTCTTGAGCCACGAGTACAACCCAACTTTCTGGACTCCAGATGCCCACGCCAATGGACAATGGGCAATGGACTATGTTACGCAGGGGGATTCACAACGTTGGGGTTAGGGAGGGAAGGGCGGGGGAGCGCGGGTATAGGGGAAAGGGGGTTAGGGCGGGGTTGGGGAGGGGGCGCGAGAGGGGTGGGGGGATGTTGTTAGCTGGGAGTTGGAAGGGCTAGGGAGGGGGGGAAAGGAACCGATGTGCTATCACTCAGGGGGGCCAACCAGGATCCATACTCTTGACAGACCCATACACAAGCGGCCAGTTATCTCTCTCCCTCGATGACACCACCAGAGATACAGATCCTCACTTTGAAAGTAAAGGGGCTGAATAACCCCATTAAGAGAAGAGCCGTCCTATCTTACCTAGAGAATTCGGGTGCATCAGTATGTCTCTTACAAGAAACTCACCTCCTCCCTAAAGATTGGCACCGGATGAAATCTCGAGCCTTTCCCCAACAATTCTTCTCATCCACATCGACCAAGACAGCAGGGGTTGCTATACTGCTTGCTAAAACATTCCCGGGCACGGTGGGAGATAAGGTGGCAGAGATTCGAGGACGACTCCTGGCATACACACTATGGGTAGGGGGCGCTCCTATAGTGGTGGGCTCTATATACGCACCTAACACGGGCCAAGAACAATTCCTTCAAACCGCTATGTCGGAGGTGCTGAACGCCCCTGGGAGGCGAATCACGGTGGGAGGTGACCTGAATTTGGTTATGGACACGGACAGAGACAGATCGGGTCACAGATATGGACACACGGGGGCTCTATCAAATAACGGGAGGGATTGGCTCAAGAAGAGGGGGCTGGAGGATATTTGGAGGGTGGTCCACCCCAACACTACACAATTTTCTTTCTACTCACATGCCCATCATACATACGCTCGGCTAGATCATTTTATAGGGACGACAGAGATGCTGTCGACCGTGGAGACAGTGTCAATCATTCCGGCCCCACTGTCTGACCATGACGCAGTGCTGCTGACGTTGACCATCCCCCCAACACGGAACCCACCCAGGAGATGGCGTCTCAGGGAGAATTTGCTACAAAGGGCGGGAGTAGTACAACAACTTCGAAACCGGGTCACGGACTACCTAGAGCTGAATGACTCTCCAGACACCCCCGTGACAGCACTATGGGGTGCACTTAAAGCTACGATTCGAGGCGAAATTATCGCTATCAGCGCAGCGGATGCTAGGGAACGAACAGAGAAAAGGGCGCTCCTCACGGCCCAGGTAACAGAACTAGAGCGAATACATAGCCGCACCTGCGCACCACGGATATGGCACCAACTCAAAGCGGCCAGAACGCAATTAGCGGCCCTCGATATTGACAGAGCCGAGTACGCGGCCTTGCGACTTAAGCACACCTATTATATAGGGGGCGACAAAGCAGGGCGGCTACTAGCGAACAAACTCAGGGCACGGGAAGTAAAGGGGCTACAGACTCATACGGGAGAGAGAGTGGAGCGTGACGAGGATATAGCGGAGGCCTTTCGAAACTTCTATTCCACGTTGTATAGAGAGACCTCGCAGACACCGAGGGAGGCAGCAACCTACCTGCAGGGTGCTGCCATCACAAAATTAGACCTTGTGGGACGGGATGCGCTAGACGCACCCATTCGAGTGGAGGAAGTGGTCGGCGCTATCTCCCGACTCAAAGCCCTGAAATCGCCAGGCCCAGATGGATTCTCGGCAGGGTTCTACCAGACCTTCTGCCCACAGCTGGCCCCAATACAAACACGCCTTTTTAACTCCTTTCAGGGTCCTGGGACTATCCCCCCGGACATGTTAGCTGCCGATATAGTAGTTATCCCGAAATCCGGGAAAGATGCAACTCAATGTGGTGCTTATCGCCCGATTTCCCTGCTTAATCTTGATCTAAAACTCTTCACGGGGGTTCTGGCGGCCCGACTGGGGCCATGTATGCCCGGCATCATTGATCCGGACCAATGTGGTTTCGTTGCTACCCGTCAGAGTAGCGACCATACCAAGAGGATACTCCACCTGATCGACAAAGCCCATCGTACCAAACAGGATGCAGTGTTAATATCGATTGATGCTGAGAAAGCATTCGACCGCGTCAGTTGGGACTTTTTGGGAGCCGCACTGACCCATTTCGGGATCGGCGATCGATTCAGGGCATGGGTAGCGAGCTGCTACGATAGACCCACCGCCACGATACGAGTGAATGGCATGGTCTCAAAGCCGTTTGACATCCAACGAGGAACGAGACAAGGGTGCCCCCTATCACCCCTCCTTTTCGCTCTCTACGTAGAGCCTCTTGCACAAAGAATACGGGATAACCCTGATATCCTCGGCATACCTTTCTGAGGGGAGCGGCATACGATTAGCCTGTATGCAGACGATCTTTTAGCAACCCTGGAGTCCCCCGAACGATCGGCCCCGGCCTTTTTAAGGGAGTTGACCTCCTTCGGTCGTGTCTCTGGCTTTAAGATTAATGTCGGGAAGTCAATGGTGCTACCCCTGGGTAGCTGCGAAGAAGCACACAGGACGGGAGCCCTGGCGATTGGTGGGCTCCAAATCTGTGACACGATTACCTACTTAGGAATTGACTTAGCGCCATCGGTAAAAAACACAGTCACGTTGAATTACACTAAACTGCTCTCTCAAACACAAACGGCTCTTGGACGCTGGCAGAAACATCAGCTGTCACTTCTGGACCGGATAGCGGCAGTAAAAATGAATATTCTACCCAAAGCACTTTATATCTTCCAAACTATACCAATATGGCCCCCGGGAGGGTCCCTACAAAAGCTACAGACAGCGGTACAACACTTTATCTGGGCGGGAGCACGCCCCAGGATGCGCAGAGAACTCTCCCATAAACCGCCCGACGCAGGCGGACTGGGTATCCCTAATATCCTCGATTATTTTAAAGCAACCCAACTTCGCTACCTGGTGGAATGGAACAGACCGGCCTCTGAAAAACGATGGTTGTTCCAAGACCGGGCCTTGGCGAAAATGTCTCTATGGAAAGTTCAGTTCCTAAAACGCGCAGACAGACCACCGAACTTGAAGGGATCCCCGATCACGAGCACGCTACTGCGAGTATGGGACTCGGTAGCGGTCAAGAGAGAACTCACATCCTTTCCCTCCCCGATGACGCCCTTATTCGAGAACCCAGAGTTTCCACCCGGAATGGAGGAGAGGGCGTTCCTACAATGGAAAGCCACGGAATGTAAATCAGCGGGCCACTTATTTGACCTTGAGGGGTTCCTCCCTTACACGGAGGTGACACAATGGTACAATATCGCAGCACCGCAAAGGTACCAACATTTTCAACTTCGCCACTGGCTCCTACATCCGGAGATATGTCCCGGGGCTAGCAGGAAACTCACGACATACGAACGGTGGCTCCTTACTAGAACATCGGACAAACGACTGATCTCTGAACTATATCATATGCTGAGACCTCAGGTTCCCTTTTCCCCATCGGCGGGACAGAAACGGTGGGAGCGGGAGATAGGGAGAGGATTAACAGAGAAAGAATGGACGGATATACACTTTAGAGCTAACCACACGGCACGTAACACAGCCAGTAGGGAAGCTGCGGTTAAGGTCACTACATACTGGTATCTAACACCAGCGCGACTGCATAGGGGGAACCCAGACAGAAGCCCGACATGCTGGCGGGGTTGTGACGCGGAGGGGACCCTGACACATCTCCTATGGGATTGCCCAGAACTAACAGATTACTGGCGTGCGGTCTTAGATGACATTGATCGACACTTCGAGACAGAGATACCCCGCTTCCCGGCATACACGCTACTAGGGCTACCAAACGCACTCACAAACCCTCTAAAATCAATCCGGGGGAAGCAAATGGGCCTAACGATGGGAGCCGCAGTTCAACACATTCTATCGCTGTGGGGCAAACAATCCAGACCAACACATACAGGATGGTTGCACAAATTATGGTATACAATCGGAATGGAACGAATCCAAGCCACCCTTACGGGTTCCTCCGACTCTTTCCGCACTCTGTGGGCACCCCTACTGTCCCTACTCTCGACAGAACTGAACGAACTCACATGCCCTAGATACTTACGTATTCTCCGACTCACGGATAATACAGAGGAGGCTGCAGCCCCAACACGAGAGAGACAACAGGAGTCCTCCACACTGGATGCCCCGGAGACAGGCTGATACTCACGAACAAGGGACCCTAGTTGGGAGGATGAGGGAGGAGATATATGCTGGTCTAGCTTTCTCCAATCAGGATCCACAAGGAAGGGCCGCAAACCCTGAAGAGGACACCATTCAGGACTATCACATGGCACATCGGTTCGGGGAGGGACGGGGGGGCGTTGGGGTAATGTTAGTTTTAATTTGTATTTGTAGTGGTCAAATGCAGGGGATAAAAATGGAAAACAGAAAGTTTCACAATCACACGTTACAATCTCACGCGGCCGACCTCCGGGTTGTGGCGGACACGCTGTGTATATTCAATAACTGTACGCTCTGCCGGCCGAAGGATGTAGGCAGCCAGCTGTGTGACACTATCCTCTTTTCCGTCAATAAACACGATTTAACCATAAAATGTTAATGAAAATTAACTTTTAAAAAGTTACCTTTTCCCTGCCTGAGGTTCCTGGGGGCTAGTTTGTATTACATCTCCAGAAACTCCCAGCCTTTACTCAGCCCTGGAAGAGGTATAAAATTCCTCCCAGGAGCACACAAAATGCTGATCTGAAAGGGCAGAGATGACTTGCCTGAGCTCAATAGATTATGCACAGTGGGGGTTGTGGGCATCCGTTGACACCACAGTGTCAAATGCTGCCTGGCGGGAGTGTTAAGCTACATGTAATACTTTTGAGCCCTTGAAAGAGAGAGAACAGGATGCCAGAACAATTCTTGCGTATCCTCTATTTGGTTGTGAAAGGACCCTGCTTTTGTCCTCCCAGACTTCTTTCTCTGGGTTTGTTGTGGGTACAGTGCCTGCTTCAAACTGAATTTTAGTGTTAGATGTTGGAGGGCACTAGTGATTACTGTAGTGCACTCCTATATACACCCGCAACCCTCAGATCCCAAGTTTAGTGTGACCAAAGACTTTTGACATCTTGAAAACGCTCTGACACATGGCATGTTGTCCCTGTTTACAGTAAGGAAAACAGGAACTACTAAAAAAGTAGACAGGGTTGCCCTGAGAAATTTCACTCCATTGGTTAGGGAGTGCCTTGGAGTCATTCTCACCCACTAGGTTGTGCCAAGCATAATTGTGTCACCACAAGACACGTGGACAGAACACTTTCTAGACCTCTTGAAGAATAGTAGTGGACTGGACCTGCTGTATGTGACCTGAGTGGAGCCCTTAAGGACTGGACCTGCTCCACCTTGTAGAAGTGGACCCCAAGGGCCAGTTGGCTGACATGTGTGGCCACAGGGACACCACAAGCTGCAAGGGTCCTTTTGCTGGAATTACCTAGCTGACCGATGTCAACTAAATGTTAACTGGACCTTTCGTTTGCCATCTGCCTGGCACCCTGTGAGTCTCTAAGTTCTTCCCCTGAGGTCCTCTGGGCTTTAGAAGTGTCCTTTTTTTATTTGGGCACCAGAAGAAAGTTTGGAAACTTTAAAAAAAATATTTCTCCAGACTAGTGGGACTTAGAAGCTTTTTCAGACTTTTTGATTCCCAGATTTTCACTGAGACCAATCTACTTTGTGTATCCGACCCTGGATCCCAGTACGCCTGAAATTGCACCTGGGTCCCGGTCTACCACGACCATCGACGATCATTGGTGCTTTACTTTTTCTTTTTTCCACTTATATCTTAAAAAATGTATATCTGCTTCCCTTATTGGATTTTTGTCACTTCTGTGTCATTTTGTTCATGAATTTGTTTCTCTGTTTTTCTAATTCAGTGTAGGATTTTTATTGCTTTGTGTTTTTGACTTTACTACTATTTTGGTGCTGCATAAATACTTTACACATTGCCCTAAATTAAGCCTATCTACTTTGTGCCCTAGCTATCAAGGGGTTTAAGCTCAGCTTAATTTAGTGACTTTAGTTCATCATGAGAAAAGTTGATATTATTCCTTGAGGTGGGCAGTCTCCCACCCCAAATAATAATTCAATTTCTTACACTTGCATCCTGTGAAAATTAAGGGCCTTGTTTGCTACAATCTGCGTCAAAAGAAAAGGGCAGGAATGAATTCTGTCCTTTTCCACTGCGCTGGTGCACAAATGGCTGCGTAGTGCCATTGCAGGCACCCTTGCGCCATGGCGCAAGGGTGTCTACATTGAAATCAGGTTGTTTTTGTGGAGGAAGGGACACCTTCCTTTACAAAAACAGCCCTCACTCCACCCCTGGGGAGGCGCAGGGTTTTGGCGCATCCCCAGATTTACGCTCTGTTGTAAATCTGGGAATATGTAAAAAACCATTGGCGTTGAGTGGGAACACCCATGGCACGTCTCCCCCACGCAGTGCGAGGCAACGCAGCGACTTGCGCTTTGTTGCCTTACATCATATCGACAAAGCCATTAAAAGCCACGCAGGGTGGCTTTCAGTGGCCTCATAGATATGTGTAAGCCCAGTGCGCCATCAGAACGTCAGAAAAAGCGATGTTTCGGCGCACTGTACTTGTAAATAAGCCTCCAAGGGGCATATTTAAAAGACCCTATCGCTACCACAACGTCACTTTTAATGACGTTGTAATGGCGATGGGAGCTTTGCTTTATTTACAAGGCAGTGTTAAGCCACTTAACATGGCTTAACGCTGCCTTGTAAATAAGGCCCGCTTTCATGCTACACTTAGGGTGAAAAGGGCAGGCAGTGGGTGTTATGGTGGGCATTCTACCGCAACACCCATTGATTTTGACGCTGCCCCCTATTTACAAGAGCAGCGTAAATAGGAGGCAGCGCCAAAATTAAGACCAGGGGAAACCTGGCCTTAAACAGGCGAAACGAGGAGAAATGCTTTATTTTTCCACGTTTTTGCTGTTTCCATGTGTGCTGCCTTAGGCAGCACACATGGAAACAGCACAATGCCAATGATTGTTTATGTGCAAAAAGGTGGACCTTCCTGCACAATCTTCCCCTCAACACAGCAGGGGCGGTTTCTCCATTAGGGCTGTGGGGCTGCGCCCCTATGAATATTCCTACACATTTACATTAAAAAATATAAAATAGATCAATTTATTTAGAGATACGATCGTATCTCTAAATAAATTGGTATATTTAAGTCTGGTTTGTCTGTTTCAGGCTGCCTGCACCGCCTTGCTCTGAAGCAGGAGACTGAAGACAGGCAGTAAATCAACTTTCTTAACGTGACGCACGACGCAGGGCTTTCTGTTTTAAAGCCCTTCATTGCCATTGGGGTCTCTGGTTGTATGCACACTGTAGGCCGGTGACGCAATAAGCGTCACGGTTTCGGGCGTAGGAGACTTCATCCCTGCGTGATGTGAGACATCCGTCATTCAAAGGCGTAGATCCCATCCTTTTGTCATACGTGAGAGTGGATGCAAGCACTTCTGATCATGTGCCTTGTTCTCTGTAATAGTAAGTGTTTGCAAGCTAATGCTGTGTTCTGTATGTTGTGCCGAGACCCCTCATCACTCTAACCTCCCCACTGTGACACCCCAGGCTCTCGCAGCACATTGCTCGCTCCTTTAGAAGTGGAACTGCGGCATTTGCTCCCTTGTGAAATGGATCCAAATAAGGAGCAGGGTTCGCTCTTGTTCCCTTGCAAAATGAATCCAAATATCCGAGTCAGGCCCAAAGCGAGAGTTATGTGCTTACTGTGTAACATGTGCTTACAGTGGCCAGTTCTCTGATGTATGGCATTAAAACTGGCCCTGTGTACATGCCCCTAAGTTAACACTGATGCTAAAAACATGATTGACTTGCAAACAATGAATGTTAAAAACTGAATGCATTTCAACAATTTATTTCCTCTCTTATTTCACATGCTTTACTTGATCTTGCATTCCCCACGAGTTAGCTATTTTATAATGTTGTTGTTTATCTGTATTTTTTTCTGTGCATACTTTGAAGCTTGAGCCATGCCAGGTGTTTATGAGGGGCTTTTATTGAACGCTAGGCTGAAGCCAGACATAGTGCCTGTCAGTGGGTTGGCCTCTCTGCAGAGCACACAGAACGATGTTTGTGTATTCCATTTGCAACTGAAATTCTGTGGATATGTGTGTGAAGGGGGTAAACTGATGTAAAAATATTTGCAAGGCAAAAGTAAGAGAAATTAAAGTGCTTATATTTGAGGGAGTGCAGTGCATGTTGGAGGTGGTAAAGTGACAGAGATGCGAGGAAGGGCATTCGGGGAAGAGTGAAAAGAGGATGCTGAAGAGGAAAGAGAGGGGGTTGAAGATGTGCAGATGGACAAGATATGCAGAGAAAAAGAGGATACATATCTAACATAAGTACACATAACTGAAGGCCAAAACTCGTTCCACAGGCCTCAATGCTATTTAATTCACAGACTTAAACAGCTAACACCCAGTGACAAAGCCAATAATACTGACTGGCTTTAGGCGTATGTCAGTTGTTGTGCCATTTATCTGGATAAAATTACATCTCAGAGAGAAACCAAAATACCGGTCAGGTGGCACACTATGGGAAACACAGAAATGTATTTGGCATGTTCCTTTATAGAGAGCACTCACTTTTTTCATCTCACTTAGAGACCTGTCTGCACATATTTCTATATGACTGGTTACAGCTAGCATCTGTGGGTGCTTCTCGAAGTCTGGTTAGAGCATATTTTTCAAAAGTTAATGCTGCATGCAGTGCAAGACACTGGACAAGCATACATTTTAAAGGGCTAAAGTTGTCATGCAGAACAATTTACACATTACAGTAACTGTTCAACAAATGAATGCAAGAAGATATGGGGCAGTTTTTAATGTGTTTAATATTTCAAGACTATACGTTCCCACTGCTTAATAAGCCTTGCTTTATCGCTACATTAATTTGCTTTAAAATGCACCATTTGCCAATCTTTTTTTCATTTCTTTCTTAGGAGAGGGTCTTCCCCTAGACCCCAGGTTTGTCCATTGAACTTGTCCACATCGCTTGCTATATAAAAATCATGCCCAACGTTTACGCCTCACCACTTTCAAATGTCACCAGCCGCCACTGCAACACAGGCACCCTTGCACGCCTGCGTTAGAGCTAGGCAGCTAAATTTAGCATCAGCGCCGGGGGAAACGCAGGCCTGCACCATATTCTAGTAAATATGGTGCAGCCCTGCGTTTCTAAAGTGACGAAGCGTGTCATTAGCCTTCTTGGCTTAAAGACATGCTTTGCCACTTTCTTGTAAATATGCCCCCAAGTGTTTAATTGTCTCATGCAGGGGAAGGTACAAGTTCAAAAATCTGCTAAATTGAGGAAACAAACGAGGAACCTCTGGAAAACTAAAATTCTCCCTAACACAGTCAAGGACCTGACTAACCTCTTCTCACCAGATGAACTTTGCTGAAGTGGAGGTACTGGGCTCTGGGTCTGTCTCGGTGGATGAAGAATCTTCTGCCATTATTCCTCATTTAATGACTGTGATGAGTTTTGCTTTTCTTAGTACTCTATTCAAATAGGACATTAGAAACAGCCTCTGAATAATCTTTGAACTCCTTTTGTAGATATGGTTTCAGGAGTGTTATGATCAAGATATGAAGAATGCCTTGGAGGTCTCCTCCTTCACTTCCTCTATCATCATCTGAAGTGTGGGGCGGGGACAGATGCTATATCTTTGAAGCAGTTTTACCCTACATGATTCAGAATGAATTTATCCTGAAGCAGAAAAGCTAATAGGGACAAGGAAAAACTTTAATAGCAATGATCTTCTTTCTTTCAACCAGTAGCACAGAGAAACACAAATACTTGTCTCTTTTTCTATAAAAAATTTTAATCCAGTTTTCTTTTTTGCTACAATTGTTTTCAAAACAAGGCTATTTCTGCCTCAATAGCATTGCATCGCCTACCTGTAGCACTCATCTGACACGGCTCATGCTCTTTCTTCTCCCTGAGGACGGTACTGTAACTGGCTGAGATACTCGCCTTCCTTTGTCATTTTCCATCATATCCCAGCATGCACCTGGTCTGAATCCTGTCCTGGTGACTAAAAAGAATGGTCCACTGGCACTAGACAGGTGTGCCATAAAAGTCTCTGACCCATGGCCGAAGCATAGCAAAGGCTGTAGAAGGGAAATATACATGTTGGAGCCGCTGCCCTGCACCCGGCTGATCTGGTCTCAAGCAGTGTTATGTTATGTTATATTGTTTGTAGAGCGCACAGCTGCCCCAGCAAAGGGGCGTCCCGGCACTAATAGCAGCTAAAAGGAGAACCACTGAAAAAAAATAAAAGAACCTACAGCGAAGGGAAGAGAGGTGTCTTAATTGCCTTACGGAATGCCAAGTAATTGGTCAGGCCGCGGATGGACAGAGGGAGAGAGTTCCAGAGTTTGGCTGCCAGTGTGCGAAAGGAGAGCCCACCAGCCCGTACTCTCCTTACCCTAGGAACAACCGCCAGACGTTGGCCCATGGAACGAAGTTGGCGGGAGGGAGTGTAAGGTGAGAGAAAGGTGGCCAAAATGTCAGGAGAAGAAGAGTTCAAGATTTTAAAAGCGATGCAAAGGGACTTAAACTCCACGCGTCTGGCCACCGGTAACCAATGTAGTCGGCAGATGGCACTAGAGGTAGAGCAAGTTCTCGGGAGGCCAAGAAGAGTTCTGGCCACCGCATTCTGAACCCTCTGTAATCTCAGAGTCTCAGACTTATTGATCCCCAAATAGAGCGAGCTGGCGTAATCCAATCTAGACAGAATGGCAGCCTGAATGATAACCTGTCGGGTGTAACAATGGTTTGAGCCCTCGCAGAATGCCGAAGCAGGTCCCTGTCACTTTCTTGGTTTGGACCTGAAAGCTGAGGGCCGAGTCCACCCAGACGTCCACATTTTTTACCACCTGTTTGGGGGTGGGAGCACAGCCCAAGGTCGTAGGCCACCAACGCTCACTCCACAGCTCTACATCCCGCCCAACCAGCAGGACTGCAAACAGTCTACAAGGAGGCAAAACAAAACAGGATCTGCTCAGGGTGCTCATAACTAATATAGTCCCACCATAGAAGGGTGGCATTTGTGTTTTAGGAGAGTTCTGCATGTTGAAAGCTTGAAGTCATAAACGCCTCATACCGTACTCATCAGAAGGAGGGAGTGGACAAAGAGTTAATATTTGGAGGCTGCTCCCAGGTTCAAAAACTTGAAGGATCACTTCAATTTGGAAATTGTCAGTCTATACCATGTATGAGTGTTTCAAGAGGCTGAACGAGGCAATAGAGGATCTTGTCGCAGGCACATTTGAAGGGTGGTCCAGGGTGTAGGAATTGAGGGAAGGATTGAAAAGTAGATAATTGACATGTGGTGCATTTAGGGACTGCATTGTTTCCAGTGGAGGCAAGATTAGTGTGTTGGAGTTTGATTCCACAACAAGAAAGTTAGATACAGCTGCAGGCTGGAAGTTGGAAGGACACGTCCAGTATACGTAATGAAGGAATATTTGGAAAGAAAAAGTTGCAAGGAGTGCAGTTTAGAATTGTGCAGTTTCCAGTGTGAATATCTGAGAGGTGCCATATGGAGCTGCTAGTTCATGGCAGGCCAGTGGATCTGGGAAAAATTAGAAGGGCTGGTGGGGAGGTCGGAGGATAGCAAATTCTGGTCCTCCCAATCCGCACACGCTATCCAGGGGCCTTAAGATTGATGACCCATTAGTCTTTGGTGGACGGCTAGAAAATAAGCAAGGGGCATGTCCGGGTGGGTTGAATTGGCAGCTTTGGTTAGAAAGAAAGGAGGGATCGCGGACATGCATCCAAGGCATGTGTTGGAAGCACCAGTAGGGCCCGGAAGTGGGAAGGTGGAGGGGCGCGTAGTTGGGGAGAAAGAAAAAAGAAACAGTAGGGCATAGAGCATTGGCCAGTAGGTTTAAAGAGATGTTAGAGTAGCAGGCGAAGAAAAGGGACATTTGGTTAAATGGGGCTTCTGTTTAGTAAGAGAAGTGCTGTGTCACCTGGTCAGCAGAGGTAGGTACTTTTATGAAGTTTTACGGGTTGGTTGCTGGGGCTGATGATGCAGATTAGAGTTAGGTGGCCGCGGTCCTGTGGGTTGGGAGCTTCTTACAAGGTTGTTATGGAAGGAGACTAAGAGATGAATCAGGGCAGGTAATAGTGGAAGCTGCATCGGTGAAGTGGCGGTAGGTCAAGATATATGTGATGGGCGGGGAGGTTCACCTTAAGAGTTCTTGTAGAAGTTAATTTTCAGTTTTGAGTTCTTCTGAAAGAGGGTTTAGAGGGTTGAGAGCGAAAGTTGGCCTTGTATCCAGGGTGGACAGGCTTGCTGAGGGGCTGTGATGCTGTTGAGGCTCTGGACATCTAGTAGGCTCAGGAAAAGAGGAGGTGGATTGTTATGTGTAGGGGGCAACACCTGCTTGCCCATGTACTCAGGCTAGCATGGAAGCGGATAGGCTGAGGAGCACAGCAGATACAGGAAGAAGCAGGAGCAGGAGATCCAGGGTAGCCAAAGATAACCTGTAAGTGAAGGGTCAGAAGAAGGACTCGGAGCTCCAGGATGGATGTTCAGGGAAGGTCAGTAGTGCTGGGAAGCATGACTGATATCCTTGCAATAGGAAATAAAAAGAGGGGTTGGGGGAATTTGGAAGCAAAGTACAGACTCTGACTTAGGATAGAGTGAGGAGGACTGGTGGACCCATAAATGTTTTCATGGCGTTTTATACATAATTATGGAGCTGCTGCATGTGCCCTGAAATCCATCATCTTCTGCATAATCTGCAAATTGAACAAAATACAAATGTTGTTTCTAGCTCAAACGGATCACAAATTACACAAAATCTGTTTACATGTATTCCCGCGTAGTGGAAGGCCCTTTTCAAAATTTGACTAGTCTTTCATTGGCTTATTGCAGCATTTGGTTGTTAAACAGGCACTAATGAGGTGAAATCTTTGTGTTACCATGAGAAAAATATAAAAATGATGAAATAATGCTGTCAAAAAATGTGTTGCATTATGCCGCATAATTTAGTCAACCATGCTGCGTAATTTGGTTCTCCCATGCCGCCTAATTCCAGTGGCCCTGCCGGTCTGGTAGTTGTGTAAGGCACCAAGCCATTAGTAGCTTTGTTTGAGAGATCAGACCTGTCTCATTAAAGCAGCCTTATTCAAACTACGTCGCAGATTCACTAAAGTGTCAACCAACGCAGCACAGCAGCCAAAAATGCTGTGCTGCGTTGTGTGACAGGGAGGGAGCAGGAGAGCGCCATATCTAGAGATATGGCACTCTCCTCTCCCTAGCGCTGGCGCAGAATCTTGCTGCTGTGCGCCACGCACACTCCTTTGTGCAAGGGTGTGTGCCAGAGTCTAGC